>CM023955.1:5043577-5260789 GCA_013407115.1 Glycine latifolia | reverse complement strand
GGGGACAGTGAAGGATAATGGATTGATGGGTTGGGTTGTAGCTTCTTTGTTTAAAAATATTTGTAAGTTATAACCCTTTTGCCCGTATATGTTTTATTTATTTGTTTCCATCACATTAAACTATAATTAATTTGTAACAATGTTTACATGTCTTGCTTGCAAATGATGGATCCATATTTCTCCGATAGCAAGGTTGGTGCTTATATATGTTCAAATTCCTGTTTAAATAAATGATGCAACTCATCCCATATGTACGTACAGCAGTGCAGGATGAGCTCTTAGAAAAAGACACTTTGAATTGCAGCAGCAACACCAATGAAGGAAAGAAATCAAAGTTGCGCCTATACTATGTAAATAGAAATAAAAAAATCCCTTTTGTTCCGCTGTATGCATAACTATATGATATTTGTTACAGTTGCATGCTGAAAATTAAAACACGAACTGGTGAACTGTGTAGCAACCCGAGTGTTTTCAGTGCATTGAAAGCTAGAAAAACGTCATATTATTTTCAGTAAAGTGCAATAAAATTGATATATTAAAGATATTTAAGTATTTAACAGAAAATCATAAGTAACTAATATGTTTAAAAACGGTAATCAATTGCTATTAAAGCTAAACGTTTAAAATAATAAGGAAAATTAATGTATGACATATTACCTAAATTCCACAAAAAGAAAAATAAACAATACCTAAAAATTCCAATAAGTTTCTTTTGTTAAGCTTTAAATTAAAAAAAAATCTATTTTTTTGTAAGAGAAGATGTTTTCATATTAAAAAGTTATGGCTTAAATTTATAATACAAGCTTCATAGTTCTTACATACTTCTATATGATTTTTTCTATATGGAAATGAGTTAACGTCTCTATTAATTCTTATAGTTTATATTTGTATACTATTGATTACAAATTTTATTTTAAAAAATATATGGTACGACAAATGTAAAGATTATTTTCAACACATCAAATTGGTATTATTAAAAACTAAAATCATGTCTTGCTCACAAGGGTCAAATAGTAATCCTTATTTTATATATATATTCTTTGTGCTTTAGCCCCTTACACACAAAAGAAAATATCTTTTGTTTGAGACAATTTTATTTGGGATACAATCATCTCTTGTTCGCAGTAGCAAATCTAAGACACGGATTGGGAGCAAGCACAATGTATTTTAAAAAAATATATAACAAAAAATTATTACATATATAAAGATAAAGACAAATGTTAAAATCATAAATTTTAAGCAAGAATTGTTGCCCCTTAATAAAATGTGTTTATGCTAGAAGGAAGCAAATTGCAATGACAATTCGTAAATCAAACTATTTAGTTACACAATACAAAATAGGGTCAAAGTGTAGTAAAAGAAAACAAGAGTTGGAAAATAAACATGTGAAAAGAAAATAGAGAGAATGAGAGATAAAATACAAGAATGAATCGTATGAGATAAACAAAAAAAGTTATTATCTTTATTGGAGAAAAAAATAAAAAATAGACTTTAAAATTAATATGTGAATAAAATATTAAACATAAAAGAAAAGTGAAAAAAATAAATAATGAGTTCAAATATATAAAAATAAAAAATATAAATATTACAATAATAAGATGTATTTTTTTTCATGACTTCATATGAAAATAAATGAGGTACAAACATATAAAATTAGAGAGTATGATGAATTGCATTTTTTTTCTAATAGTAGCATTAAATATATATCTTTTACAAGAGCATTAATTTTTTAAAAGCTTTATGGATATAGCTAATAATTAATTAATTATGCATGATCGAAAAAGTCTAGACTATGGATGAAGCCAATAATGTAGGTTAGATTCCAATTTACATAAGCGTATATTACCTTTTTCAGCAGTGTCCCTCACGCGCTTGAACCCAAACGTGGTATTGAGCAATTTGTAAATGAGCATCCAATAACAAAATTGAAGCAGAAAAAAAAAAATAGAAAAAAATAAAAGCCCAACACAGAGAGAGACACTGCCACAAAGTGCGAGAAGCCTATCAGCAAACAGAGTCTCTTCTCGACACACAGTGAAGGCAGAGAGTATCATCCATGGCGGCCACCAGAGCAATAACCATAGCCAGCAACTCCACATGCTCTCTGCTTGCAAAGAAACCCTTTGTGGGTGGCACTGCTCTTTCCCTCAACAACCTCAAATTTTGTCGTACTAGGAGGTCTTACACCTGCAGAGCCATCTACAATCCCCAGGTTGTCGTCAAGGAAGAAGGCCAACCCGAAACCCTCGATTATAGAGTTTTCTTTGTTGAAAAATCTGGCAAGAAGGTACCCTTTTTGTTTTAGTTTTATTGGGTCAGTTTTGTTTTTCTAATTTGTTATTAAACGGGTATTGATTTTTTTTTGTGGTGGGCGCGGGGGGGGGGGGGGGGGGGGGTTGTTGCTTTCAACTAGAAAAATGCGATTTTGGGTCTTCAAAGTTTCTTCCTTTTTGTATCATTGCTGTGGAAAGAGGATGATGTGTGTGGCCTCTGTATTTGATTAATGGAAATGTGGAATTGAAATGTAATGATTTTCAGTTCCTCTGTGTTTGCTTGTTATTTGTTTGATGGAAGTGTTAAATAGAGTAATGTACTATGGTGTAATCGTTGTGTTTTCTTTGATGCATCAATAGCTTGCTAAGTTGGTATAGATAAGAGTTCAGGCTGATTAACTAATTTTGAATATTTGTTATACTTCAAAAGGTGATTGTGAGATATTCTGTTTCGTTTCCTCTTTGTGTGTGTTTTCCCTTTTTGTTATACACTTCTGCTTTTATGAAAGGAAAGTAGGGCAGGTGCTGAGTGAGCTGTTACTTTCTGCATGTTACAATGTTTTCTGGGGAGTCAGGAATTAGATTTCGTTAATATGTTGGAAGCTAATTACTGTGCAGTTATGTAGTAAGACTCGGTTTACATTGAGATATTGGCCTTTTCAACAAGGAAAAATAAAAGTAATGTTCAATGAATGAGTTTCCTGCTATGTGGGCTTCATGTTACGATTAAGATCCTGTATATTTGTACCAAATGAAAGTAATTTGTAAAATATGTAGGTTTCTCCCTGGCATGATATTCCCTTGCGGTTAGGTGATGATATCTTTAACTTCATTGTTGAGATACCTAAAGAATCCAGTGCAAAGATGGAGGTTGCCACCGATGAGTCTTTCACTCCCATAAAACAGGATACAAAAAAAGGGAAGCTCCGATATTATCCGTGAGATACAACTTCAAATCTCATACTGATACTGTTCCTTTCCTTCTTTTTTTCTCAATTACATTATTTATCTTTGGCAGTTCACTTTTAACATTTTTCTTCTTCTTGTAGTTACATTATTTTATTGATGGTACATTGTTGATATAAATGTCCTGTGTTATGTCTTCTTCGCTGTTGTCTATTTATAACATAAATCTATCTGGGAGCAGGGAGCTTCAGTACCCATTGCTGGCCTTTGATGATTACCCTTCCTTCCTTGATGCCATCTTCATGTTATTTTACCTATAACAATTGAAGCATCTTGCACATCTCATTCATCAGTTCTTTGGCTTTTTCCCTTTCTTTTGGTTTGGTTGATGTAGCTAGATTGATTTAGTTCCATATTTAGCCTATTTTGAAACATGTATTATGCTTGTTCTCCAGCTATAATATACATTGGAACTATGGCTTACTTCCACAAACATGGGAAGATCCATCTCTTGCAAACTCTGAAGTTGAAGGAGCATTGGGAGATAACGATCCAGGTATTCCATATATAATGGTTGTAGACTCCAATCTTTTCCATAATGTTATCTTAAGAATGCAGCATGTCTAAAAGTCTTGTTAATCTGTAGTTGATGTTGTTGAGATTGGTGAAAGACAGAGGAAAATAGGTGAGGTTCTCAAGGTTAAACCCTTGGGTGCATTAGCCATGATTGATGAAGGAGAACTTGATTGGAAAATAGTTGCAATTTCGTTAGATGATCCAAAGGCGCCATTTGTGAATGATGTTGATGATGTTGAGAAGCATTTTCCAGTAAGCTAGATATCACCTTACTAGCTGATAATTTATTTCGTAAATCTATTCTTGTTCATTTATTAATTTTTGATTATGTTGAGCAGCTAGGGTGATTTTTGAAGTGTTTGATAGCTAATGCCTACTTAGGGCAGTCAGCTTATTTACTGTCACTGCAAAATTTACTAAGAAGACTACAGATTCAATTCAAATAGTACTGGTTGTACAGTAGATATTAGGGATTTTCAGCTGAAGTGCTTATATGAGAAGATAAATCCAATTAAGTTTCATGAAAGTTCTTCTGATCACCCCATTCTCCTTGATCTGATTAGGAGGACAAGTTATCATGTGTTTCTCTTTCTCATGAGCATTCTATTTGAAGCTGCTTTCACTAAGATTTTAATTGTGCTAGATGCTCAATTGGTGCCAGGATCAGCAACTTCTGTGTGTTACATAATCTTTTGTTGTCTTCAGGGAACTCTAACTGCAATTAGGGACTGGTTTAGAGACTACAAGATACCTGATGGAAAGCCTGCTAATAAATTTGGACTTGGCAACAAGGCAGCAGATAAGGTATTTTTACTGCAGGAATCTCTTGAATCAAGTATCATCCGGAATTCTTTACTCAGTTTGTGTACTTCATGACAGAGTTTAGCAGTTTACATGTTCTTTTAAATGGTTTGTTGGTTGTTAAGGTTACTGAGTATAGTGTCTTCCCGGCTGCATTTTTTCTTGAATAAGTTGGTTGCTTTGATTACTGTAGGTGTCAGGGGAATAGGAGACTATTTTAGGATTATAAGTGATATAACATATTCTTCTTTTTGTATGATTACTGAATTAGATTCTTGATTTTGGCTAATGATAAAAGCAATGCGTTAATCTGCTGCAGTGTTATCATTATTGGTGTTAATGTGTTCTGGTCATGCCCTCAATTTGTCTAAGCTGATTCTCAACTCTTAACTCTTAAAACTTGTATTTGAACAGGATTATGCGCTTAAGGTCATCAAAGAGACCAATGAGTCCTGGAATAAACTTATCAAGAGATCAATTCCTGCAGGAGAGTTGTCACTTGTGTAGAGATGTATCGGGGGGGAATCTCTATTGTTCATGCCATTGCTTGCATTTTCTACAATTCTATTTATGAAGTTGCAAAATTTTCTGTTGAGCTTCCCGGTTATAACTTTGACATCAATGTCCATTTGGCCAGGCATTAGTTCAATAAATCCATCTTGCTTATGTATTCTACATTTGTTTTGTCTTTTTTCAGATTTCTTTCTATTGAAGTAACTCCAGATGGTTCTCGGATACGAATGGGAATAGATTAATTAACTGTAAAGAATAAAACTAAACTCTTGCAGGATTCAAACGGCAATAAGTTAAAACTATTGGTATTCTTGGTTTTGGGGGGATAAAGCAGAAAGAGAATTGAATGATAAACTATTGAGCATGGTAATTTCTTATGATTGTTACATAAGTCACATTCATTTTTCTTCCTCGATGAACCCTTTTCAGAAGTTCACAATGACAATTTCCAACAATAGCAAACAATCTATACAGTCAAAATGTCAGTTTATTCTTAAATCACCAGAGACCATGTATAAATGAAGAGGGTTTAGCGAAAGGTTTGAAGGATAGACGCTATCAATTTTGTTCCAAAAATAAAAGTACAAATATGTTAAGCACAATATGATTAAGCATAAAACTGAAATGTACTATTGCTAAATAATGTCAATTAACCAAAAGCAAATATATCTTGTACACATTGGATGTACAAAAAAAAATTATTTACATCATAGTGGTTATCACTGAAATACTGTGTTTGGTCAGGCATTAAAAGAAACTCATTATTGGGATTGAGCAGGAGATGCTGATTTTTCTCCAGTCTTCTCTTGAAGCAACGGCATGGTGTTTGACCTTTCAACGTTTGATACTTGATGTTCACTGTCTTCATCAAATCTATCCACACTATGCAAAAATATTCCTGACATAATATACAAGAATCACAACATATGTTAAAAAAACTTAAAACGTTTCTGAGAATTAGACATTTATGATTTGATTATGATTATAGAAATTTCAATACTACATCTTGAAGATAACTAGCAGTAGACAAGCCAATTTTCATGTAGCCAAGTGGCATCCATCACAGGTGTAATTTAAAGGTTGCAATTTGCTTTTGTTTTAATCTATAAGTTGGGTTGGACATGATTCAAAGGGTGATTTATTTTATTCATGTCCTGTAGTGCCAATTCTCAGTATTAAATATTCTTGCTCTGACAAAAAGTATATGTGAAAAGAATTGCAAACGAGGATTCTTCTTTGCCGTAAATCAACAAGAAATTTCCATGATGACTTACCAATAAACCATATTCCAGCTGCTAGAAACAATACTGATGTTAAAATCAAAGCTGTCGTTCTCCAGTTGTTAATGTTATCCTGCGTGATCATTATGTATGAACCATTAGAATCTTGTGTATCACATAACACATTCTGTGACCTGTAATTTTCTCAGTCTCCACCTCCCTCTTGTAAGTAATGGACACAACACTAGTGCTGTTATTTGAATGAGAACAGTAGAACTTTGGGGATAAATTTTAAGCCATGTTCTTAAAATTTATGATGGCTACCAATTAATGTAAACTATGCTAGGCATATGACATTTTGGATGTATTAAAACCTCCCTGAATATACCTACTAACATCCCATCCCCAGGGGCTTAAAAAACGTAGTTTTGACTTTGTCAGTTTCCAGTAAATGCATTATTTCTTATGATAAGCATTTGGCTTAAAACCGAGTTTTTGTTACTTTTGATAACAAGCAAATTCATGCACCTGAGTTTGCATTATTTTCTCACGAACTCAGGCATCATGTGTGGAAAAGTCACAATTCCCACCTTGGTGACTCAAACTAACAACTTAAAAGTAAAGACGAACATGAAGTGTTCAGCAATGCCAATACAAGTAGCCGTTAGCAAAAGAATTGCCAAGACATTGATTCACCATGTTAATTAAATTGCCAAATAAAGCTATAAAGGCTGACTTGGAGAACTCCAACAAGGGGCGAGGAAGGTACATTTCCAAAGATATGAATAGCAACAGTAGACATAGCCATAGATAGAGGCCTCAAACTTGGTTTAACACAACGTAAACATACATAATTCACAGGACCCTGAAAAGAGAATTGCTAGCAAACATTTAGTGCAAAACTTCCAACTTCCGATCAGGTTACAGAAATGATTTCCAAGGAACAACAATTTAGATTAGTTCTAATGATCACATTCCATCTTAGCTCATGTAGAAAATGCAGAAGTCAGGAATTTTCTAATCCAGGCTTGCTGTACAAACTCAGTAGTTACTAGTACCATAATACCATTAAATGATTATTTTTCAAGTTTCAGGATAAAATTATTAAGACAAATTGATATAAAGAAGCAGGGATATACTCTGCATGCTAATAGATACAGAAAAAAAAAGGAACAAAAAACATTGTCCCCTGAAACAAGCATAAAATTCAAAAGACAAACCAATCCTAGGATGACTTAGTTCTCAGAGACGAAGTTTTCATCTAATTTCCCAAACATAGAAGTGATTTTACTTAAAAACATAATCATTAATCAAGAATTTAACTTGGCAACACCAGAGTTGCTAAAATATTCATAGATGATAAGCATGTAAAAAGGATAGTACTTCAATATAGCAATTAAACATAAAGAGATATTAATTGAATAGAAGGAAAGTACCTGAGTGGCAAAAACAAGAAGTTCACCAATAGAGAAAAGAGCAAGGAAGCCATACATGCTTCTGAATAAGAAGGCACCAAAACAAAATGCAGCACCAATAGATGTAGTCATTGAGAGAAGCTGCAAAAGAATTTAGCAAGTTTAGTAGGAGAGAACATGGAGAAATCAAATTACACCAGTGTAAATTAAAGTCACCCTTACACTATTCAATACTTTTTAATTACTATTAGATTATAAGTTCCATTAATAAAAATCATGTTTACAAATTTTTATATTAATCCAAAATTATTTGATACTCCATTTATGTATATCAAAATTAATGTATTATATACTTTAAAAATATATAAAAATATGAATCATTTGATTATCTTATTTTATTTCAATTTTGAAAATTTTGACACAAGCAATCTAGGTAATATATAGTTCTGATTCAACGGTTGGATCAATAAAAATCATTGTATATGGTGCAATTCAATCATTCATGGCTACACCTTAAGTTAATATATTCAATATTACAATGTCCATCCAGAATACGAGTATTATAAAACACTTTTTCCAACCTGTCACATACAATTTAAGAATTTCAAAACTGCAACCATAATGGTCAAAACTTATTGTTGTTACACATGCCTCTCATAAGAGGCTGGTCAGTACCACAGGTGAAGCAATTTAAATTGAAGTCTTAATATTTTCAAGTGCAGGTAAAAACATAATAAATAAGTTTATCTGAATTTAAATTCCAACCTTAAATGCATTTGATAAGGTGTTACTCATATAATCCAGAACAAAGCCTCCAGCTAAAGTGCCCACTATTCCACATACAATTGTAATTCCTCCAAATATCAAATCTGCATCAGTCTACCAAAGTAATCCAACTTCAATATTACAATAGCATATTATATCTTACATGGAAAGTGTATTTACTGACTAGGCATGAATAAATTCCATGCAAGAAACAAGATATATAAGAAAGAAGGAACAACTACAATAGTACAATCATATGCACAAGGGGTCATTGGATGAAGCAAATTCTATCCATGTGATATATATTATAGCCAGCTTTGGGCCCCAGTATGAGTAAGCACCTATGACAAAGTTGTATGCTATGTAACCTGCAAATAGACATTCAATTAACGGAATTAAATAAACAAAGTAAAATAATATGACTGCTAAAAATAAAATGCATATAGAATATTAAGAAATGAAAGTTCACAGGGATGTAAGCTATCCATATAGACTATCTACATAGCAGCCTCTGACATGAATTTACTAACAAAATAAGGTTAAATAATACAAAAGTCCTCAGTGCATACTGTAGTTAGTGGGAGAAAGAAGTACCTAGAACATTGACAACATAAACCTTATCAAGCCAAAGTTCCTTCGTATCATTCAAAAATCTCGAGAACTTCTCAAATATTTGGGTTGCAGATTTTGACCTAAAATAAGAATCAGTCAGATAGAATTAATATATAAGCCACTAAATGATGGATGTCCCAGTAAGTGTTCTCACTTGGAATGATCCTTTGAGCTTTTATCTCTAAGCTCTGCCTTCAAGGACAGTGACTCATCTCTTCCATTTGAAGCCTCCATAAATTTGAATCAAACAAGTGAATTTTGTTAAGGCTAAAATAAAGAGACATTTTGAATTAGAAACCATTAACCAGCAACAAAACCGAAACATAAATTTTCAGTGGATTGCAATATACTACATGAGAACTGAGTACTAGACTACCAACTCTGCACTCCTAAAAAGAGTATCAATTCCTTTGGGGGGGTGATAAAGATTCCTCCTAAACAAACAGTATAAGCATAAAAGTAATAAGAAAAAGGAACAGTCTCAAAGGAGCAAACCAATCCCTCTGAAAAAGAAGATGTTGTGTTTAGGTAATGCATAATTCTTAAATACCTTGAACTCCTGACGCAACTTTCTAAGGTATCAGTGCCTTTTTTGAATCAGCAGGAACAAGACCTGGATCCACATGTAGTTTAGATATGAAAAACAGTACTAGGGGTTCACAAGAAATCAATGCAAGACAAATGCAGACCTCTCAATTGCAGAGGCTTCATAAAAAGTCCTGAAATAGCAAATGGAACCATCAACAAAGACTCTACCCAGAATGCATAACGCCAACCCATATGACTTCCAACCTGTTGATAAATACAAAAAGGATGAAATCAGAGAGCGGAATTTATTTTATTTCTTTAAAAGGAAAAGAAAATAAAAGAGAGAGAAGCAGAATAAACATTAATTGTTTCTGTAGTGTGAGTATCTAAGGGGCAACATGTCAACTTGTCATCCTATATTTTCTTTTCTTAGAAGACCAATATTTTGTTTCTATAATAATTGAAAGGGAAGGGGAAAATTGTCATTTCAAATTAATTATAAATCCACTTCCTACTTTTATGAAAATCTCTTTTCGAAATGCTTTATTATTTACAGTTTTAAACTCAAATTTTACTTTTCAATTAATTTTTAAAATTTAGAAAGATAACCATGCTGTCATCCTATATCTAAATTAACACTTTCAAGAGGAGATTAAGAACTAAATATAATTTCTGGTAATGAGTACAAGGTGACAAAACATACATGTAGGCTAATCCTAATGTTTACAGGCTATAATACGGAAATAAATCTGTACAGATAAAAACTGGAATAATGAAATAAGGAAAGAATATCATGTGCTCCAGCATTAAACTTATATATGTCCATTAAGGCAATAACTACTGGTGATACAATTAGTATTCAATAATGGTACAAAAAACAGATGAAGACTTACCAAACCACCGTAGACATAGCCAAGTGCATATCCCGATGGTATACACATGTAAAATATTGCAAGCCATGCTGTTTTCTGATACATACTCCAGTGTGAGACACAGGTTCCACCAGGGAAAAAAAGCAATCAATCATAATGACAGATGACATTCCAACTACCAAGAAGAATGCTGAGGATATCATCCTTGGGAAAAAAACAAACCTGAGTAACTGGGGCATTGTCATCAATAAAAGGTGCTGCAAGACTTATAAATGAAGCCTCACCAACACCGACTAGCCTATAGAGAATGTTGAAAGGATATGAAAAATAAGAAAATTATTATATTCTGTACTACTGTTTAACTGCACAACCAAAATTGCATAACTTGAAAAATAAAGAATTAGACCACTTACATGCAACAGATCGAAATGGGCCAGAAATTAAAAGAAAATCCACTACATAGGGTTGCAAGAGTCCAAACTGACAATCCAACACCTATAAGTCTAAATGGATTTACACTGCAAAATATAAGAGCTGTGTAAGGATTAATATGCAAACTAATGATAGGAATTACATATCACAATAATCATGTGGTACACGAACAAGGCATTATAGCTTAGAGATTCTCATTTTGTAATTATAATGTCTTTCAAACATAAGAACTTCAGTTTGACAGATAAACGGTTGAATAAATTGATAAACCAACTTTTGTGATAATTTATGCAGCAAAGTATTTAGATACATGATCCCATTGATTTTAAAAATTGAAAGTCATAGCCAAGAATATTGTCTTAACTACACATTAAATTGCACATTAAGGACTATCCGAAATTCAATACAATGGATCTATAGTGGTTTAAAAGCCTGTTCGGCTTTCAGAATTCTCATTTACAATTAATCTTTCGAAACATTAATGGGTTGAATATTTGAGATAAATAAAGAACAGCAGTAAGAATAGGTTTCAACTAATCGCAACACAACAGTTTTTACCTCTTTGCTAGAGAGGCAAATATTGGAGAAGTCCAACCATAAAAGCAGATGATAAAACTCCATCTTCAAAATTGTTCAAGTTAAAATTCCCCCTGCACAAAAGGAGAAAAATTTATTGTCAAAAACTGCTATATAGCTGACAATTTACTTCAGCATACTACAGTATTAATGTCGTGGCATGCAACACAGGGCGCGCAATAGCAACATTTATCTTGCAGATTATAAATTGAATTCTACATCTTGTTGGGTAATGCTTTTCTTGCCATTTTGGCTAGCATGCATAATAGTAAGAGAAAAACTGTTAACCAAGAAGGAGCCCCAATTTCATTCTCCTCTATTGCAATAATTTAAGGATACCTTGCATGAATGTTTTTTCAATTCAGAATGCTTTCTTTTCTTATTAACTTTTTAAGAAAAACCACATTTTAAAGCCATGACAGCACCCTCTATTCTTGATTTTTGGGGTTTCATATATCACGAATAATTATTGGATCCTTTTTATGATTCATTGAATTAATAAGAATCATCCCACTTTAATTACCCAACAAAAGAGTGACAAAAGGAATGCTTTTCGGTTTTTCCATCAATGCACGCTCCCTTACTTCCATTAACACCATGGCTTGCTATGTCTCCTCGATCCACGTAGTTTAACAGGTTAATCACACAAAATATAGCAAGTAGCCTACAAAACAAGATAAAAGGGATAAAGTAATCACATTAGAAACCATAGCCAAAGAACACAAAACACTTCATAAGAACATAGATTTGCTCAAAAAACGAAAATTCAAAAGACCCAGAATTGCTTAAAAGTTTCTTCCCACACCCAAATAACCAAACCTGAAAAAGAATGGATATTTCTCTCCTTCACTTACCCAGCACGGATCATGGAGGGGGAAAGGAAATAAAAAAGATGCATTACATTTCCCTTTTGGGTGTAAACCATGAAGCTGTGGGAATCATGGTGGAGATTCGTGGCTCCACAAATTGAGGAGAAGGCTTTGGTTTTACTTGTGAGTGGTCATCTTGTGCCATCCCAATATTGTAGTACTTTGAAAACTTGTACTAAAATTGAATACCGTTGAATGGTAGTTAACTCCACTTCATTTCGAATTTCAGAGGTCTTTCTCTTTCCTTCTTCTGAAGCTATGTCAGTTTTTTCTCTCCTACTTTTTACCAAACTGTAAATTGATTCTCATTCTTCCTTTCTCAGTTTTTTTCGGTTAAATTGGAATTTGCATTTTCCGGTGGACAAAGGGGTAAGCACTAAGCTCAAAAGAATCCGGGATCTTTGCCTAGTCTAAAGTATAAACCTTTTATTATTTTGACTTTCTTGGGAAATAATTACACTACTATATGGATTATTTATGCCACTTTGTTGTAATTCGGATTCCTTGTCACATCCACTGTCTTCCTTTACTTTTTGATTTTGTTTTTTCCCTTGTGTTTAATTTGGCAAAAGAACCTAAATATTACTTTTTTTAAAATTATTTACCAATTTGGGGCTGTTTGAAACTTATTTATGGAAATGGTGTAGCCAAACACGCCTAATTTGGGTGTGACTTAATCCGTCTCTAACTCCGTCTCTAACACTTTTTGCGACAGAATATTCAGTCGTAAAAGTGTTAGCGACGGAATTAGCGACCACCATGATATTTTCGTCAAAAATATACAACGCACGCCAATTCGGTCTCTAATTCCGTCACTAATATTTTTGCGACTGAATATTCTGTCGCAAAAAGTGTTAGCGACGGATTAAATCACACCCAAATTAGACGTGTTTGACTACACCATTTCTGTAAATAAGTTTCAAACAGCCCCAAATTGATAAATAATTAGAAAAAAATAATATTTAGGTTCTTTTGCCGTTTAATTTAGCAACTATTTTCAAATGAAAATGCAAAATTTATGTTTAAAGGGTGAGAGGAGCCGAAAGAGAAAAATAGCAATTCAGGTAGTAAAATTAATTTGCCATATGCATTGTTGGATAATGGATACACTACATACCCTTTTTTTCGTAAATGGACTATATACTTTACATGCTCTTTCCATTGAATATTCTTAATATTCTCTCTTTCAGAGGCTACTTTAATAATTGGCTAAAAGAATTCTTAATCATTTCAAACTATTCTCTTTTATCTTTATTTATATACTTGATCTTCTTAATCATCTATTACTTTCAATCTATTTATTTTTAAATTATATTTCAATATTTTTTTTCTTAAAACATTATTAACAATTAAAAATAATCTTATATCATAATTTAAGTTATTTATTATAAATTTAAAATATAATATAGTTTATATATTTAAAAATATATTTATTATAAAATTTAACTAAATAAAATAACACAAATTAAAATATTAGTTAATATTCTATAAAAAATGTCGTTTGTGATATAGGGAGGATTGAAATGTAAACAAACAAATTAGAAGCTCTCTTTTAATTGAGATGTTTCTATACATTGTAAGGAGAAAAAATTGTCATTTTATATTGGAAAATAATATTTAGACACACAAAATACTAAAGAGACATATAAAGTAAATTAATAGGTGGTAGTTGTGTTTTAAAAAAAAGTGCAAATATCATTGTCCTTTTGTATTACTACCAGAGATTTGTACGAACACAAGAGAAGCAGGTAGTCATGGCACTTCCATTTTCATGAGCGTATTCAGTATTCACAATATCATTATCACCTTCAATCTACTTGGGCATATCATATATATACATCCAAGTACGAAAACAAGCACAAATGAACATAGTAGATCTAGCATCAAGTGAAGAAGGGAACAGAGGAATAAAGGTACAACTTTTCAACGTTGTTATTTAGCCATTATTTTTTGAATTTCCTTCATAATATAAGTATATTGCATAATTTTTTACCATGTTGGGTACTTAAGCAGTCACGTCCAAACAGCAGACTCAATTTTATTAAGCATAAGAATTAGCTGGCGCAAATTTCAGTGAAATGCTATTGACACAATGGCGTTCGTTAGTGGGTGTTGGAAATCCTTCTCCTTTAAAGACGTGACCTAGATGTCCCCCACAAGCAGCACACGTTATTTCTGTCCTCATCCCATCAGGATCCGGCTGTTGGTACATGACAATGTTATCAAATTTGTATACACTAATTGATGCAATTGAAGAAATGACAAAAACACAACCAGTGCCTTCAGATACTTGTAAAGGATCCAAAATAAAATTTAAGGATTAAATATGTTCTAGGTCTCAAATAAATAAATGATTAATTTTTTGTTTTTTAATTTTTTAACAATTTTTTTTGTTCTATTAAATCTCGATATATCAAAATTTTTGTCTTTAATCTATGTTGTCACTTAAGTAATGATGTGACACCTAATGAATAAATCTTTTCAATATAATTAACGATTATGGTGTCATATCATCACTAATGACAGAAAATCAAAACAAAAATTTTGATATATCAAAAATTTAATACAACAAAAAAAATTTGTTTGAGATCTAAAACAAAAAATCAGTCATTTATTAAATATCTAAAAATATTTAAGCCTAAAATTAAAGTATTAAATGCATAGGCTAATAGTACTATTCTCCAATGATGTTTCATCTCGATAATACGTGTAAAAAAGATGTCACCTAAATAAAACTCAAAATTTTTATTGGAGAACGGTATAAAAAATAGCTAAGATACTGTATCTAAGTTTAGTCTTATATTAAATCCTATACTTCTCATTTTTTTTTTATTCCTTAACAAGTGTTCTAAACAAGACACTGGTTAAAAGGACTATTAAGATAAAACTAAGAACAAGTGAACTTACATTGCGATTTATGGCTCCGGGAATCCCCTCATAGAAGGCTGGCCAGCCACAACCAGAATTGAATTTTGTTATGGACCTGTAGAGTGGAGTCCCACAACCAGCACAGTTGTAAACTCCCTCTTCATAGAACTTGTCATACTCTCCTGTTCCAGGGAACCTGCATAACGCCAAACCATTTTCTTACAATAGAAACACAAATTCCCATCTTGAATAAAACTAGTTACGATCTTCAAACTAACCCTATTGCCATGGATTTTGTCACTAAGAAAATGCAGAACAACCAAAAATTCAAACCCGACTCAAAATTACTCATACTTGTCAACTCAAAACATCATTCTCTCCCCTCAGTTTTTCTCTGAATATCTCTAAGCATTCAAAGAGCCAAGAATTACATATGGGAAATTAGCCACAGCACATGTTTAGAGGGTGATTCACAATACAGAACCATAACATGTAGACAACACACAGCTTGTCTCTACTGCAAGCACACAAACTAACGAGCACAGCACACTTGAGACAAGATTATATTGTAGCCTTTGACCTGGCTGTGTTACTATTACAAGGGTGGTTAAGGTAGTTAAAAGTCAGTTACTGTTAGTTAAGTTTGTTAACTCGGGTTTTGTCAGATTTCTCGGTATAGAAAGACCAATCACTGTATCACGCAGTATTAATCTCTTTCAACTCATTATTCTCTCTTTCAAGAAACACCCCAATTAGCTAGGACAACACATTACACTTACAATTACACATAGCCTCTAACTATAGATATAATAAAAGCTAATAAGTAATGACCATGGTTTTAAAAAATGGTGCACAACCGCAAGTCACATGACTCACATCTGTCTGCAATTTTCCGCATAGATCATGACAAACATGACAACGATGTAGAACTTTAACCACACTTATGAGTTATGAGCGGTTTGTTTGTAGCCTTTAAGACATGTCATTAATATTACTCAGCAACATATTTTACAAGGTATATCAGTAAAATTAATTTGTGAATAAATTATAGAACCTTCCCTTGATATGACCAAGGTCCTGTTTGTATAAAACACTCATAAAATAAGAAGGTAAAATGAGTTTCTCCATAACTAAATTAAAATCAATTTGATAAAAAAAAAATAGATACATAAGTTAATTAAAACTTTATGCAAAAAGCTCGATTCATTTAAGCTTCTTATTTTCTTCTCCAGTGATAAGAAAAACTATTTTCATAACTTAACTCAATTCTTTAGAGAGAAATTCCGGCACCAATTACCCACCACCAGCCCCAACAAATTATTTGGCTTGATTTCAAGCTTAATTAATAACAAAACAAAGAGTAGTAAGAATGTTACTCGGTGCCCTTTTGCCTGAGGATCCGAAACTGTTCAGGGGAGAGAATTGCGCGCCACTCTTCCTCGGATTTGCGGAACGAGCCAGGTGCGGCCATGGCCACAATCCCACCACGAAAACCACGCTTGGGTTGGAGAGTGAAGAAGGGGGTGGCAGAAACGAAAAGAGTGGTGGGAGTAACGGACTTTGGGGGGGAAATGGTGGAAGGAGAAGAACGAAGAAGAGTTGAGAAAATGGGTTTGGATTTGGAGGAAGAGATAGGAGTGGAAATGGAAGTGGTTCTCAGAATACTCAAGCCCATGGCGATGGTGTTTGTGTTCACGAATCACGGGTCACCCTCACCTTTTACATTATCACTCTTTATTCAACTTTTTTCTTTTTATTATTCCCAATTGAGTGTTTTTCACTCACGTAAATTCAGTCGAGAAAAACGTGCCTCCTAAAATTATATAAGAGGGTGTATATTTTAAAGGTATACTAGTCGGTAATTCGTGCATTCGCATAAAATGTATTGATTTGTTGCATTTCACTCCGTCTCAAATTGAAAAATTATTTTTATAATAAGTAAATATACAAATATTTTAAAAATCAAGAAAATGATGAATTTATGATAGGAATAAGAAATTATGTTTGTTATGTGTAATATAAAGATATTGTAATTATAAGTAAAACGCACTAATAAATATTCTAACACTTGTTTATGTGTATTTTTTGCCGTCAATTGCATATGTTAGCATTCCTTTTGCATGTGTAATAAAGAAATACTATTTAAGAACAGTAGGTATATAGATGTAGTGTAATATAATTATAGGCATCTGACGATCAATTTGTAATGTAGTACTCCTTAACAATTTTGTTAATATCTTACAAAATTTCAACCTAAAAACAGAATATTGTCTATAAATGTAACTGATGGGTCACAACAAATTCAAAAAGATTGAAAGCAAGATTATTACATGACAAATAACATAATATATATTCCAACTAATATATAGTAATTGGTTAATATGAAATATAAAAGTTTGATCTCTGTACAATATGTTAATCTTCGATGTCTCACATATTTCTTAAGACTTATTATCTGTATATATACTTGCTAGTATCAATGTAATGGATCAAGTTTGAAATTGAGATACTACCTGAAGGACTCAAATGACGATTACAAATATTCATGATAATATGCATCATGAAAAAAATCAATAGTAGATGCATGATGGAGATTTAGGTGTTAATTTGCGAGGATTAGCATATAAATATATCAATATGTGATTTTATTCATTAATAAGATCCTTCTTAAATACAAATGTTTACAATCAAATCCAATAAGTATAAGATATTGTTAGCATAAGACAAATAGAAATACATCATCACATTAGCGTGATGATGTTGGGTTCCAAACTTTTGGAGAAGCCAAGGAAACTGTCCACCATGACTTGTTGCTCTTCTCAATAGTTGTTATTGATTAATTATGTTCTTGTTGCACATATGTTGTTGGAAGGAAAGGGCTTGCACCAAGAAGAGAAAAAACTGAATTTGAAAACTCTTTAATTTGTTCAATCATTGCTCTAGTTCCTTTCAACTCTTCAAATCTTAAAATTGTAGCATCCACATGACTAACTTGCAAAAAATAAATATGGTCAAACAGGTTATGTATCAGCTGAAAATGATACAAAGACATTTGAGATTTCCAAATAGCTGTTACCAGGTACCAGACACTATGGATCAACATCAATAGGCCTGAAACCTTCTTTCAAAGTGGGAACAAAAAATCCCTTAAAGAATCATATTTGTGTAGAGGTAAAACATCTCCTTCTAAATCTGATATGTCAATAAGATTATAAGAATTAGCAATATATTTACACAAATTATAGATCATAGTTTATCATGATCAAATTTTGTCACTTTCATAAGATGGTAGTTATAGGAGCAAACACAATAAAATGATGAAAATTTTAATGTAACAAAAAAATTTATCATGTTTGAATGGAAATGCTCGAGCCCACACTTTATAGATATGGGGCCTTAGCCAAACAGATATTTCCTGAATTTTTTCATTAATAAATAAAATCATATGAATAGTATATAACATGCAGAATCATTTTCAAATTATAGAGTTAGACCATACTGTTTGTTATCTGAAGCTTTCATAACTTTTATATAAATAACCAAGACATCCCCATTGATATGCCTGCAAGTTATCGATTTCAGTCAACAACAGGAACAAAAGAGAGAAGATGATAATGAAGATATTTGAACAGACAAAACACTTAAAAAGATAGTTAAGACAACATATCATCTAGACTG
This sequence comes from Glycine latifolia, assembly GCA_013407115.1. Classification (NCBI taxonomy): domain Eukaryota; kingdom Viridiplantae; phylum Streptophyta; class Magnoliopsida; order Fabales; family Fabaceae; genus Glycine; species Glycine latifolia. The sequence continues at coordinate 5,241,885 of CM023955.1, read as the reverse complement.
AAAATATATTTAAAAAACTGTAAGATCTAACATAGTTTATTAATGACAAAATGGATGTGTAACAAAAATAAGATAAAGAAAGAAGTGAGGTTCAATGATAATTTTTTTTTCTTGTGATAATATACCTTTGTTGAAATCAGGCCATAAGCAATTGATTCATTTAATGTTTCATCTCTTGTCACGCCTATGCAAACCTGCCAATAATTAGACTCAGTCAATTGAGGTAAGAATCAACAACATTGAGAAATATGAAGGGTCCAAAGTAGGAGATTGTAAAAATCATAACATAAAATGAAAGGAAATCACTGCACTTAGCAAATTTCTAGACAGTTACCAAGTAAATAAGAAATGAATTACTATATCACCAATGGTTTAGAGTCTTTTCAATAGAAAAAATTAAAATAACATTGAGATTTAGTATTTTTATAATTGGCTAGTACGATACCCTGTATACATAGGTAATACCATTGTCTACGCGTTAAAGAGATAACGTGTGAGATGAATGAAAGAAATGATATAATGAGTAGTTAAGATTCAAAAGGAAATATTAATTTGCTTATCAAAAAGGGGTGCAATTAGCAAGCTTTACGTTGGAATTATTAAAGTGAACTTATCAAAAAGGGTGTGTAATTAGCAAGTTTTTATTTGGAAATAATTGGAGTGCACTTATTAAAAAGGGTGTGCAATTAGCAAAAGGTAATGTCCAATTACCATTTTAACCCTATTTTTTCCAAGTGTCATTAATATAAACTGTCTAGCTATGTAATTTTGTTAGTTGTTTGCTTTTATATAGATATAAAGGATGTGCAATTAGCAAAAGATGATGTTCAATTACCATTTTAGTCCTAGTTTTTGCTAAGTGTCATTGATATAAGATGTCTAATTATGTAATTTTGCTACTAGTTTGCTTTTATATAGATATAAAGGATGTGCAATTAGCAAAAGGTGATGTCCAATTACCACTTTAACCCTAATTTTTTGCCAAGTGTCATTAATATAAGATGTCTAATTAATTTTGCTAGTGGTTTGCTTTTATATAGATAATAATAGATTATCTGTGTTTGGTATAAAAAAAAAATTCTGATCAGTGTTCTCACCGGTCAACAAACTAAAATAAATAAGCATTTATCATCAAAATTAGAATAAATTCGTAAAAAAAATTCATAAATAACATAATTTTATAGTTTTTAATTTCTTAAACTATGATGTTTGGTATAAAAAAATTAATTTCTCGAGAATCTAGAAATGTTAATTTCTCATATTTAGTTTTATTTTAGAAAATAATATTTTCAGTAAACAATGTTTTTTTGGATTTTTTTTTCTAAGTTTCTCACTATTTTCATGTGAACGGTGAGAATTTAAGTTTATTAAGCTAAAGAAATAAGTTTAATTACAGTAAATATTGTGTTATTTTTTAAAATTATTTAATGAGATAAATAATTAAAGATTATAATAAATATAATTTTTTATATTAAAAAAACTTATATATAATATATATAATTAACCAAATAAATTTAATCATTCTTTGAAATTATGATTTTTGGGTAAGAAATTTTTTTTCTTATACCAAACGCTTAGGGCATCTCCTGCAGTGAGAGTTTATTTGTGTTTTTTTATTGATTTTTGATGGGTCATGTAACCATGTAATAAATAGGAAAAAAAGCTTGTGTTTTTCTCTAATGAAGCGTTTCTTTGAAGAGGTCCTACATGTGTAAAATATTTTTCTCTTCTTTGCATTAGATGATGCTCATAGGTTAAATAAATAAAATTTTAATTCGTAAGCAATTGTTTTTTATATAAGATGTAATGTTTAATTTTAAGATATTTAATTTGTCACCTGATCACTTTCAATAGAAAAAAAATCAGAAACAATTTCATGAGTTTAAGCAATATTTTTATAAAAAAATTAATTATTTATTGCATTAAATGATATAATAATAAGAATAATGTAGTATTTCTTTTATCTAAGTTAAAAAATTTTCTAGCTCAATATATGAATAATTTTGTGAAAAATAACAAAAAGGTCTAAAAAAAACTATTGTTTCATGAAAATGCTATTTAAAAAAAAAAACAAACAAAACATGAGAAACAACCAAAACAAGCATTTCCCAATTTTAGAATAAAACAGTTGTAAAAAAAAAACTTGAGGATAAAACGCCATTCGAGGATAATACACCTATAGATATGAATTATGAAATGAAAAAGGACAAATTTTTGTTGAGTGTGAGTCTAATTAAAGAGAGGGGCCAGTTGTCGTACGTGTTTGTTTTTAAATAAGCACAGTTCAGCCACGTGCCATCATAGTAAAAATAAAATCCTCTTACCACACCAGTGTTTCAAGTTTCAGTTTCAGGCCCTGAACTCTGAACATATACGACGAATCGACAATTATGTATCTGTGGATCCAAATCCAATCCAATTTCAAACCCCATAAAAGTAAATTCATAAAAAAGAAGGGGCAAATTTGGTCCAGAAGCGGATTTTAGTTTTCGCACGTGTGTCTGGTGGCTACCCCGATTTAGTCGCACGCCTAGTTCCTTTCTTCGTCTCGTCTCCCTCACATCGCACACGCTTTCGCTTTCTTTCTCTCACTGTTTCTCAGGTAACACAAATCCATGTACATCTCTTCATTTTGTTTTCCAGAACACACCACACTCTCTCTCTATCATTTAACTTCTTCATTTTCTTTTCTTCCGTTACTTCATTTCATCGATTTGTAGTTACTTCGACTTAACCGATGACAAATAACTGATATATATATTTTATTTTATTTCTTTGTTTATGCGACTTTTAATTTGTGTTTTCTTGGCTTCCGCCTTCCCTGTGATGTTAGCAATTTTGAATTCGCAGTTCCTAAATAGTGGAATTTTGAATAGATACTTTTTTTTCCTGTAATTTTAAAAAAATAATATTTGTTGGCAACTAGGGATTGTGATGGAAAAGAAAGAAAGTGAGTTATGTATTATTTTGCTGGTTACACCTCTTGATTTCATTCTGTTGATTTTGATTGCTTCCGTTGAAGAGTTGTGTTATGCTTTCTATTTGAGAATGTGTTGGATAACTCCTAGTTAGTTTGTGAGTAAAGTGGGCGATGTGTATAAATAGGAAGAGGGGTGAAGAGGGTAGTCATTCATTGTGTTAATAGGTAGTGTGTAGAGGTGCTGAGGTACTCTTGAATTAGCCCCAGGAAGTGTATTCAATTGTTCAGTAATTGTAACTGGGCTGAGATAATAAAAGTTCTTCGTTTCTCGAGTGTTCTTCACTTTCTCACCCTTTTAGCAGTTGGTTCTATCATTAGGCTCCTTTAATTAATTAATTTTATTCTCTAGTCAGTTGGGGGATCCCACAAATAGTGGGATTTAACTTCTAATTCATTTCCTATCTACTGTGGTTTCTCATGTATTTAGCTCACCCATGGATTTATTATTCAGTATGAATGAAAATCTCTATTTTCTAAGTTGTTTGAGGAAGATATAGCAAAATAAACAGCTTTTAAAAGATGGTTGATGTCATCCATATGTGTTTCTGATAATGATTGTGCAACATTTAGCTTAGAGCTTCCTCATTCATTATTATAAATAAAGATGGACAATCATCTTAGATTTCAGCTTAGAATCATAGTTTAAGTGGGCCTTTTTACACAACTGAAGAGAAAGATATATCCAATTTGAGATTCCCTGATTTCTTATTTCGAGACTTGGCTGAGTGCAAACTCTATGCAATGGCGTTGAGCTTTGTGTGATTTTTGAATAATAAATATGGCCTTCAGCATCTTTTGTAGGTTCCTTCCGTGTATTTTCTTTGTATTGATGTTTTATAACCAGCTTGAAATTATTGTTCCCCTCGAATATCAATTGAGCTAAGGTAAAGTTCTGGTGGAGAAACTATTGGGTACCGTACAATCACACAACAATCGAGATAGAAGAAGGAGAGAAAAGGGAAGAAAAAAATAACACAGAGTTTACCCTGGTTCACCCAATGTGGGCTATGTTCAGCTATTCACTGTATTTTTTCACACATTCGAACAATTGCACTCAAATTACAAGGAAATATATAGGCTTAGAAACCCTAAGCACTGTAGCTATTCATGGGCCCAAGCCCAAACTACAAATAATAAAACACAAGGCTAACAATAGTACTAGGCTTCGAAAAAAGTTCTAGGGGCGTTGCCCCCTATTCCCCGCCGAGGCGATTCCCCTGGGCCCCCACTCACTCACCCCCTGTGCATATCTTCTGACAGTAGCCAACAGAAACCAGCTAATAAGCAAATAGTTTCAACTTCTTGGATTGATTGTGGCTGTAGTTCTTAATAAAGCCTTGTAAGTTGTAACTACTAACAATTGTTGATTGGGAACTATAATGGTTGCTATATTGTATAGCTCTGTGCTGGTGCAGTGCCTCTTGTGTATTGCTACGTTCTTAGCTTTTACACTAGAAAAAAAACAGTTTGTTGTGTCATTCTGAACAGGACTAACTGTTTTTTGTAACATTTTCTGTAGGAGTTTGTGATCTGAGTATAAAGATGGAGCTGAGTAGCATCAAAGATGCATTTGATCGTGTAGCCAAGAAACAAAAATTATCCTCTTCCAAGTCTCAAGAAGTTGTTGACCAGGTGGGGCGTGAAATTGAGCAGGCATTGGCAACAATTCAGTCACCACATGACCCCTCATCTCCTGTTGACCAGAAATCTGTTCTCACAGAACTTAAGTTTAAGCTTAATGCTATTGGACCACTTCAACAGTTGGAAGGATCTAATAAGGAATTGAACATAAGTCTTACCAAGTATCAAAAACTCCTTGAAAAATTGTTAAACCCTGACATATCAAAGGCATACAGAAATGTGGACTTTGATACTCATATTGTCAATCAGATAATTGCAAACCACTTTTACCGTCAAGGTTTGTTTGATCTTGGAGATAGCATCATAAATGAGGCTGGAGAGCCTGATGCAGCTGCACTTAGATCTCAATTTTTGGAAATGCATCAGATTATTGGAGCTATGAGAGAGAGAAATCTTCAGCCTGCTCTCACATGGGTCTCTGCTAATCGAGAGAAACTTGTCCAGATTGGTTCCAATCTTGAGCTTAAGATTCACACACTGCAGTTTGTAGAGGTCCTGCAAAATGGAACCCGGGCTGATGCTTTAAAATATGCCCGAACTTACCTTGCTCCTTTTGCTTCCCTCAACAAGGGTGAGTTCCCAAAGCTTATGGGTTGCCTCTTGTATGCAGGAAGGCTAGAGAGCTCTCCTTATTCTGAGCTGTTGTCCCCAATTCATTGGGAGATGACAACTGAAGAGCTTGCACGACAGTTCTGCACTCTCTTGGGTCAGTCCTATGAGAACCCACTGAGTGTAGTTGTTGCAGCAGGAGTTGAGGGGTTGCCTATACTGCTAAAGCTGGCAAATGTAATGGCAGCAAAGAAGCAGGAGTGGCGGGAAATGAAGCAGTTGCCTGTGCCAGTTGAATTGGGTAAGGAATTTCAGTTCCATTCGATTTTTGTTTGCCCTGTGAGTAGGGATCAAGGAAGTGAAGAAAATCCTCCAATGCTGCTACCATGCTTGCATGTCCTTTGCAAGCAATCAATTATGAAGCTATCAAAAAACAGCACCCGAACATTCAAGTGTCCGTATTGTCCAGCCGAAGCTAGTGTTGCAAACTGCAAACAGCTGTATTTCTGAATGATGTTTGTGTATTTGTCTCTTCCATACATTTCATTTGTGCAATACAGCATTTACAGCTTTCTGGTTGTATATAAATATTCTAAAAATCTTTACCCTCTGATAAGACCAACGAGTAAACAAAAATTGAAACATCCTGTCCATTCTACCGTTCTTGTTTTTTCTCCGTCTGAAGAATTATATTTCATGATCTCACTGCTACAAATACAAACTTCTATGGTATGATATCATACAGCTATGTATGGTTGCGCTTGATATTTTGCTTATTAGTCTTTAGATAATTGGATTTTACTCTGCAAAGTTGAAATTAAACAATTAGCTCTACAGCAGCCGCTGCTGGGACTATATTAAGGTCAGTCATGATTCTTAGCAGGGAATCATTCAAAGCGTGAGTTAATTACAATGGATTTTGTTACATAGGGAACGATCAGATACACTAGCAATGGTTTTTTAAGGCTGCATCAGCCCCTGCTGACAGTAAATGAATTTAGATCGATCGTTATGCGCTTACCATTTTGCGGGTTAATTTGTTTCGTTTAGCCTACTATGAGGAAATATTTAAAAAGAAATTACTTCTCCAGGACAAACTTAAAGAGTAACGATAATGAACACTAATTCATTGTGAATGTCTCAAAAATTACAAAGATGCAAATTGAAGTTTGAAAAAATACAGCAGCAGCAGCAGCAACTAATTGGAGCAATATATATTCTAGGGAAAACCAATAATTCCGTCGAGTCCCTCAAAGAAGAAAGAAGAATTAGTTGGCTTGGGAGGTGAGTTTCCTTGTCGCAGATATTCCTCCAACATCTCTTTTGTGGACCTGGCGGACAAGGGATGAAAATGAGAACCCCACTCTTTAAGAAACCCTCTCACGAGAACACATTTCTGGTCATCATCCATGTTGCTCCATTTGTGTTGGGCCTGCTCTTCGTCGAGGCCCATGTACTCGCAGAGCTCTCCGAAGAGGAGCTTTCTGCTCTTGCGCATGGCCTCCTCCGCCTTCGCCGAATGCGCGTTCATTCTGGCGCCCCTAGCCGCCAACTCCGATGCGAGGGCCGCGTCGCTGATGCCGCCGTCGCCGGCGGCGGTGCAGGCAATTCGGCTGGTGGAGAGAGCGACGGGGGAGGTGGTAGAGATTGAGAAGAAAGGGGAAATAACGTGAATCCTGAGAGCCATTTAGATGGATTGGATTGGATTGATATCTTTTTGTTTTGGGTACGTTTCCTTTTTGCAGATACACAAATTGGTGTACGCTTTCCTCCACACTTCGAATATTTATTTACACAGTGAATTAATCACAACTCATTTGTTTTTTTAAAATAATTTAAATTATTTTACACTACATGTGTAGAAATTAAATTCATTTATTATTAATTAAAAATTAGTATATAAAATTTCTAAAATAAATATTTTAGTAAATAATAAATTGTGTTAAAAACCGATATTATACTATTCTTGTCAACTAATAAAAGATAATTCTTTTAACACATAATAATTTCTTTATATAATAATAATACATGATTATCATATATATATTACTAATATATATGATATTTATGTATTATTATTATAATATTAGTTAAGATTATATCAACAACATTATTCATGGCATTTTTATAAATTCTTCTAACTTGTTTTTAATAACTTTTGCGATAAAATTTATGAATAATTTTTTACCTAATAAAAACATATTAATAATGTTATAAAAAATGTTAAATTAATAATTTCCACACCTTTCTCTTTCTCCTCCTTCCGCTCTCTGCTTATCCGGTACTCACTCACGTTGCATTTCCTTTTCCTTTTCTTCCAATGCGCACGCAAATTTCGCTTTCGCGTAGTTTATGTTTGTGTGTGAAAACCACGTTCAGGTTATATTTGTTGTAAGAACAGAAGATCCACCGAAGCAGCATCCAAAGAATTAGGGAACAAAAATTGAATAATTGCAACCTATCAATTTGCTTAAACTGTAACAATCTACCGATAATTGATACAGTGTGTGTTGAACTAGACTTTCTGCAATGGTTATAGTTCTCAATGTCCGTGCATAACTCATTGTCTAGTGAACTATTAGTTTGAATTACTTATAATAACCATTTTTGTTTTTCCATTTTTGCTATCGTTTGGACTCTTATATGGATTCTGATGCTATATTACTTTTATTTCCCGTTCTGTTCTGTTGCCTGAATGTTTACTTGGTTTGTCAGAGAAGATTGGTTGTGGTGATGGTCCATGTATGTTTCCATTGAACCATTGCAAAACCATTCATCTGGTTAGTATTGAAATTGAACTCGCTTTTTCAGTGAACACACTGTCTGTATCTGGTGTGGACTTGAAGCTGCTATGATATGTATTTCATTACTAAGCACAATTAAGATTGTATGCAAATCAAGGCATTGCCAACTTATACGACATGCACATCCAGGTGATGCATGGACAGGGGATCCACAATGTGGAGGGAGATAAGTACTGCAATGCATATATGAAGCCTGAGTATTTTGATGCACATCTTAAGCCGCTAGGCTGGCAAGAGGTAAAGCGCCACAGCTTATTGTGTGAAACGTGTTCAGAAAGGATAAACTTACATGAGTCAAGATGTAGTTTAGAGATGGAAAAGATTGTTTAGTCTGGTGAATGTGTGATAATCTTTTGCTTCTGACAGGTTGACAATTTGCGTTAGCATGTTCATGATTCTGGGCTTATGAAGAGGATTGATCTAGTCAATACCTGTGTGCTTCTTTAGTGACTCAAATGCTTTATATGGACTGAGAACCTGTATGTCTCTATTTCTTGTAAAAACACTTAATTCTAGACTCTTGTACTGAATATTTGCTGAAGATCAGGAAATTATTCTTTTTCCACTTTCACAAATTTCCAAGGTCAAGTAGTCTGGGCATGCTTTCTCTTTCTTTCACTTATGATTGGCTTAGACCTTCAATTTTTCTGGCAACTTTTTTGGGTTTGGAAACGCTGCACTATTTTGCAATGGCTGATAAAGGTATCCTATGTTTGTATTTGTTGTATCTTCCTTCTGCAACATGATCAGCTTTTACCCATTGATGAATGTGATAGTCTATGGTTGTGTGTCTGATTATTATGAAGCAACATCAGATGGGCAATCTTTAATTTGCACATTTTGAACATTGGTGTGACTTAATCATGTAAATAAAAACATGTGCAGCTACTCAGCAAGTCCATGGATCTGGTATATTATCTTTCAGGTAGAAATTATTGCTGAAAAATATAATTGTTTGTCAGATGGTAAATTAATGTTACCAGGATTTAGATTATCAAATCTGTGAACCCAGTTGTAACTCACTAACATGCTAGCTTAAAGTGTCTCTCTGCCCATGGTTTATGAGGTCAATGTGGGTTTCTTTAATATCAAATCAAAATTATATGCACACTGAATATTATTTGTGATGCTTCATTTATTCAAGTCTATCTATTTACCGTGCTAACTTGTTCCTATTACGTAGTGTCTTCATGAATGAGGTTTCATTAGTTGAAAAAAGCTGAGTTGGGACATATATCAGGGTTTTGCAAGTTATCCATATTCTGGGTTTATGTAGTTTATATTGGAATGTGGTTATTGTGAATTGTTTGAAATAACGTACAATGCAAGGTTTTAGGACTCTACAAACTGCTGTTTGGGTGTTTGGAGGTGAGGGCTACACAGATAGAACAGATGCACTACCTCTTATGGTGGAAAATGCAGGAAACAGCAGTCGTGCTGCAATTGCCTCCAATTGTTGCTGTTGAACTTTGCCGGGAACATTTGATATGTGATTTTATAATCTGAACATTTTTTTATCTAATTACACAAAACATTCTTCTAGGAGACAGTTTACATAATTACATATCATTGCTACATGTGCAAGAGTGAAACTTCAATTACCTGCACAACATGGGCAAGTGTTAGAAAATGGATATGTTGTAATTAAAAGGGGGCATGAATTTTAAGACAGCACACAATAGCTTTACACAATTCCACTTTTAATTTTAACACATGAATTTCAAATTCTTGCCCATCCATCTATTTCTACTCTGAATGTTTGTCAGCTAATAATCCCCTTCGAAAAATGATAATTCTAATTATATTTTTTTCTAACTCTATTGGTCTGTTTGACGTATAGTTTTAATCTAGCTAGGCCACAATTTTAAGGCTTGCAGACATAACAGGAAAAAAGCTCGAGAAACTTTAGTCAAATAGCAGAAGTTGTTGTTAGTGGGCATTTACACAAGTTGAATAAAATTATTTTTATTTTTTATTTCTAATAAAGACTTGAATGAAACATAAATGTGCAGTATCCTGTTCAAAACAAACTTTGATATTTTTCTATAAAATAAAAGTTTGAGATTAATGGCATCATGGGCCAATAAGAATGGCTACAATATAATGGTCTGAATTCTGAACAGCAATTGTGGAGCTATGATCCAACAATTTTTCAAGGTCGTTGAATAATTGATGTATAAAAATATGAAATCACAAATTAAAATTAAATTTGGGATGTACATAAAATCACTAATAAAAGATAAATGTCGCTTCTTCATTTTCTTTCCCCCACCCCAATATTGTCAGAAGTTGTATTTTATGTTTAAAGACAATTTTCGTACATTTTTTTTTATATAACTTCCTAAGCTTGTATTGATGTCAACATATGGACCCTTACAGATTTCTGTGTTTTCTCATGCAGGGAGTTCGTCCCTGCGACTAAAGGAGATGCATCAGCGAGTATCAATCTCTATTTCCTGCAATTGATTTGTCACTGGCAAGTACCTAGATTTTATCATGCTATGCATCCTTGTGGTTTATGATTTCATAGAAGACGGCTAACATTTTTCTTTAGCTGTACAAAAATCGGGTCTAATTATAATTTGTTCTCTTTGGGTTTTTGCCAAGTCACCTTTTTCTTTTCTTTCCAGATTGATAGTAATGAGGATACTTGGTGGAAGGCCGATGTTAGAGAGACAAAGGAAGAACTTGCAGCCAGAGGGCCGAAGTTCATGAACTGGTATGATTTAGTTACTGGGAAATTTTAGTTTTTATTCTTTTTGTTCCCCGTGGCTTTACTTAGCCCAACCACCTCCTTTAACCCCTCCCCCCCTCCTAATTGCTAGATTAGACTTGACTACTACAATACTAGATCCAACCTATATTATCAGCTATACTGGAAATTGTTGTCAAATATGTTGGGTGCATCTCTGAGACTATTAACTTTATTTTTCACTTCGTCACAGGTTGTGGACAAGAAAAGAGAAGGAGATAGCAATTGTGACGCATAGAGCATTGTTGTTTCATACTCTTAGTGCCTTTGGAAATTACAGCCATCCCTTGGAGAAGAAGCCGAAGTTTGCCGATGCCTTGCATGTAGTTATTTGCTATTCACATCCTTTTGAGCCAACAGAGTTGATTGTTTATGTGTGATTCTTTTTAGATGAAAACATCTTGTTTCTTCATGGATTACATAAATACAATTTAGTCCTCACCAGTTTTGTGCATTAGTTGAAAATTTTCTTATTGTTCCAGCTGTTTTGGGGTCTTGCATGCTGTTTCATGTGGTGCCTAAATTCTTAAACTTGGGATTACGTTCTTGTAACCGGCGCTGTGATATGTTCAGTGGTACCCTTCCTTTTTATGTAGTAGGAAATAATTGACCGGTTTCAATAATATTTGTGCAGTTGTTCCAACTGCGAGCTTCGCTCCGTGGTCATTGTTGATGGGTATGATTAAAGTCTAAACAACTTTTAAGAGCTCCCTTGCACTTCAATCAGGGTTTTTATGATTTATTCCTAACTTGTAGTGTGACTCGGGAAATCTAGCATAATTATTTCAAATTTCACAAATTATGCTTCTTGTCTGCAACAGTAAATATTTTATATGTAATACTTGTCCAACATACAATGATATGGTCATATGGTATTCATGTTTATTAATAATTATAAAGACTGATAGTAGGTTATATTTAAACACATTGAGCATATAAATTACTCAGTATATTACTTAACGAGAAGCAGAATGTGATAAATATGGAAAATATAATTCAATAGATAACAAAAAATAATTATCTTTAAGAGCAATGCTGAACATTCTGTTTTAGTAGCACATAATCATATATTTGAAGTTTTTAAGAAAGAAGCTCCTTCTACATATTGACAATGAGCACGTTACCTTCGCCCGTGATTTTCTAAATAATGTTTGATTTTGTCTTTAATTATTACTATGCAGATTTATTTCCTAAGAAATTCTCAAATCATAAATCCTTTGGAGAAATGAGATGCACCGAGGATGAAAGCGCACACAGCATTTGCTAAATGGATAGCGATTGCCAAATGATAAAACAGCAAAGGCTCGGGCCACTTATAAACCGTAACCAGCAAGAATATCTTACTTCATTTAGCCTTCAGAACATCATAGTACGACGCGGGTTTTTTCTTCGAGTCACCACAGAGTTTCTGAATAAATTAGGCAGAACTTTTACCAAAGAAATAATCTTAATAATAATAGAAAGAGTGACAATAAGTTATATATTACACAAACAGCGGGGAGGAACTTTATAGGAGTAGCAGCACTTTTTACATTTATGCAAGACAATATACGTACCTCCACTTCAGCGGCTACACGCAGAACAGTAGCTTCCGCCCATGGTCGACCCATTATTTGCAAACCTATTGGAAGTCCTTCTTTATCGTAACCAACCTATAGACAAAACATGTTAGTTAAATGAATAAACAGTATAGGATAAATGTCTAGTTTGGATTAACTTCTGGTTTATCGAAACTTTTCAATTAAGATAAATGTTTGATTCCTAACTTATAAAACAGTCCTTATAAATTTATTATGGAGAAGACAAATAAGTTCAAGTTGATTTCAACTTATCTAATTTATTTTACTTTGTGGATTCATTTTATTTCTTCTGTAAATACGTGTTGAGAAATTTATTCAAACTAACTAGACATCATTCTATGAACTATAACAATGGCATTATCTCAAGTGTTCTTCAGAACAAAATAAACTATTTGTAACTGATTTACTTCACTCTCACTCACCGGGACAGAAATGGCAGGGAATCCCAAAAGATTTGCAGGAACAACGAACTGCATAAGGTTCGCTGAAAAACAAACTTTGAGTTAACATATATGAAAAGATAAGTTATTACATAATAGGAAGAGTTGTCGTAAGCATGGCATGACATTTTACTTAGATCGGTCATGAATGATTATGTTCTTCTAATAAGGAAAAACGAATCAAGAGATCAGTATCTCGATACAGGTAACAGATCCAATCCAAAACTTTTAATGATGTTTTGTCCTAAGGCCTGATCGAATGGAGCACCGCAATGTTCAGTATAAATAATTGCCACAAATATTATGACACTTAAAATTCTGTCAATCATGATAAAATAGATTCTGGATTCAAAGTGTGACGGCGATATTTAGGTACAAACTTTCACTTAACTCTTTTGTTGACCTTACAAGTCCAGGGATCATTAACTCATGTTATATCAACGGCCAAGTTTACTTTGGACAATACTTAGATAAATTCCTCAATTTTAATATCCTTATTATCAAGTTCTCAAATTAAATAGTGACGAGTAGTTTTACTGTTTTCTTTTTTAGTTCTGGGGCATTCTTAATGAAGGCTATTTAATGTTAGAAAAATCATCCATGTGTCATCTTTTGATTTGAAAACTTAATAACAAGGATATAAAAGGAACTTGATTTAAATTTGTCCATTTACATATACTCATCTAATTATATCAGTACAAAAACTTAAGTGCAGTTTTAGATATTTTTTATATTGTTTTCGAATCAAAATTACAATTTACCTCAGCAACTTTTAATGTCCACATCAAAAGTTAGAATTAGTTACTGAAATGAAATATCAATTTTAATTGGAGAACACCACCAAAAATACTTAAAAAAGCTTTACTTTGTCATTTTAAATTATCAGAGTGCACAAGTAGGAGTGTGCATGTAAACTGGTTCGAGTCCATTTCCAAACTGCACCGGTTTTTTAACCGAACCAGTTTGGTTAAATAAAACTAAACTGGTTTCTCAAATAAGTTTGATTCGAACTAAACTTCTCAAATAAGTTTGATTCGAACCAAACTTCTCAAATAAGTTCACTTCGAACCGAACTGGTTTTAAAACCGTTTGGATTCACTTAATAACCGAATTGTTTTTTTCTAAAATTGGAATAGTTTTTTTAAAGAAAATAAAAGTTTGTAAACTAGTTCGAAATCGGTTCGGTTCTTAAAACCAATTTAAACTTAGTTTGAAACCAGTTCAGCCCCCTAACCAATTTTTAAAACCAATCCAGTCCTTAAAACCCCTTCAGAAAACTGGTTTTAAAAACCAATTCTCAAATTTGGTTTAAAAACCAAACTGCTTAAACCAGTTTGGAACCGGTTCGGTTCGGTTTTTTTTCCCAAAGCAGTTTTTGCACACCCCTATGCACAAGTAACAATAGTATGGGACATCGGATATAATGTTAATTATAATGCTGCACTGCAAATCATTAAAGAAAAATTCCCTAAAGTTGCCACTTAAAGGTGAAGCTAATCGATTACCTGTAGTCTGCATATCTGTTTCACCACTTTTAAGAGCACTGGGAGGTATTATGGGTGCTGTCATGCTGTTACAAACAAAAAACAGTTCAGGTGCAGTTCCTCCATATCAATTATTCCAGCCATTTTGTAAAAATCCATTTCCACAGGCAAAACCATACTTCCAAAATAGGATGATGTAGTTGAATTTTGTTAAAAATCCATTTCCATAGACAAAGTAAATTTCATACCAATAAATTATTAACAACTGCCAGAAAACATATATAGTTGTATACTGTTATCCAGACAGTAAAAACTAATTTCAAAGCCATTCAAAGAATTATAAAAAGTAACCCACATTAGATCAACTGAACTGAATTTGCACAGCGCATGAGTACATTACACTAAGGACTACTCTACCAAATTGTTATACATACCCAGTGGTCGGTGTTACTAAGACATCCACTTTCTTGAAAATCTCCAAGTGGTAATACATACTCCTTCGTCTGAAACATTTACGATAAACTTTAGAAGCTACATACACAATTTTTTGGTATGGTTTACATCAGACAATCTGTGACAGTAATTATTTTTAAAAATTATAACATGTCATTTTCGAAGGTCATCAGTAAGAGATGCTTAAATAAAGGGATACAAGTTTGTTATATTTATTATCAACTATCGTCTCACCTAATACATTGGGCTGCAACATAATCTGCTGCTGTAAATGACCGAAAAAGTGCCAAACTTGTACGAGTATCATATGTCAAATTTACACCTTTCCTATGAAAGCAAAGAAATAAAGGAAATCACCATAAATTTTTATAGCCACTGTCTAATATTAACCACTTTTAATAACAGATTAGAAGGATGTCTTTTAAGAATTGGACTACAAAATGAAGTTACCAGTATTAACTTTCAATATATACTCAAACATACCCGTCTTCACAATCAGGGTTCAGTGAACATAAGCATTCAGAGCCAATGGAAACCACATGGGCAGTTCGCATCTCAAGAAGCTCTGGTATAACGATTTCTATCATCTTCAAATAATAGAGAAATATACACTACTTAGCCCTGTTTAAATCTATCATGCTTATCTAGAAATAAAGTGCATTACATGAAAGAAGGATGAACTTACTTCACAACCATGCGCCTTTGACAGCAGATTAAGTGCTTCATCACATTTATCAGAGATTTCAGTTGAATGCACATCATTAAACCACTTCACAAGAATAAATATATTATATATAAAAAGGATGTGACATTAAACTGCACAAAAAATATATTTCGAAAGGATAAGGTGATTACCGGGGTGTACTTTCCAATTCTTAAACATCCCAAGGCATTTGAATTATCATTGGATGACAGAGTTGGCAAACAAGGTGGTGACTACAATAAACACAAAAATATATGCATTGTACTTACTAAAGAATGGCAAAGTTTTGTATAGAGAATACAGTATAGAATAACTGAATAAAAGTTGGTTTAGTAGTTTGTCTTTGTCATGTACGCATCCATAAGAGGTCTAAAAGAGCCTCTGATTTATAAAGAGTAGCAGTACAAAGGGTTTTTACAACATAATATGTAATTATGGAAGCAGGCTTACTTTGTTATGGCTGGGTAGGGAAATTACCAAATGTTAGTGTGTAATTTATTGTCCTAGGTTCGATACATCCCCTTCTCAGTCAGTCCTTTTAAATGACTGACGTCCATTTTCCAAAGTTAGATCCTGGTTTTTCTTGTTGCCAATTTTGTTAAAAAGATTTTTCCTAGAACTGCTTGGCTTTATTTGATGAAAAATTAATTTGAATAGACTAAACCGACCTCACAAAACCGACTTTGTAGTTCATTCTTAGAATTTGGGCACAGGGTTCATTGCAACTAAACCGGATTTTAAGGTGAGAAGAGAACTTACCTAAGTCTTATAAGGATTACATTGGTCATATCTCTTGGCAATTTAGGTGGGACTATAACACCCCCAAAGGTTGCAATTAAGGCAGCCCAAAGAGGCCACAATTACATTGGTCATATTGTCAACATTTTTGGTTTTCAATCTCAACAATTTTCTTATTACTCAGAAGAATATCAACTGTAGGATTAAAGAACTAGATCCCCCCACCCCCACAGCAACAAAAAAAAAATACCGGTTTCAAACTGATTCTATTTGCAGGTGATGCACCCAACATTGCAGAATACCTGAATCATTAGGACCAAAAAGATCTGTTATATAATATAGGTTCAAGAAGCAAGCCATAGTGATACAAGTTTTATACTTGATATCAACAACTCAATTAACTAAACCAAACAACTAGAAGTGCAGACATGTACATGCAAAGTTGAGAGCAGTCAAGTAAAATGAAAGAGTTAGTAAAAAAGGAAGCATCAAAGAGAGAGAGAAATATGCATTGCATACACTAGCAAGACATCCTCCACGGTTGAAGCAATGGGTCCAATAATTTCCACTGTCCCAGAATCACATAATGACCTGTAAATAAAAACAAAACAAAAAAAAAAAAGAAATGGAAGTGTTCCAGACATAACAAATTTAGCTAGTTAAACACTACAATTGTTCCTACAATGTGGTAAAAAAAAAAAAATCTTGAAAAGAGATGGTAATGATTGATCCATTACATAGTGCAAGAAATTACCCCTCCATGCTTGTCCGCCCATAAGTTGTCTTAAATCCCACCACACCACAAAGGGAAGAAGGAATACGGACTGAACCTGCCCTTTTCCAAAATTTTCAAAAATAAGTTATGCTGAGAAAATAGAGCCAAATAATCAGTTTAATACATTAGATTTGCACAACCTCCACCATCAGTTCCCAATGCAGCAGAACATAGTCCAGAAGCCACAATTGCAGCTGGACCTGATGAAGATCCGCCAGTATACCTGTCAGGTGCATGAGGATTTCTTGTAGTTCTGCAACTCAAGAAAATTCAGTTGAATAATCAACAAAGGTAGATTGTGATGAAGAACACAAGATCAATACTAGCAAACCAAAACAGTTTTCAAGGTTATGTAAGAGATTCAGGGCAACTAATGGTGAGAAAATCTCCTTTAATTTCCTAAAGGCTTTTGACACATGTCCCTGTTATGGAAGTTACTTCTCAAATCACACAAACTAGGGAATTAGACCCAGTAATTGCAGAAAACTGAGAAAGAAATAACAGATAACAAAGATGAAAAGACAACACAGGTCATTTGTTAGACCTACAACCTCATATCTAATCCCGCACTCAATTCCTGTTTACCACCCCAACCGCACTCCCTTCATTCCTTTTAATCCCTTTAACAGATTCCCTTTTCTTCCCCCAGCTGTCACATTGGCAGATCCCCTTACCCATGTTCTCTTCATTGTACACAAGACTCTGCAATCCCCTGCTACTCTTCCATATCTTTATGCAATAAACCTTTGCTATCGGAAAGAGTCTATCATGTTGCCATATAACATTTTTTCCCTTCAGTAATGGTTCGTAAGTTTCTGATCAACAAGATGAATGAAGTGAATGAATGAATGAAAATACAAAGAAATTTGTTAATATCACACCCCCCCCCCTCCCCAACACACAAAAAAAACCAAGCAGAGATCTTTATGTTGATAGTGACATCAAGATTTAAATTAACAATATATGATAAGCTTACCCATAATTAGGATTATTTCCTGTTGTACCCATGCCTAACTCATGCATATTTGCCTTCCCTATGAATATGACACCACAGGTACGCAGTCTTGATACACAGACTGCATCCTCCTTTACAGTGCGTACCTCATGCATCCATGTAGTTGCACCTGTCATCATCATCAGAAAATTCATAGTTTTTTTTTAATTACCAGGAAAACGTAAGATGCTAAGATTTACTTACCCTTAGATGGATGAGGATAACAATCTATGTCATCTTTGATGGCCATGAAAATTCCATCCAATATCGATAATGGATATCCTACATAATCAAAGTCCAAGAATATAACTTGGATAATTGTCTATGTCTATTCGCGCCATGTCTCAACTAATCATGTGTGAAAGATTTAGACTGTAAGCATCTGAATCATACAAGGTTACCTGCTTCAAACCTCTGAGTAGATGCTGCCGCCTGCTCCCGGACTTCTGCAGCATCAAACGATATCAATAGTGGTGTAGGAGGTTTATTTCTTCCATTGTCCTCTATAATTGAGATGATGCGCTCAGCAACCTATATATTCAAAGTGTAATTGATTCATTTTACAATTTAATTTGAATTAAGAGAAGACAAATCTGTACAGAGAGTTGCTAACAACTAAATGCTACATACCATAGATGGGGTCACTTTTCTAGATCGATAAGCATGAGCATAGTCACGTATTTTCCAGTACCGAAAAGATGCAGATGAATTTTCCCATAATTCAGCAACATCATAATGTGGAAGACACTTCAGGGCAGACTCAACTCGATCTTCAGGTCTCCCATCTTCCTCAAGGACAACAACACCAGGCTCCATTTCTAAATTAATGTTACAGACATCAGGATGGATTATATAATAAGCAAGCATCCTCAAATAATCAAATGAAATGCAAATAATTTGACACAATCACTAATTTCCATTATCTGTAAGGGAAATTGTTCCTCCAATCCTAGTATAATCATCTGAAAGAACTTCAAATTAAAGTAAATCCAACATATAACACCACCTGCAATTTAAACATAGACTGCATATTGACAAGAAGCAATTCATAAATGAGGAGAGGAAACCACCTTGAGGTGGATATTCAGGTTTAAACATGGGTTCCTCAGGTATCACAGTGTGCCGCAATATCTGTTCATAATCATAAGTAAAAAAAACAGACAACATTTAGTCAATTCACTATGTTGCTGTCGTTCACACGCCACACCACTCAAGTATTATTCATAAATCATAATGACACAACAACTGAAACAAAACACCTGTAGCTAACCATGACATTAGAATACAGGATACAGGACAGTGGTCACTAATTTCAGCAACAAAACACACACCTCATCCACTTTATTTTCCTTCTTCAAAATATTCATAATGATAGGACCTATCAGGGGAGCTTCAAGTATCCTCACAAATAACCTAAATACAAATCCAGTCAAATGCGGAGCTGCAAAAAACAAATGTCAGTAAGTAGTAGAAACTGGAAAATTAACTTAATTGCAGAAGAAACAAGCGAGTGAAATTACCTTGCACAACTTCACGTTCGTATTTGATGGAAGATAAGTCAACGTCCTTGGCTGGCGTCATTACACGCTTTTTCCCCATCTTCTTCAGAGATCTCGAAACACTTATGAATGATCCTTCTCTTTCAGCTTCCTAATTGAATTCAAATTATTAAAAGAAAATATAAAACAAATAAATTCGAATCGCCAAAGAAAGAAGAATAAACAAAAGCTTAAAACGAAGTTAGAAATTGAAATTGCGGAGCGCAAACCTAGCGAATAGTGATGTGAGCGATGAAGAAGTAAACTACTAAGTGATAGTAATAACGTTTTTCATTTGTTTGGAAGTGAGCGCGAAGCATCGATGATAGTGTGAGTCCGGCCCTGTCATTGTCATGTGGATGAACATTCATAAATGCGGTTGTCGCATAAAACCAAGTTTCATCTTCAAAGCTGCTTCTGATTGGTGAAAACCAACAAACTCTCTGACTATCCTTCGCTCCATTAAAATCTTCTACCTAAGCTAATATACTAGCTACCTGTGAGTGTAAACACTTCTGAGATTCATAATTAGTTTAAGATTATACTTAAAATTCAGATTTCTGTTTCAATATTATTTTTTTAATGAGAAGGAATTCACTTATTTCAATATTTTAAGAGTAATTCTCACTCATATCATTTATTTTTTTTATATTTAATAAGTAAGATTAATTATTTATTATAAAATAAATGATAAAAATAATTTTAAAAAAAATATACACGATCGTTCAATCATAACACACCAAATGTGATTGATAATTATATAAATACTTACATTTAAACTCTTTCTTTATAAAATTATATATTTTATAAAATTATATATAGTGAATTTTAAGAATTTTAGACTCAAATATAATATTATACATGAATATTAACACTCAAATATATATAATAAAATATTTTATATAGTAAATATCAACAACAATCACAAATCATTATTACAACAAATTTAACAACTTTTATCATAATCTATAACTATTAATAATGAGATTATCCCATTTGATGTGCATATTTCATTGTTGGACAATTTCATCCTTAAATCACTTCTTAAATTTTAATTTTTTTTTCTAATTTATCTTAACTTTTTACTATTTTTATATTATTAGTTTTTTTTATTCTGTCATTTTTTATCAACTATATTTAACTTTAATATTTTTATTATTTAATTTTTTTAGAGAAATACTGTCTTTCCCTAGTTATTATAAAAATTATTTTATTGTTTTATTATTTAAAAAGTTAGAGAATTACGGTCTTCCCCTAGTTATTATAAAAATTATACTACCAATAAATTTTATTAGTTCACAATGTAAAATTATACTCATAATGTACAGACTCTTTATATACTTAAAAAAATGTTAATAAAAAATCAAATATCCCTACCCAATTTGAAATAATTATATTTACATTTTAAATTGTGAAAGAGTTGATTCAGTATGCCAAAACTTTAATATAGTATCATCGTAACGTGTATTTTACTCTGTTTATTTTTTAAGAAATGGAAAAAGAATCAATATTGCAAAAAAAAAAAAAAACACTTCCTAAATAAATATTAGGTAACTCTTACTTTGAGATATTTTGTACAAACATTGTTCTAATTAACTTTATAGACTGAGGAAAGTCTCTATCTATTACCAACTCCTGAAGTCTCTATATATTGTTAATTTTCATGATGACTAATAACTTGCCACGTCAGCTTCCATCTTTTTTAATTCATTTGATGCCATGTCCTCAAAATGCAGGGAATTTATATTTAATAGGTGTGATAACGCTACTTATGAATAGTTTTTAAATGCAATAATACATTTTGTAATGGATTAAGAAAGGAGTTTGATAGTGATACGCAGGTATAAAATTTTATATTTGTCATCATGAGCATATATTTTTTTATTAAAAAAGTATAACATATCTTTTATAACAAACATATATAATTTTTAAATCCAGTCTTAATTTTTAAATTATTTTTCATTTGATTTATTCAGTTATATGTTTTTGATAAATAATAATGTGACAATTAATTTTTCAATATTCATAGCCATTTTCTTTTCTAACGATTAAAAATCATCAGAAATTACATCAATAAGTCATTTAATAAGGTTAAACAATCTTTTATAGATAAAAATCGAAAAAAAAATGTTTTGCTCATCTCATGTTAACGATATAACATTCTCAATATAAGCAACCAAACCCTTCAATCCTTACCGCCAACATCACCAAACCAATCCACAATCCTGAAAAGAAGCCAAACAAAAGAAGTAAAATGAAAAGGAAAAATCAAAATTGCAAATGGCAAGCATGGTCGCTAAAATAGGAAAAATCAAAATAGCAAGCAAGCATCATTTTGATATTTTCAAATTTCTTCCCTTTTCCTTCTCCAAAACAAAAGGTAGGGTAAAGTTTAAACAAAAAGAAAACTGTGAATTAAAATATTGGTTGGTTCGGATTGAAGTGTGCCCCAATTAAGTTGAAGAAAAAAAACAATTTAATTGGTTGGATTTGGATTCTCAATTAGTTAGGTGAATTGATTTAAATTTATAAACTCTTTTAAAGGTTTTTTGGTTGGAGATCAAAGAGTCAAAATAGGGGTGATGGACATAAACTAAAGGAAAATATATATAATTAAACCTAAAATTAATAAGAAAACATGAGGAGTTTAATGTTATTGACTTGTAGTAAAAATAGATTTATATTGACTACCATGTCCTTCCAACTTCCTTTTCAATACATTTAGATAATAAAAAATGTATTGATGCTGTGATATATAATATCTTATTATAGAATCAATAGGACAAAAAATTGAATATTAAAGAGTTTTAGAATTTAGATAAAGAAAAATATCTTAAAATGTCATTTTGTTTACCTTTTCTGCACGTATGGAGAATGAAAAATATATTAATGTTGATATTTTCGTATGTTTGAGAAAGTATTTTAAGTACTTTATAAACTATTTTGACTAAGTCTAAGCTAATTTTTTACAATAAAAAACTAGTTCTAAGCTAATTTGACCAAATATGTAGTAGAAGAAAGAGGAAAGTTGTTGATATTGAAATATCTTCACTGTTTATCTTCAAAAAAACAACAACTGTTATTTAATTAAATAGAATGAATAGGAAAATAAAATAAAAAAGTTAAATGTTATTATCAAACTTGATGTTAGTAGTACACTTGTGAATCTTTTAATCCTTAGACTTTTCACATGTTATTTCTATCCCATCTCTAGCTAAAGCTACCACTATTATCCGGCAAGTAACCTGCTCACAGCACCAATGACACACATCTTATTTGCGTCGCCCTTGTCATCACCGTCGTTGAATCAGAGAGCCATCGCCGCCATCTGCGCGCATGACAGGTGAGATCAAATGTAAATAATAATAATTATTATATTATATTATATGCGTACGTATTTAATCATAAATCTTATCATTTATTCTTCAATCAACAATAAACAACTTATTTTCTTGTATACTACGATTGCATTAGGCAGATTCATAACTTGACTTTGACTTCATTTCGGATAGAGTGGTGGAAGTGAAATTATTTAACTAGTGTGCCCCACCTCCTTTTTATTAATGCAATTTGCAGATAGCAAGAGTGCCCGCTGGAAACGGAAACAAACTAAGGACTAGACAATAAGATTTCCTTTTAGCAAAGCAAAGGAGCATATTTCGCAGCCACGTAGTACGTATGTTATTGTTACATGTTTCAGCTCGCCGGTTGGTCCACAAAACTGCATGCTTAAACGTTAGGAATAAGTAATAATCAATTTAATTGTAGGTTTATGTAAACTGATTCGCATAATTTATGAGTTAAATGGGTTGACTTTATTATTTATAGACCAATCCATTAATTCACAACAATTAAATTTCTCAAAAAATATTTTAATTTTTTTTTTTTTGTGAAAAGTGAGTAGCAAATTAAAAAAAAAAACTTGAAAAAAAATATAATATGTCGACCGACGCGCGAGTTAACACATTTAACAGGATATTTAGACGAATTTATTAAATACAGACACAGTTAATTTAATTATGTGTCTTTGTGCAGTGGTGTCGTATAGGTTGGGGAAACCCGCATTCTGCTTTTGTATTTATCAGAAAGGTGATGGTCCCTCTTGCTTTAAAAATTACTAGTACTAGTACTATCAATTTATATGTCAGGTTATGAGTTTTTCGATCCAATTAATTGAATTAGTTTGAGTTATACAATTATACAATGAAAAAACTGATAAATGTTATTAATATACTCTTTACACATTATTTTTCAATAAGTTTTAAAATGACATGAATTTCATTTCTTATTTAATTAACACACATTTTTCCTTATATTAATAGTTTTGATAATTTTAAATAATAAAAATAATTGAGTTAAAAAACATATTAAAAAATAGATTCCTAAGATGCACATTTATGCGTAGGTTTTCCACTTTTCCTATCCAAAAGCACAAATTTTCTCCATTTTAACTTCCACTCCATGTAGCTTTCACCTAATCAATTCAGTAGGTTTCACCTAATGAAGACAATGATTATGCTCACACCATCAATTATTACCTCCTTCCTATAACCATGATAATGCACAGGGATAAAAATATTCGACAAATATAAAATATTACTATTATATGTGGACAAAATATTCTTATTTAATATTTTCTCTATCATATTATTTTGACATTGTAGTCAAAAAATGGTTCCATTTTATTTGTCGTTTTATAATATCAATAAAATATTTTTATATTATATGTTTAACTATTTATTATTGAATGAAAAAATAAGAGAATATACATGAGAGAATATAATTAAAAATGAAAAACATGAGATATATTAAAATTTTATAGTATAATATTTTATA
The DNA here is from genome assembly GCA_013407115.1 of Glycine latifolia. Lineage (NCBI taxonomy): Eukaryota > Viridiplantae > Streptophyta > Magnoliopsida > Fabales > Fabaceae > Glycine > Glycine latifolia. The sequence continues at coordinate 5,217,618 of CM023955.1, read as the reverse complement.
TGAAATCTAACACATTAGATTAATTTCTTAATTTCTGCACCAGAATCTCAAATTTCAAATAATATTTCATTAGACTTTAAATATTAATATTATGTTAAGATAAAAAAAAACATCAATAATTATGAAATGGAGATAATATAAATTTATAATAGTACATTTACCTGGACAAGAAACAAGGAATTTGACTAATTAGATGCCAGCCTTACAAGGCACACAACTCCAATCATAAAGAATGAAGTGAGTTATGCCTACTCTAACGTAGAATTCAACTGGATTTCTTTTCCTCCAACATAATAGTATTAACATTTACAGTATTAGATAAAATTTATGTAGAATATATTATAGAGTAATGATACATAAATATTTTTTAATTTTATATATTTTGTCAATGTCATTTTTTTTTATCGTATTACATATCATATTTATGTTATTTTATTTTATTTTACTTTTTATTTATAGGTGGTGATAAGTTAACTCGGATGATCATCATACATTTTTCTGTAGTACAGTATCTGTACATCATTTTCCGATAAAATATCACGCGAATTTAAGATAGTATTTGAAAAGCAAAGGTAAGAAATGAAAATAAAAAGGATAGCATATGATTTCAGAAGTGAGAAAAATGTCTCTCCCATGATCCTGAGGCTCTGAACCCAAGCCATAATGGAAGCTTAACAAGCTGGAAGTGGAGAAATAGTGGTCCAAAGAAGAAGAAAGATGCAGGAGAACTACTCATACCAATCGTATCCAGATTCAGGCGAGTCCTCTCCACGCTCCAGAGAGATCGACTTCGAGAACCCTCCTCCATGGGACGACCAAAACTACAAAGCCAAGTTCATCTGCAGCTACGGTGGCAAGATCCACCCACGCTCCCACGACAACCAGCTCTCCTACGTCGGCGGCGACACCAAAATCCTCGCCGTCGACCGCTCCATCAAGTTCCCCGCCATGCTCGCCAAACTCTCCGCCCTCTGCGATGCCCAAGACAACAACATCACCTTCAAGTACCAGCTCCCCGGCGAAGACCTCGACGCTCTCATCTCCGTCACCAACGACGACGACCTCGACCACATGATGCACGAGTACGATCGCCTCTACCGCGCTTCCGCTAGACCCTCCCGCATGCGATTATTCCTCTTTCCTTCCGATACTCATCCTTCGCCTCCACCTGCTTCTGCTCCACCGGATACAGTTATCAAACCTAATAACGTCGATTTTCTCTTCGGTCTCGAGAAAAACGTCGCCGCCCCTGCTCCTCCGCCTCCTCAGCCACCGCCGGTTGCTGTCAAATTTAATGATCCGCTGCCGGAGCCTGTGGCGCCGCCGCCGGAGTACCAGTCTCGGTTGAATTTTAACCCTGCGGTTTCGGATCCAAGCGCGATTCAGCGCCAGTTGCATCAATTGCAAATTGCGGAGAACGAGCAAGCTTCGTACCGGAGGAAGAGCGAGGATAATTACCCTGCCGGTGATTACTACGTTCAGAAAATGCCCGAGAAGTTCCCGCCGGCGAATTTCCCGGCAAGCGCACCGGGTTATTGGCCTGAAAAACATGTTTCCGGCGAGGTTTATCCACCGGCGGTTTCGGCTACGTCCGGCGGGGGGGAACCGTCGGTTTATATGATTCCGGCGCCGGGGACGTTCTATCATGCACCAGTTATGCGGCCTCCGGCCAGTCAGGGATACTACGCAGTGCAACGAATGGGTTCTGATAATTACCGTGAAGCGCCGGTGTATGGCGGCGTTCCGCCTCCAAAAGCGGCGGTTCCGGCGAGCTTGGCGCCGGCGCAGCAGCCGGTTAAGGCTCCAGCGTATACGGAAGGATTCGGAATGGTTCGACCAGGTGGGAAGGTGGATAATACGGTTGCTCCATACGCGCAGTTGGCGTACGATAGTGCGAGTGGGAGACAGGTTTATTATACTGCGCCGGGTGGTGGGGTAGTGCACCCTCCTCCGTACCAAGGGGTTTTTCCGCCCGTAACCGCAGATATGAGATCGGGTATGGTGTCGTTGGGTCAGGATGTGAAAGTCATAAGCAAGGTTACTCAAGGTTCAGTGTGATCATTATCGACCCAAAAAATAATAATAATAATAGTTCAGTGTGATTATGATTATGGTTTATCGCTACATATTTTTTTTCCTTTTTGTTACTATCTTGTTTGTAATCCTATTTATGTAATAGGAATATTATTAGCCTTTTAGTTTTTCGCTTGCTATTGTTGTACACAATATGTTGATGATGGTCATAACTTATATCATATTCCTATGGTTTTGTGTAGATTTCTTTCTGTGCTGCTAATTTGGGTCTTGATAGTTCTTTTTTCTTTTTTACTTTCTTTTAACAATTATATTTTAATTAATTTCCTAGATTTCATTGTCTTATGGAGTGTGACTGTGACATCAGAATGCTTGTCCCGCAGAATTCGGTCGCCATGGTTAAGGGCCTGTCAAATGTTGAATCATATGCTCTTCCTTCTCTCATTTCCATCTTTAGCAATGATGTTTTCGGTGCTTGCTTTCTTGGTAGTTGGTTGGTAGGATCTCCTAGGTTCTTTGTTGCCCCTTATTATTAAAAATATATATACGTACCTTAGATTAACGAATAAACACTACTAAGCATCCTTTAAGTAATGATCACGCCGATATCTGGCCAATATTATACCATCATGTATAATTAAGAAATCCTAAAAAGAAAAAACTTGGTAGGCATTTTCACTCTTCTCGCCGATTCATGTCTAATCATTCCTTGTCTTTGTTTGGCCTCGATCTAGATATATGCTTCAACAATATATACATGCCAAAAACAATTTTCTTAAGAAAATTGAAAGTTTACCTGCCTATAAGATGTTTGGCCTCTAATATTTTAATTTAATAAATAAATTTACACCTTTTCACTTTATAAATCTATTCATTTTACATATTTTTCTTTTTATTGTTTGCTACCCTTAAATTGAGTTTAGAGGATATCCCCCTTAGACTCTCAAAATTTGAATGTTGAATGTCATGATTAAAAGTTTCCTCTTTTCTTTGAAAAATAGTTACCATCATTTGAAGTCCTTTCTATTTAACATCGATCGATCAGTTATGGTAACTTAGAAACGCTTTTTGCATATTCAATTGCTACTTGTTGGAGGGTCTTCTTTTTGTTCTTTAAAGCCAATTTATTGTTTTTAACTTTACAAAGATATTTTATTTATTATCATTAATCATAGTAATCAGTATACTTGTCTACTTGATCTGTACTTATGATCGCATCTTAAATTATAATTAGCAAGTATCGCTGATATTGAGAGAAGAGTTCAGACAATGTGAAGTTTTAAAAAGATCATTCGGTGAAAACAGATAAAAGTTGAATAAGCAAAAAATGTTGTTAAAAATGGCAGAAAGGGCCTTCACATCTGCAAATTAAAAAATTGTCATCCACCTTCTATCCTAGACTTTGAGTGCGCATCAAAGGCTACACAAGGGAACAAAAGTGTTGCAATCACACCTCTGTTATTATGGCCAATTAAGATCATTTTGGATATAACCTTTTTGGCTTCCCATATAGATATAGTACCAGCGTTTGACGTGTGCGCAGGGTTTAGTTAGACGCTCACATCCAAAATGATAATTTTATTTCATTATGCTAGAAAAAAACAAAAAGGGGAGCCATAACAGGTGGAAATTTCGTTTTTCCAATACCATCCATGTGTGCGTTTTCTCAAGAATCAAACGCCCATGATTGCCCCCACCACGTCTTCCTTTGAATTTAAGTAGAGGGTGTGAGTCTCTTTCACCCCAATTTTTATTCAAGATTCATTATGGCTTCACACTAGCACAAGTCGCTATTTTGATGACATACTTTGAGGCACCGTGCTGCAGGCGCCAATCTGTATTGGAAAGGTGGGGAGTGTTATTACTATATTTTGATTACTACATATCAATAAATGGCAACAAGTATCTTCAAGATATTGGTTAAAAAATATTATGAACAGTTTAATCATATGTACTGTAAGTTTTAATTTTTTTAATAAATAAATATATGACACAAACAAAGCAACTAACCACTAGTTAACGTTATGAGAGGTCACCTATCCTAAAATTGTTCCAAATCAAGCACATTTAACTGTGTAGTTATTAAGTTATGAATTACCGAAAAGTAGATGCACATTATTGATATAGGTAGTACCTATTATTTTTTTTAAATTATCATCAACTCTGTATAGTTTCATACCTGCACAGTCTATTGATCTTTCTCGTTCGAGTGTGTATTTGATTCATTCATGTATCCATTTCGCTGGAAGCCTGCCAGGAGCCGCTCCTTGTCCGTGCTTCATTACACCAGCTATCACTTCCCGTCCTCGTCACCGTCCGAGATGTTACAATCTGCTTTATAATTACATCCACTTATTTAACTTCACTGTTGTCTTTCTTTTATTTACTAAAAAATAGTTTGAAAAACTTCACATAAAGCGAATTTTTTGGCATAAAAGTAAATTACTATTTTTATCACTTAATTGGCTTTTAAAATTTATCTGGTATGTCAGCGACGGAGACCTTGAGGTTGTCAGCGACGTCGAGGAGGAGTTTTTGTTGCTTGAGGTTGCAGTGGATAACATTGTGGTAGTGACATAAGTGAAACATGGAGATGAGTGGCGGAATGAAGATGGAGTGGAGGGAGGATTGAATAGACATGAGGAAGGAGAGGAAGACAAAGATTGAGAAAATTTACATTTTGTTTTGTAACAGTTTTTAATTGTAAATATTTTTATTTTAATAATGGATTCAACTTTAAATGGACAGAATTACCATTTTAAATCAATGTAAAAAGATAAAATATTAAAATAAAATATTTAAAAAATAAATGACTAAATTGAAAAAAAATAAGTCAGAAAACTAAATAGATCATTTGACCTTCTTTATATTAACAAAGCAAAGAGATGAAAAAAGGGTAGTTAACTATACTATGCAAGGTGCACAAACAATAACAGGTGAGCATGTTAGTAAATTATATATTTTTATACATTTTAAGAGAATAAAAATTATAACTTATCAACATATTTCTTAAAACAAATACATACATATATATATATATATATATATATATATATATATATAATACTTCTCTAAAAAAACAGATATATGCCAATAAATTCCAGTTGTAAAGTCAAGCAAGAAGGGAAAAAATAGTTAAATGATTCTCCTTAACTAAGTCAATATAAGAGAAACAAGACTATCATTTCTTGCAAATTACAACTTTGAATTAGACCCTACACCATGCTTATGCTATACAAGCTTTTAAATATTTGTTGATCGAGTTTGTTTCGATCAGGTTCAAAAATCTAAATTTCAATATCAAATCTAAGTTTTGGTCAAAACTTAATTCAATTACTTAATACCTATGAAGTCTAGACACGGGATACGACACGGGTACAACACGATATGGATACAACAATTTTTTTTAAATTAAGGATATGATACATCTTCAATATGTTAATAAAAATTTATATAAGTATGCAAATATGCAGACCTCTCCCCCATCAGGTGTAGACATTTTAAGAAGCAACACAACTACACAATAATAACAACAACATCAGAAACAAGAAAAGAAAACAGAACTAAGAAATGAGAAGTCAGAACAGAAAAAACATAACACAACATCAATTTTTTATATCAAATTTCAGAAAACATAATAGATAAAACTCGGAGAAATCAAACGCACAAAGCGAAAAACATGGAGAGAAGAGATACCTCACCAGAAAACGTACACACAATGGTGACCTCGTTGGAAGAAGGCGAGAGAACTGAGACCGCCTCGAACTGTGCTAGAAAAGGGAGAGAGAAGACTAAAGAGAGACTGTGCCGGAAAAGGGAGAGAGTAGACTGAGAACCATCGTTCATCTGTTGCCCTCCGGCATGAACAAGGGAGTCTATGTTTTGTCCTTCTTTGTTCAAGAGGGAGGTCGTCTGTTAAAAGAGAGAGATGTGACCAAAGAGGGAGAGTGTTCCCTATCCTTTTAGCTTCTTTTTTTCAATTTTAAAATATTTAAATTATAAAACTTAAAAAAAAAACAATCAGAATATGGCTCAAGCTATATCTTAATATGACTTGAGTTGTGTTCCCCAACCTAAGTCGTGTCCTAGCCGTATCCGTTATTTTTTTTTTAAAAATCCGATACTTCTCAGATAAATATCAGGACAATATCGGTGTCCAACACTGGTATGTGAGCCATTTTGGAGTATTGGGACTTCACATCTTAATACAAATAAAAAAATATAATCAATTCAATTAATCAACTCTTTAACTCAAAATCAAATTGATCACTAATTTTCTTTCATCTTCCACCCATCTCTTATCTAAAGTCAACGCAGTGTATAGAGTATTTTTGTTTTTGTTTTTTTTGGTGGGTTGTATCTGGTGTCTTTGTTTAAATATAAAACGAGTTCATCTTTCCTATTTATATATATATATATATATATATATATGTTGTGTACGCCACTTTTCTATTTTATAATGTTTCATGAAGCTCTCTAGAATTTTTGAAGAAAACTGTATAAAGTTAAAAAATAAACTTGGGGCGATTAGATATTTTTTTTAGTAAAAAGTTAAGATAATTAAACTTGGGGTTATAGCTGTATGGAGTAGGAGTTTGTCTGCGTAATCATACGGGGAGTTACATTTCTGCTGCAACGTCATGGTTCCATATGGTACACCACAACGTCATAGTTATGCCACATTGCACATTTTAATTAATGACTACAACAACAACTAACAAGGACCCTACTATTGGAATAATCTTTTGTGGGGTTAAAGCACTATAAAACAAAGACGGTATGTGAATCCTGCGCTCCCTTATTTGAATCATGCACCTTCTAAACAATTTTGTAAAGCCTAACACCTCCCAAACCCTGAAAGTGCGACGGCAGCCTTGCAAAACCCTCATTCTCCGCCTTTGCGTAACCTCCTTAACCTTCTTTCCTTTGTACTTTGCAAAGCCCCTGCACGCTTCCTCACATTAGATTTTACATCTCACAGGTTTTAATTGGTATTTCAGCCATCATACCATTTGTGAAAAGAAAGAACATAGTATGTAAAAAAATACCGAGCAATAAAGAAAATGGCAAAGGCAAAATCTAACGTGATGATATCATTGAGCCTACACAGTGCTACTCAATCATCAGGCACATGCAAACAAAACAAAAACTCTTTAAAATAAAAAATGGTGAAGTGAGGTAAAAGCGAGAAAATGCCCTTAGATCTCATAGCTTAGAGCAAATCACACGGATGCAATTAGTGACTAAGGAAAAGCCAATGACAAATCAAAAACCACTGAGAAATTGCTCAATGCAATCAATGTTTTGAAAAAAAAAAGAGTGCAAGTGAAAACAAAAGGCAGAGTAGCAGGAGAAGAAAGCACGATGAAAAAGATGAAAAGATACTTTGCAAAGCAAAAAGATACTCTGCAGAATAAGACACTTTTTTGGAATAACTATTCCGTAATATAATTTATCACATTCTAGAATACCCATTTCACAGAGTAGGTTTCAGGAATAAGATACTCTTTTAGAATAGTTATTCAAGAATATAATTTTTCCTTTTTTGGAATAGGATTGCACTTAGGAAACTTACTCTGGAATGAGTATTCTGAAATACAAAAACTATATTCAGGAATAACTATTCTGGAAAAGTATCTTATTCTATTCTGTAATAACCGTTTGAATTGGGCACATGGTAAAGGGATACTTTTATCTGCTAGAATTTTTTGGGAGGTGCAGTATGCGAAATAGGAGGTGCAGGATATAACATGCCATCAAAGACCCCGAATTTGGGCTACTCCAAAGCCCCTGGACCAGTTTTCGCTAACGTGGAAACCCTTTGGAGTTTGCTATTTGAATCCCTTTTTTTACTCTTTTCAAATTTATTTAATCTCTTTCCTTCTTTTCTTTCACCACTTTCTTTAATATTAGTGTAAGTTTCATGTCTACATATTGTTTAAATAATTAAGGATTCAACAAACATCACATTTGCCGAGTAGTCTATCTGAGACAATACATTGGCTTTTAAATGCTCAAATTTTCTATTTATCAATGAATACATTTTGTTGGATAAACATAACAATTACTTGAGTAAGGGTTCAGAGGACTTATACCTTAATAACCAGTGCATTGTGAAATTCTCTATTTTACTCGTTTTTATTTTTTTCTATAACGATTATCTACTGTTTTGATTTAGCTTAGCTTGGCCTTATTATATATGGTTGAGCTCAAACAATGTTATCTTTTTAAGGTTAAAAGTTAAAACGATACTCTTTAAGAGAAACAATCTTACTTTATATTATGTGCACGATTCAGTGTACTTGTCGAATTTGCGTCAGACCTCTTATTGTTGCCACTAAACATTTCCTTTCTGACTTAATGAATAGAGGCTTTCCGAAACTGTGTTTGGATGTTCTGTTCAACTAATCCCATAAACGTCCTATACATCCAAGTATTAACAGAGTACGCTGATTTATGCATAAAAAGTAATTCTTCAAGAACCAAATGATCTATAAAGTTCTAAAGTTGTAAAAAAAGCAATTAACATTAAAGAAGCATAGCCAATTGGCCCCGTACATTATATATATAAATATATCATTTAATAGTACATAGTCTCCGCCCAACTTAGCTTCCTCGGGTAGCATGATCATTCTGCTGATTAAAGAGGGGCACCCCACAACCTCAATTCATTACTCATTATGTACAAAATAATTTTTTTTAAAATAATCATTTTCGTCCCTGAATATGTAAAATATTAATAATTTATTATTAAAAAATGAAAATTCAAATTTTAGTTTTCTAAAGTGAAAAATGTGCAACAAATTCATTCATATATTAACTTTCGTCTATCATCATTAATGAAATAGCCTACCTAACACATTCATGAATAAATTTATCAGTGATATACACATTCAATAATAAAAATAATTATTTATTCAAAATATAATTTAATTTTCATCTTCCCATATTTTTTAATAGTTACAAGCATACTATTACAATAAACATTTTAAAAAATTAAAAAATAAGCATAAGTTAGAACAAATATAATAATAAACATAATATTGATTAATAAGCATAGTCTATTTGTTGCTCTGAAATTTTTATTGTGACAACATTAAGTAGTGACAAAATCTAATTAAGTCTCATTTTTTGTAAGGATTAACTTAATGATTATGCACTTTTGTTTGAGTCTCATATTTTGAGTAAAGTATTGTCATATTAGAAAATTTAGAACAATAAACATATTATGTTTATTAATCAATATTATGTTTATTATCATGTTTGTTCTAATTTATGTTTGCTTTCCTATTTTTTTAAAGTATTTATTTTAATGTTATGTTTGTAACAATTAAAAAAAGAAAAAAGATGAAAATTAAATTGTATTTTGAATAAATAGTCATTTTCGTCCCTAAATATGTAATACATTGACAAATTCTTCCTTGAACGTGTCACGTAAACTTTTTCGTTAATGATAGTGGACTGAAGTTAATATATAGATAAATTTGTTATATTTTTTTCATTTTTGGATACTAAAATTTGAATTTTCATATTTTAAAGATGAATTTATAAACGTTGTATATATCTAAAGACCAAAAAAACTATTTATCCTAATTTTTTTTTATTAGTTGTACATAGATAGATTTTTAACTCCATGATTCGTTCGTTCCCCATAGGCAAGGCTATTTGAGACACGTTATAGTCACCCACACATTGGCCCCAAATGTGAAAACTTACAGACACGAACCAATCTGTTAATTAAGAAATTTGTTTATAGATTATTAAAGATTAAATAATCACCTAGCAAAGGGTATCTAATTTAATTACTCAAGTTTAAGTAGTTGTTAGATTCTTAAATAATCACTCAAGTTATCGTTATCCTAATTAAAGATTCCATAAAGAAGATACAAGACGCGGTAATACCGTGTGCAACTGTGGAAGGAATATATTCGGCCTTAAAGCTTATACTAACCTAAAATGCCAAGATAGGTACCATTCCCCACGAACAGCAAGCACCCTCCAGAGTCCAGACTCGACTCAACATGTGAGTGCTTTTTCGGACTCAAACTTTGTATTCACATGGGACACCACACAAAGCCAAGCTTTTTTCTAGTTTCTAACCTTTTAATTAATTACTCCGAGTGATGAAAGAAGCTTCGGAAGAAAGCGAAGCTGCACAAGAGTATTCTTGCCCTCGAATCACGCCACGTGTGAGAAAGGAGGTGCAAACTTTTTGAGATGTTCTTGCAGTTTTATTTAGGACTAGTAAATAGCCATCTTCCTCTGGAATCCATAGCTAAAAAAATAAGCAGAACTTGTTTTTAGATCATTTGTTCAATTATTCTTCTTCTAAGATGGTGGCGGTGGCCGGTGCATATAACTTTTTGCAAAGTAAAGATATAAAGAAAAATATAATAGCATCTAATAGTGACTGTGAAGTAACATGCCAACGTCCAATTAGTGTGAAATGAAATGAAATGCTATTTCTGGATCTTTCTTCTTAATTCTCTCCCTGCCTTCTATTGTGTGTATATAAATATACGTCAAACCCTTGTATTCCAACCCAAATACAAGTTCTGTCTTCCAAGAAACATTTTTTGGGTCTATCTGGTTTTTGCAAAGGGTGTTCTTCTTGAGATGAGTGAGATCAAATATGGCTATCCATACCCAGCTCAAGGTAGTTATATATATATTATACTTTTCAGTTTTCAGCCCTCAAACTATGCTCAACCCTCCCTTCTTACCATATGGTCTTTTTGGATTTCATTAATCCTCTTTCTCTGTATGACAATAAAAAAAAAAAGTTGTTTAGTTGCTAGTTGATCAGTTTTTGTCCACTGCATATGTCATTGCCTGAATATGAAACATTTTTTAATTTGTATTTTTGTCAATTATTTCTGAATAGTTGTTGTTGTTATGTCCCACCCAGGTCCTTATCAGGGGCCGCCTCCGGTGGCAGCACCTCCACAGTACTATGCTGCTCAACCGCCTAGAAGAGAACCGGGTTTCCTTGAGGGATGGTAAGCTATTACATGAGAAAGGATTTGCTCTTCAATTAACCAAAAGTTACTTTAGTTTTGGGGCTTAAATATTTTTTTAGTTTTTCAAATTTGAGCTTAGTCTAAAATTAAAAGTGATTATTTTCCTTTTTTAATTTGAAAATAATTTACTTTTAATCCTTAATTTTTTTTTATCATTTTAGTATGTTAATAAGGATCAAAAGCCGACTATTTCTAAATTAAAGGATGAAAATAATTATTTTTAAATTTTGAAAACTAAAAGAAAACTAGAACCAAATTTAAGAGGATAAAAGATATTTAAACCTTAAGTTTTTTACTTTTTATTCGAGCATACATATTCTTTTCTTGTTCAATACTCCTCTTAACTTTGTTTTTGTTTTTTTCCCCCAATTTCCAGCCTAGCGGCTCTGTGTTGCTGTTGCCTCTTGGACGAGTGCTGCTGTGACCCGACTATTGTTTTTGCTAGCTAATGCTTATGCTATGACTTTACCTTACAGGGAAAGACACTTATTGTAATAATATTTTGATTTAACAGTTGCTATTGTTTAGTGGATCCCATCAAATTATTACGTATGAATGAGTAGTAATCAATATGTTGTTTTTTTCTACTTGTATTGTTATACTTAAATGAGTAATTTCCTTTGGTCATGTCCTTGTTCTTTTTAAAATGAAATACAGCATCATTATTGAACATCAAATAATTAATAGTACAATCTTAAAAAAAAAACGGTACACATAAAATTATGCCATAATTATGTTTTGTGATTCACTTGTTTTTTTTCTCTTATATATATTTTTAAAAAATCTTCTGACATCAAATAAAATTAGAAAACAATAAAATTGCTTTACTTTAATTATACAAAAACATTTTCCAATAAAATAAAATGGAAAAACTTGGTGAATGAAAGGTTTGGTGATAAAGCTTGAAAGGACGAGTATTGATAAAACCTTGTTTTGTACCCTCTCCATAGATACTTATACATGGGTGATGGGTTGTAAACCTATCTTCAAAATAGTTATTTCAAGATTTAATGATCTGCTGATGACTTCAAAGAAAATAAAGATTTAAACTGTTGTTATTATAAATAAAATGTCTAGAATTATAATTTATTCTTATATTATGATCAATTAATATTGAGTAAATCCTCAATGACTAAAGATTGCTAAAAAATATCAATAATTTTTAAGCGTCGCATCATGGAGTGGACAAGTAGTTGTTATTAATTTAAATTGAAATTAGAAAATACATAATAAACCATATTAAATGTTTTATTAATTTTGATGCTTATTTGTTAACAATGTTATTGATTTATTAAACTTAAGTATATTAGCTAATTAAGTTTATAAAAGAAATTTTTTTGCATAAAGAGAAAAATATTTTGACCACAATATGTAAAGCTTCAGTTTTTTTTTTTTTTTTGCTGTTATGTTCTAACATACTAATAATATTCATCGATCAAACACAAAAATGGGAAATTATTATTTTCCCTCAATAAAAAAAAGAAAAATGATTAATTATAAATATATATCGTTTCCTACCTTAACCATATACAGCATGCACTTAATTATGCCTTTTTGTTGTACTTGTTTCTCTCGGTCAGCCTTATAATAATTGATTTGTTTTTTATTTGTTTTAGTAGCACTCTTTCAACAGTACTTGTTCCTTCTATAACCTTTCCGGCAAAGTATAAGAAACTTCATTTCAGACAATGGCATTGTGGCAACGAATTTCTGGTATTCGAGGAGATAATGTACTACTCTATTGTGAAAAGAAAAAAAAACGAATGGCCTTTTCTAAAAATAAAAGAAAATTTGTTTCTAATAAGAGAGAGATTAAAAATCATATCGATAAGAAGCAATAATTTCCTTAAGAAAGCCGTTTTATTCGGTGATGTCTGTTGTGTACTGAATTTTGGGCAATTTGAAAACACATCATTTTTCAATCTAAAAAAGAGATAATTTTAAAATTATTTTGTTGTTTGTATTGTGACCCAAAATTGTCCAAAAGGAATAATAATATTAACGATGCCCTTGTCAGTAATAATATCGATGCCCTTGTTAATATCCTCAAAGATCGACTATAAACGTGTTTTTCTATCTGGAGTTACGGGCTAAATTGCATTTTATTGCAGTGATAAGTAAACATTTTTTTTTTACTTTCGTATATTAGCCGGCATAGATGGTATAGTTGATAAAAAATAAACTCATTATCTCATAAGAATATAAATTTGATTTTTCTAGTTATAATGTGAAAATTTTAATGACAAATAATTTGTAAGTAATTTTGTAAGTATTTATTGAATCTTAAAATTTGTCTTAGTTTTCAAGAATTTGATATTTAACTCACCTAAATTTTCTGTTGAAAAAAAACACCATTGACAAATATTTCATAAGATAATGAATTTTTTAAGTTTAAATTACATGTAAAGAACTCTATTAATGAATATTTTGATGATATTAATCGATTAAAAGTATTTGATATATTTTAATGTTCTTAATTATTTTAAAATGTATATTGAGTAATTTTTATGGTTTTAATATAATAATTATTTATCTTTTAGTTAAATATTTTCCTTAATTAACATTTTGAGGGTACTCGTTAACTGTTTTTAATTTTAAAGTTATAAAGCATAAGAAATTACTTTAAAAATATCCAAACTATAAAAGAAACATCCATAATTAATTCAAGTGAAATCTTCTTCGGTACATGAGAAATACAAAAAAGAAAGACTAAGGCACAATAATAGACGATAGATCTATCTTTAGCAACTCTATGTCTCTGTCAGAAAGAGACGTTTAATGAACATTCATACATACTAATCGAACTTGCTTCCCATTTAACAAGGGTCTACATTATTTGCCTCGCGGGAGGCATGAGTGTAAGAAATATTTCACTCCTTCGAAGCCCAGTTCCCAATGCAAAGCTATATGGTCATCTTTCAAAAATGTAATTGAACCAGAGCTAAAAAATACAAAATGTCTTACTCATACAATTCTTCAACTTTTACTTACACACAAAAACACATCACAAACTGCAAATTGCATAGATGCATGTCAAAACCCTTCTTAGGACAAGAAAACACATTCACAAAAGCACCATATTAAACTAATCATCATAAGAAGTGGTGGCCTCACCACGACCCTGTCATGAAATCGTCGTGACAAGAATCTCACATCAAGTATCATGGGTTTGAAGCCCCTTTTTGTAAATAAAAATTTTTGTTGAAAGACTAAAATCACCTAATTAAAAAGAGAGAGACAAAAATCACAAAGGAAAATAATAATGTAGTTTAACCTAAATATTATTATTTTTTAATAGTCATATCATCTACTTAATATCAGATGGTTAACATTACAATTTTAATTATCAATTAATAATCATTTAACAACTGGACTAAAATTATAGGTTCAACGTCGTGGGACTAAACTTGTGAAACAAAAAATTAGAGAAACAAATTTATGTGATGAAAATAATATGATAATAATTATATATTAAAATTACATATTAACTTTATACATATTAATAATTTTATTAAACAATATAATAATTAAAAATGGTAAAATTTAATTTTCATTACGTAATATGTTCATGTATTATACATCAAGATTACATATTAATTTTATACATAAGTATATTTTTATTAAAAAAACTAAAAAATTTAATTTTCATTACATATTTTGAACATGTTCATGTATTGTATATTAAGATCACAAATTAATTTTATAGGTAATAATAAATTTATTCAAAAAATTAAAATTTAACAAATTTAAAATTTAGTTTTCTTTACATATTTGAATATGTTCATGTATTATATATATAAACTACGTACGAATCTGTAAAAAATTAATAATTTCAGTAAAAAGTATACAATTTCTCTTTCTTCACATATTTTAACACTAGTATTTTAGCCTGTTAATTACTTAAAAAAAATTAATTTTATATAACTTAAATTTATAATAGATAAAAGCTTATAAATATAAAAATTATACTATAATTTAAATTTGTAATGAATAAATATTTTGATACTATAAATTATATTTTAAATTTATGATAAATAATTTAGATTGTAATACAATATTATTTTTAATTATTGCTATTTCTTTTTTAAAATATTAAAATTCATGTTAAAACTAATAGAATTGAAAATAATAAATTGAAAGCAATAAAGTAACAAGAAAAAATCCTAAAAATATTATCGATTGATTGTAAATTTTAATGATTGATTGATAAATTATTAAACTATTAAAATTTAAATCAGAAATAAAATATTAAAAATCGAACATTAGAAAGTATATATTAAAAACACACACATATATTTGTAGGAAGCGCGTTGAGAACTATAAAAAAATATAAAATTAAAAGTTAAAGTCTTTTATATCTTAAATATATTTAAATCATTTAATATTTTCTTCTTTAAATGAATAAACTTTTAATAAAAATAATAAATACTGAAGCAAAAATAACTCTATTTTAAATAAAAAAAATATGTATACGAGATGTCGAGATGACATGTGATCACCCCAAATTCACGACACATTCGCTCCAAATTCACGACAAACTCAAATCCAAATCAAAACACTAACACCTTTTCCATCCTCCGGATCTGAGAGCAACACGTGGCAGAAACAGAAAATCACCGTGCCAGATCCACGGTCAGTTTTCGGGACAGCCGAGAAATCGACGCCATGCGTTGGATCACAGTTCAATTGACAATCAACGGCAGATAAAGCTTCCCTAAGCACCCACGGGCAGATCTCATCGCCTTTAAGAAGCGGCCCTAGCTCTCTCGCATTCCTCGCTCAGACTAGGGTAACCGAACTTCCTAACCCTAAAACGCTACGTTTTTAACCTTTTTCCGGTTTTCTCTTTCAAATCGGTGCTTCCACCGGCGGCGCGTGCGCATTTCCAACGGCGCGTAAGGGATTCGTTCGCGCGTGGCTAATTGTACAGCACTGACTCATGCTTTGTTCTACTGGCATTGGAAAGTTCGCGCCGGAGAGACGGTGGATTCTCACCGTACGGCCGTGATTTCGCACCTCTATGGCTTCCGCCGTCCTAGACAACCGGAACGAACCTAATTGGCCGAAGCATAGAGTCGGTGGTGCTGGATTCATGGGAAAAGTACCTTTCTCTAACCCTAACCCTAAATCTAAATCTAAATCTAATCCTAAATTAGCGAATAGCAAGAGGACTCAATCGGCGTCGGACGATGCTTCCTCTATCAATAGGCGATCTAACGACGTCGTAACATTCTCCCAGTACGTTTCCTTCAACATCGCATCGTACACGAATAAGGAGATCAACGACCTGAAAGATCGGCTTGCTTCAGAGCTCGAACGGACTCAGAAGATCAGAAATCGAATCGAGTCCGGTGATTTGCAACCTGGACAGAGCTTTAACGGCCATCCGAAGAAACCGTCGAACAAAAAGGTTTCCGGCAACAAGCGACCCTTGCCGTCGAATTCCGCGAAGGATTTAAAACGATCGCATTCGGAGGTTGGGAGCTTGATGAAGGGTTGCTCGCAGGTTTTGCAGAAGCTGATGAAACACAAACATGGGTGGATCTTCAACACTCCCGTCGATGTTGTTGGATTGCAACTTACCGATTACTACGATGTAATTAAGCAACCCATGGATCTGGGAACGGTGAAGTCCAATCTTTCCATGAACAAGTACACGACGCCCTCCGATTTCGCCTCTGATGTGAGATTAACTTTCAACAATGCACTGGCTTACAACCCGAAGGGTCACGATGTGTACACCGTGGCAGAGCTGCTTCTGGCGAGGTTTGAGGAGCTGTATCGGCCGTTGCATGAGAAATTCGAAGGTAACGTAGGTCATGATCGCGAATCTGAGGAGGAATTGCAAGCCAGTTCGTGGAGCCACGTGGAGCCAGAGCGGGTGAAGAAAAAGGAGAATCCGACCCCTCCTCCTCCTCCTCCTAAGAAATTGCAACAAGAGCCTCCTCAGCCCCCTGCAAGTTCTTCAAACCCACCATTGATGCAGTCTCCGGTGCGCACGCCATCCCCAGTGCGAGCTTCTCCTGTGAAGCCTTTGAAGCAACCAAAGCCGAAGGCCAAGGACCCTAACAAGAGGGACATGAGTCTTGAAGAGAAACACAAGTTGGGGTTAGGGTTGCAGAGTTTGCCACCTGAGAAAATGGAACAGGTGGTGCAGATTATTAGGAGGAGAAACGGGCATTTGAAGCAGGATGGGGATGAGATCGAATTAGACATTGAGGCTGTTGACACAGAAACACTTTGGGAACTTGATCGGTTGGTGACCAATTATAAGAAGATGGTTAGCAAGATCAAGAGGCAGGCATTGATGGGCAACATTAGCAACGACAATGTGCAGGCTAACAAAGGCAATGAGGTAAATTTTCTACCATATAATTTGTTTATTTGTTTTGCATTCTTACTTAGCATTGACAACTGGGTTGTTGCCAGATACTCATTTTTTCTGTTTTTGATATTATTGACCTGACAGGAATTGCCTGCTAAGGAGAAGGTTGAAAGGGCACCAGTTGAGGCGAAGAAGCCAAAGAAAGTAGAAGCAGGGGATGAGGATGTTGACATTGGCGACGAGATTCCAACGAGTATGTTTCCCCCTGTGGAGATTGAGAAAGATAAAGATGTTGCTGGAGGTCATGCAAGTAGTAGTTCTAGTAGCTCTGGTAGTTCAAGCAGTGATTCCTCATCGTCTAGTGGTATTTACCTGCTCTATAGTGTAGGCTTTGGTTTGTAGTTGAAACTATTTTTCTGAGGGAAAATTTAAAGTTTGATCACTATTGCAGATTCGGATTCGGGGAGTTCCTCAGGGAGTGATTCTGAAGCAGACAACGGACAATCATAGCAGTCAGGGGGTTTGTGACTAATGATCAAACATGATCATGTTGGTAGGCGGATGAAGAAAATGTTTGCTTCATTGGCTTCCTTTGAGGGCGCTGCTTGAATACATGGACGAGGTATGGTATAGTCATTTTATTTTATGTATTATTCTTTTGCTGCCGTGAGTTTTTTCGCGGATGGTGTGATAGGCTGGCTAAATTTGTGATTGCATCTGTTTTCAGGGATTGTGATTGTTGGTGGTTGTGTTGTGGGTTGGGGTTGGGAGTAGCTGTTCACATTGTGGCGTTGGGAACCATGCTCGAGGATTGGTGGTGTCATATATTTGTACAAATGATTTCGGAAACCAAATTAATTAATCATCAAAACAATTTGTTGGCCAGAAAGTAGAGGGAAATGTGGTGAAAATCCTAGGATAGACTCGTTAAAGATTTAGGAATAGAATGCAGGGATTTAGTGTTTTTTGAGTTTTACCATGTACACATTAACAACAGTATATAGATGAAGCTTTTTCCTTCAAGTCCCTTTTTGTGTATCTGTGCGTTGATTTTTTTTGGGATCGTTAATTAGTTGAAAGACCACTTCATTTCATTTTTGATGTACCGAGGAGATGCTTGAACACCAAGGAAACTAGGGGTGGAAAAGGCCACAAAGAAGAATCATTCTATTTAAAGTCAGCCTATGAGACAGGTTAGTTGATGCCAGGTCCTCAAAGGATAAAAAAAAATCCTTTGGGGGTAGTTGATGGGTGTTTCCTTACAAATTCTCAGCGTTTAAAGAGAGGCATAACTGAGGTGTATACCCGTCGAAGGTTTATGAAGTGCTTGAGATGCATTGCCTCAGGACTGTGATCAGGTTGCGGAGTTTTGGTACTCTGCTCAAAGATAATCAAACTCAGTAGTTTTTCATAGTTGGCTTGGATTCACGATTTGGATGTAATAGGAGGACATGGGTTACATCGCTCTCCAATTGGCTATTTTATTTTCTGTAACCTCATTTGTTGAGCATGACCTGTAGAGCATTATGAAAACATAAAGCGGATGGGTCGGTCATATCATGACTCAAGGTTCAGCTGCTTATTGTTCGTGACGAAGGTTTTGCTGGTGTCTTTCATTGTGATATTGGTATTTGTTCGACTGTTAAAGCTTGAGCTGTTGGGGTCTGTAGCATGGTGTAAAGCTGTTTTATTCTTTAAATGTTACCAACGTCTTGGTTGAAAGGGATTCTGAAGTTGCTTTCACCTTGGTCTGGTGGGGATGTGAATTTTTCTCACCATTGCTTTTCTCTTGTCAGGAGCATCAGGGAGGCTAGTTGGCACATCACTTTCATGCTAACTATGGTCATTTAGACTTTGATGTTCAGGTTTTTTCCTGTCCCCCGCCCTCTTTGTTCCCATCCCTCGGGAAGAATCTTAATCGAATTCCCTTCCCTGCTATGAATGTGTAATCTGTTTTGTTGGGCTTTGCCGTTTATTTATTTTAAAAAAACAAAACAAAACGAAACCAGTTTCCCCACGGAGGATCACTACTGATATGCACAATATGTTATTAATTGTCATGGATGTTTTATTCTGATTGGTGCCATAGAGCAAGATTGTCAGAGAGAAACTACTCTATGCAAAATTGTTAATGAACTTCGATAAGACACAATGGAATGAATGGATAACTAGCTTATACCGAAAAGGTTGAAAATCGAACCCAAGAATGGTAGACGTTTATGTGTCCATTTAAAGTTTGATAAAGTTGATTTTGAAGTGATAAATGTGACTAGAATAATTGTTTAAATTAATTTCAATGATAAGTTTTATGTTTATTTTATATTTTATATTAAAATATGGTGTGGTGTTAAAATTAATCTTAGTTGAGGATCAAATAAGAAATTATCATGACCAGTCTCTGTCTGCCCATAGCTCCTGTTTCATTATCACTTGCTGCATCTGGATGTATTAAATTTTCTTAATGAACCACTTCGCCCTCTGCCCATGCTGGATTTACCGTCTCTTCCTTTGTCTGGTGACCCCTGGTCCTCAACATTTTCTCCCTTCAAATATGTTTGTTTAGGTTAGAGCCCTAATGCTGAATCGATCGCCTCTCCCCTGTGCTTGGGTGCCCCCCGATGCTATCAAAATTATGAGTAAGCTTGAGAAGTAAATGGTTAAGCTCTGGATGGATAGTGTTGTATTCCAAGATTGCCCATTGTTCACGGGCATGTGATTGTGTAGCTTTCACTTGAGTGGAGGGCTTAATCGATCTCAATAATCTCATTAGAATATATTTATTTTGTGCTAAAGGTGTGATTATTCAATACATCCTGATGCTTTTAGAGAAACACGTTGTACTAGGTTCACTTTTGTTTTGTATTAAGTGAATACATTTAACGGTATATAATTGTGATAAAAAAGTCATTTAATAAAGTCTTCAAATAAATAAATAAATAAAGCAAAGAAAGACTTTCCATTTATTTGTAAAATGAGCTGGAATATCCTAAAAAGTGACTGGCAGAAAATGACTATTAAGACTAACCATGATGAAATTATTTTTTGTAAAAAATACTATAACTGATTTAGGTTTCCGAGTGTTTATAGAAAAGATACTTAGCTGCAAAAATAAATCCATTTTAATTATGTAAACGCTGATACTTTTTGACGCATATCATACAATGCACGACTTTACAAACAATAAAATATAATTGGTTTAGACCGCGAAATAATGCTTCCTCCCTTCTTATATAAGAAAAACAAATAATTTATAAAAACTAATAAATGTAGGTATGTTAAGTTGGTTTAATTAATAATATATAAATTTAAATTCTATTTAAAAATATGCATAAAAAGTAGTGATAATATTTAATGATATTACACATAATTAAAGAGATGATGTTTTTCCAACCAATGAATGTGCTTTCATAAATAATAAGTCAATAAATACATCCACTTGCATAGAAATTTATCAACTAATATATGTTTAAGAAGAATCTATGTTTTTCACAATTAGAACGAAAACAACATATCTATTTTTTCTATATAAAAAAAGAGAATAATCACTAAGCTTAAGAGACAGCGGCAGATGGAGGTGCAATAATATCTGTCTGTCATAGCCTTCCTCCGCGAAATAGGCAAATCCCATACATTATGAGATCCAATTTGGGTACTCCTCTCCTCTCTCCACCCAACAATTATATTGTATATCTTTGTACCGTGAAAGCACGCAAACTTTGACAGAACCTGCTACTCTTTTCTCATATTTTGGATAATATAAAATTCTAGAAAACTTGAAAGTAAAGATTCACAATCACAGAACAAGTGAACCGAAACAGGAATCATCAATACAAGTTTTAGTCCAAGCTTGGAAGAGCAACTTCGAGAGTAAAAACCCAAATCTGCAGCTTGCTTCATAGTTCATATAAACCATCTCGGTGCCATGGTTTCTGCATGTATTGTAATTTGTAGATTAAGGAAAGAAGGGTGAATGTATTGCTTGAAGAACCTGACCTTAGTGATCCTGAAATGTTTTCCTTCTACACCTGCCCTTGACTTTCTCCATCAGTTACTTTGGTGTTGAAACATTTTTAGGTTGTCCTTGTGATTGATTCACCAAGAGAAGAGGAAGCATAGAAATGATTTTTTCCTTGTGAGTAATAAAACCCGTGATGAAGAGGTAACAAAATCTCATGCATATCTTACTTTAATGAATAAAAATAAGAATAAACCTTAATTGAATAGATATTTTTCTAGTAAAATTAATATTAATTCATTATATATTTTCAAAATAACATTAAAAAAACACTTTAATAAAATATTTCTACTAAAATGAATTAATATTTCCTAGTTTTAACTGAAAAGGAAAGACATTATTTTACCATCATAGCAAAAAATCACTAATAGATGAAAAAACAATAGCACCAAATCACTAACTAAAAATAATTTATTCTCAGTTAAATAAAAAAAACACTAATATGTTTTGGTGTCAAAATTGTAGAAATCAAGTATATAGGAAAAATAAAAAATAAAATCTTAAACAATAAATGCTACATACAAAAAATGTTGATCACACATTCCAAATGCAAAACCAAACAAAAGTAAATGACGGAAGAGTAAAACAAAATTGCCACAAAAGCAAGCAAATGACTGAAGAAGGACTAAAAAGGACCAACCCATGGAAATCTCGTTGTACGAATAATTCATAAGTATAAGCGTATAGCAACATCAATGTTGTAAAGAGAGTTAAAAACTTGTCGAAGATGGTGAAGAAGGGACAGAAAATAAATTAATTTGAATTTTTTTTAAATGATATATTATTAATTTTTCTATAAGGTAACATTTTCCAAAGTTAAATAACTAACGAATAAAAGTTATTAAAAGGTGAATGCAAACTACACAAATAGTTGCTTTTTATATAAAATTGCTGAAAATAATTAATAACACCAAATTATTTGATAATTACTCAATTATTTATAGGTGAACTGATCTCAGACTCACTACTATTATATATAAAAAACGATAAAGACTTGTGTTTATGCAATTTGAATTTTTAAATAAGTGTTTGTCCTAAATCAGCCTTTCATGTTACACCCTACTAAGTTATGCTTCTACTAATGATTTACAAATTATATATATAATCATAAAGACATGAGTTTTTCTAATAAGAAAATTTAAATAAGTATTTACCATAAATACCCCTTTTATGGTATAGCTACCAGCACACCAGGTTATGCTTCTACTTTTTTTTTAAAGAAGGTTATTCTTCTACTAATGATTTCAAATAGGTGTTTATACAATATGACTTGAACTTATAAGTTTTTCTTGTTAATTCTTTATGTATATTTTCAATTAATTTTTTGTGGAAATTTCCTAAACAAAATTCTGCAAATCTTGCTATAATAGTTTTGAGAAAAAAGTATGATTAATTCCTTAAATATGATGAAAATTTTCACATTCACTTACAGAGTTTATGCTGTATAAAAAATTTAATTTATCTTGAAAAATATTTTTTAAAATATTACAGATAATTTTTCTAGTTTTGTTGATTCAATAGCAGACAAGGATATAAAAATCATAAAAAAAATAACCTAAAGAGTTTTATTAATATAATTATAAATTTTTTGAAGAAGTATAATTAATAAATAATTAAATATTTAAATAATATTATTAAATTTTTAAAATTTCCCATAAAAAATTATTATCCAAAGTATTACATTTAATTTATCTAAAATAATATATAACAATGATAAAAAAATTGTTCTTCACTTTTCATTAAATGTCTTTGTCCTTCAACTCAATTTTATTTTGTTTTATTTTTAAAAAATATTGAGAGGCACGGCTTATTTTAATGAGAAAAAAATATTTTATTTTTTATTCTTATTTTTTTCTCCTATAAGTATTTATGTAGAAGTTTATCCTAACATGTCCTAAATAGGTTATATTTATAATTACCTAAATATTTCTTTGTTTACAAGCATTTGTTTAAGATTATAATTGGTTGGCTAGATTTACTCTTGTGTTTTTTTTCAAAAAAAATATTAAAGAATAAATGGTATTTTAACTTATTGTTATTTTTAAAATATGAAATTTAAATGTATTTTTCCTTGAAATTTATAATCTGGAAAAAAATTCTACATTCTTTTACCGGTTGTGTGTGAACATGCAATTTAATTAATGTAGTTGGTTCTTTTTTCTCATTGAGTGGTGACAGATTTTCAATCAAGATAGTTACTGCTTCTACCTGAAAATTACGAATACTACAAGCATTCCCATTAACTGGGATTCTAGGAATGTCATCAGAGTTGGATGCTATTCTTTTGGACCGAAAATGTGTGTCTAATTAATAAAATGCCAGCAAATTAAGTGTCCAATGTGTGGAAGAATCAAATAACAGAGTAGAGAGAGAGAGAGAGAGGTATGTTATGCTATGCATGAGCTTAATTGCTTTTCTTTTCTGTTGCCATATGGCTTCCAACTCCGAAGCTTAAATGCATCGGAAAGCATTGAATGCTAAAAACAATTGGATAGCTGTTAAATTATTATTTTTTTAACTGAATTAATATCTTTTCTATTCTATTGTGTTTTAATTTTTAATCAATATTATTTTCTATAAGCAACAACAAAAAAGGGATAAATTCAAAGCAAAAAAAAGGCGGAAAATAAGCAGTCACAGATCTAGAAATATCAGTAATTGGTTTGGATAACAATTTAATGCTTTGCAAATCTATTAAATCAGATCCAAACTGAATATATTATATATTATCAATATTAATTTTTTTCTGGGAATGTGAGGGCTTAGGATAGTGGATAGTAAGGAGAATAGAAAATAAATATTAATTGAATATCAGATTATGACTTTTTTAAAAATAAAATATATTCAGTAATAATTATTTTATTATCTTTTTTTGTTAAATAATTATTTTATTATCACATAATAAACGTGGAATAAATTTTATCAGTCTTATATTCTCATAATATATATAATCAGTCAAATAAAAGTCTCCTAAATCTCTAGTAACAATACAAATACTACTTTAAAAAAATTATTAAAACAAAGATTAAATAACAATCAAAATGACAAAAACTGTTAGGATCACATTCTTTAACTCATTCATTTAAGTATATTTTTTATTGGTTAAAATTTATTTAAAATAATAAAATTTAGTGGATTTTATATCATATTTAATTATTTTCTCTTATAATTTTATAATTCTCAATAAATTTTAACTATTTAAAGAGTGTATTTAAAAGAAATATGCTAAAAAAATGTGTTTGTAACACTACTCAAAAATAAAATAAAGATTAACTCAAAGATGCACCATTCATACATATTCTCGTGTTTGAAGAAATTAATGATTTCATATATAGGCTTAAAAGGCTTACACCCAATGACGTAAGATTGCATAATCCCATTCACGGTATCTCTTTTGTGCATTAATACATGATAAAGATAAGTTTAAAAAAAGGTCTAATTAACTTTGTTTGTAAGATCAGGCTGAAATACTTTGAATTTAATTATTAATTGTGTCATATCCAACTTTCGAGAATAGGAAAAGTGAAAAATTGACACTTTGAAATTAGTTGCAAAATGTGAACAAAGAAGATGAAATCAATCTCCATTTTTTTACCATTATCTTTACTGTATAATAGTTTTTTTTGGTTTTTCTTTAATGTATAATAGTGATAATACGTAACTGCAAGACAACTACAGTTTTTAATTAAAATGCATCATTATATATATACACCTTTTAACTTTTGTCTTGGCCAGTGTATCTGCAGATACAAAAGAATAAGTTATTAACTTAATTTAGAGATATTGAATAAATAAAAATATGTGCTGAATAAAGGATGTTACATATCCTTCACAAAAAAGAAGTATTAATATTGTAATTTGTAAAGATTATTTTATATAATTATCTAATTAATTATATATTGTATTAACTTTCATAGTAACTAAAAACATCATTATATTGTAAGTTATATTTAGAATGATTTTTAATTAATTGACGTATAAATTTTTGTGAAATTTAAATTATCGAGTTATAGAAAAATATTTTTTTTGTTTGAGTTGTTCTAATTCTTTTAATATTGATAGTAATTACATTTAGGATAAATTGATGAATATGTTAATTAGTATTGACTCACCAGGGAATGCAAATTCTTAAAATTAATCCTTGTTTAGCATGGAGGGAAATGTTGCATAGAATGGAAAGGGTTATGTTTTTTCAAAATAAAAAAATCAAATTAGTGATTGAACTAATAAAGGTAATAATTTAATTGTCTGATTATAATTAAATTATTAATAATTAAAAACACAATAATATTTATAAATTTTTTATGCTACAAATTAAACTGCATAATTTATAAATATCATCAACATAACGCATAACAAACAATATTCAAAATTAAACACAAAACCAAACCAATTATGCCATAACGTTCAAAGTCAAAACCATACAATAATAGTATGTGTTAACAACTACAATTAGAAGCTAAAATAAATATAATTGATATAACTGTCAATTTTTATAAAATTGGGTTAGTGTTGTATCAATAATCATAATAAATTTTTAAATAGAAAACAATAAAGCATTTTTTTTCAACGAACTAGTCATTGATGATTTGCCTCTCAGTTTTTCATTGATTCTTAGCAAGAATGAATTTAAGGATTGACCTAACTAATCTTGTTTAGGTGCTTCTGAAAACATATATGATATACCCTTTATTGGTTTCTTTGCAATCATTAGACCTGGAGTTGTGTACATTGGTCCAATGCCTATTTAGAGTTTTGTTGGGGGGAAAACTCAAGTGGTTAAATTTATAGTACCACTTTTGTGTACATGCGTTAGGATATTCACATTTAATGAAGCTAAATTCTCTTATCTTATCCCCTATTCTAAATGTGTCATATTTAACACATCTGTATTAGCCATTTAATTTAACGAGTTTTAATTTATAAGTAGTATAATTTGGTAAGGTCGTAAACTTCTAAAACTAATGACCTTACTTTACCTATTTTAAAACTAACAAAAGTGGTACAATTTGATAAGGTCATAGACTTTTCTCTTTTGAAGGTACATTTCACACAATATTCTCATCAATCAACTTAAAAAATCTTTTTTTTTTTTAAGGCAAAAGAGAATGACTGTTGCGGTTAGATTGTTACTGACATACATCCCAACTACTGGCACCCGAATCATTATCCACCCAAACCAACAATCTTCGAAATATGTTAACCAGAGCACAACAATGAACAAGAACAGATAATGGGGGGACATGCACCGTAACCCATGGAAAACGAAAGAGGGACATCTACTTGAATCTAAAGTTATGAAGAACATATCTATCCTTTACAAAAGGCAACTATCAAAATTTCATCTAAATTACTATCATGAAAGGCTAAAGTGTCTGCACAAGTATTCCCTTCACGGTAGATATGACAAATTAAGAAGTTCATAGACTTAATTAAATAGATGGCTTTTCTCCATCTAGTTGTAATGTTCCAAGGTAGTGCCAAATCATTTTTAACAACCTCCAAAACCATCATAGAATCGCATTCTATCCAAAGGTTTCTCCAACTCCTCTCCATGGCAGTTTCAATCGCATTGATGACTCTAATAATTTCAGCAAAAATGGATTTTTGATATCCAAGGTTGACAATAAAACATCCTAGGAATTCAACATCATGGTTCCTGAAGATACCATCGCAACCAACTATTCCTAGGTAACGTTTGGCGGAGCCGTTCATGTTACACTTTACCCAACCCAGTAAAGCAGGGGACCATTTGACTTGTTTGATGACCAACGATTTGTTGGGGTGACATTCAACTTCAAAAGCTTTGAGAATCAACCACCCATTCACCGATTGGAACATTCTATTAACAAATGAATTACCTAAAAGCTTTGTGTTGGCAACGATCAAAGAGCAACTGTGGGGAGCGTAATTTTTTGGTTTTGCAAGAGACTCTTGTTTTGAGCATTTCCAATCATCCAGATAATATAAGTCAGAGTCGTCATCCTAACACCATTAACCTGAGCAGAGCTTTGGGGAGAGACTATTTACAAAATTGAGAGGGGGGATTCCATAACTGACCGGCGAAAGAGCAGTGCAAAAACAAATGATCAGATATCTTGCATCAAGATTATTAGTACAAGAAATATAAATCAATTTTCAAATCTTAATATCATCACATTAAACAAATATTAATCTCATTAATTTATTATAGAACTTACTAATTAGACACCTACTTATTCCTCATTCCTCGTGTAAGTAAATGTATTTGTTGGCTTATTAATATTACTACTCACACCATCAGCGTGAAAAATTAACTAAACTTTAGACTAGTCTCATTAAATGTAATACAACTTAAAGTATTTAACTTTACGGAATTTCTACTTTATTTTTATATATAAAAAAGAGGGTATGGTTTACTTTACTGTAATAATTTTGCTTTTATTTCCATTAAATTTGTTTAAAATTTGAAAGTCTTGGACACACCTTAAAACCAAGAAACAAGAGTCCCACCGGAACTTTAATATCACTTCAACAAAAATCATTTTTCCAATCTCTTTTAGCTAATTTGCTAGACCGTCCCTATACTTTAATTAAGTTAATTGATAATTAACTTACTACCGCAGAACCCTTAAAAAATGATATTGATAACTAAGTTAATTAATTTTCATTTTCTTCAGGAAAATTCATCATTCAAAAGCGCTAATATGCTTGATATTATAATTAGGTGAAAACACAGGGAATGGAAGAAGGAGAAGAAGAACCGGTCCTCTTTCAAACTGCACTGTTCTTTTACGATACTACCCTTAACATCGACACGCGTTTTCCTTGCAGCCACGCGCTGCGCGTACCTCCTCGCCCACACGCTGGAAACGCTAGTTTGGCGTCCATCCACGTCATCAACGTGGGCCCAACCCCCCTGTCAAACCCCAAATGTACAACACATTCACCCCAAATTCAATCCAAATCCAAATCCAAATCCAAATCCAAATCCATACAAGGGCCTCCTCATCCTTCGGCTCTGACAATGACACGTGGCAACATCACGAAATCATCACCCTCCGTGCCAGATTACACGGTCAGGTTTCGGGACAGTCGAGTAATCGACGCCATCCGTCAGATCATAAATCAAGAAAGCATCAACGGCAGATAAAGCTTCCCGCAGCACCTACGGGCAGATCTCATCCCCTTTAAGAAGCGGCCATAGCCCCCTTTCATTCCTCGCACAGACTAGGGTAACCCAACTTCCAAACCCTAAAACGCTTCGCTTTTAATTTCCCGTGTTCACTCTCAAATCGGTCTTCCTCCGCCGGCGCGTGATGTCTTCCAGCGGCGCGTGAGTGTGTCATACGCGCGTGATTTCCAGTTCCCCGCTGACCTATGCTTTGCCCGACCCACATTGGAGAGTTCACGCCGGAAAGACGGCGGAATCTCACCGTACGGCCGTGATTTCACACTTCCATGGCTTCCGCCGTCCTTGCTAACCGGGACGAACCTAATTGGCCACGGCATAGAGGTGGTGGAACTGGATTCATGGGAAAAGCACCTTTCTCTAACCCTAACCCTAAACCCAATTCTAAATTAGCGAACAGCAAGAGGACCCAATCGGCGTCCGATGATACTTCCTCTATCAACCGTCGATTGAACGACGCCCTAACTCAGTCTCAGTACGTGACCTTCAACATCGCTTCCTGCACGAAGAAGGAGCTCAACGACTTCAAGAATCACCTCGTCTCGGAGCTCGAACAAATTCGGAAGCTAAGGAATCAAATCGAGTCCAGCGAGTTTCAACCCAAGCAGAGCCACAACGGCCATCCGAAGAAGCCGTCAAGCAAGAAAGTTTCCGGCAACAAGCGGCCCTTGCCATCAAATTCCGCAAAGGATTTGAAACGGTCGCATTCGGAGGCTGGGAACTTGATGAAGTGTTGCTCCCAGGTTTTGCAGAAGCTGATGAAACACAAACATGGGTGGGTCTTCAATGCCCCCGTCGATATTGTCGGATTGAAACTCCACGATTACTGCGATATAATTAAGCAGCCAATGGATCTGGGTACTGTGAAATCGAATCTCTCTAAGAACGTGTACGCCACGCCTGCGGATTTTGCCTCTGATGTGAGATTAACTTTCAACAATGCACTGGCTTATAACCCTAAGGGTCACGATGTGTACACCATGGCGGAGCAGCTTCTGGCGAGGTTTGAGGAACTGTATCGGCCGGTGCATGAGAAACTCGAAGGTAGCATAAGTCATGACCGCGAATCTGAGGAGGAATTGCAAGCCAGTTCGTGGAGCCACGTTGAGCCAGAGAGGGTGAAGAAAAAGGAGAAGCCTCCTCCTCCTCCCCCTCCTGCGAAATTGCAACAAGAGCATCCGCTGCCCCCTGCAAGTTCTTCAAACCCTCCATTGCTGCAGTCTCCGGTGCGCACGCCATCCCCAATGCGAGTCCCTCTTGTGAAGCCTTTGAAGCAACCAAAGCCGAAGGCTAAGGACCCCAACAAGAGGGATATGAGTCTTGAGGAGAAACACAAGTTGGGGTTAGGTTTGCAGAGTTTGCCGCCAGAGAAAATGGAACAGGTGGTGCAGATCATACGGAGGAGGAATGGACATTTGAAGCAGGATGGGGATGAGATCGAGCTAGACATTGAGGCTGTTGACACAGAGACCCTTTGGGAACTTGATCGGTTGGTGACTAATTACAAGAAGATGGTTAGCAAGATCAAGAGGCAGGCATTGATGGGCAACACTGATAACAGCAACGATGTGCAGTCTAACAAAGTCAATGGGGTAAATTCTCTACCACTTGGTACATTTTGTTTAATGGGCTTGTTCTTACTTATCATATACTAATTTTGCTGCTTTTGATGTCATTGAATTGACAGGAATTGCCTGCTGGCGAGAAGGTTGATGGGGCGCCAGTTGAGGTGAAGAAGGCAAAGAAAGTAGAAGCAGGGGAAGAGGATATTGACATTGGGGATGAGATGCCGACGAGTATGTTTCCCCCTGTAGAGATTGAGAAAGATAAAGATGTTGCTGGAGGCCGTGGAAGTAGTAGTTCTAGTAGCTCTGGCAGTTCAAGTAGTGATTCCTCATCGTCAAGCGGTATTTACTTACTCTTAAGTAGTCCGTCCTTGGTTTGTAGTTGAAGCTATTTCTGTGAGGAAAAACTTAAGTTTGATCGCTATTGCAGATTCGGATTCGGGGAGTTCCTCAGGGAGTGATTCTGAAGCAGACAACGGGCATTCGTAGTAGCCAGTGGGTTTTTGGAACTAATGGTCAAAGATCATGTGAGTGGGTAGGCGCGGATGAAGAAATTGTTTGCTTTCTTTGGCTTGCTTAGAGAGCGTTGGTCGAATACATGGAGAAGAGGTAGGTATGCTCATCTCATTTTATGTATTATTTTTTGCCGCTGTGAATTTTGTCGCAGATGAGGATAGTACTAAATTTCTGATTACTTTTCATTTCAGAGATTGTGACCGTTGTTTGTTGGTTCGTTTTGGGAGTAAAGGCCGACCACCTGCTCCAGGATTTGTGGGGTGACAGAGATAAAGTTGTACAAATTATTTCGGGAAACGAAGAAAACAATTTGTAGGCCAGAAAGTAGTGGACTTAAATGTGGTGAAAATTCTAAGATAGAATCGTTAAAGATTAGGAATAGAACCGAGAGAATTAGTGTTTTTTGAGTTTACCTTGTACACATTACAACAGTAAATAGATGGAACATCCTCCTTCAAAAATGCCTTTTTCGTGGATTGTGCATTGGAAATTTCGGGATTGTTAATTACTCTTAAAACTTGAAGGACCAACCATCTTCCATTTTGTCTATGTAAAGCACATGCTTTACCAAGGAAAACTACAATGGGAAAAAAGGCAAGAATATCACGTGGAAATTATAAAGGTTTCCTTGACAAATTTTCAATAAGTATTTAATAATTTTCAAAGTTAACAAGGCCGAAGATGTATACAAAACTAAATAAACTTCGAAAGGCACAATGAAATTGGTGGAGAAATAAAATTGAAAATCGTACCACAGAACAATAAGACAAGGAGCACGTTTGGCAAAGTCGCCTTCCGCAGCTGGATAAAATATTAAAAACGCAACAGCGATTCAAGAAAGAAGGCAAAAAAGTTAAGCAACATAAAAATTTCAGCCCTTTTTACCACTCAAAATCTCATCATGTGTAACAATTGTCGAGTTTACAAAAACAAACATCCAAAAGACAAACAAGACTAAATTTAAGTTTTACCAAAAATTCTTACTGCAAACACCTCGAGGATGTTCGGAGCACCGTTTTCACCGTACTGCGAAAATTTAATGTATCATGGAATTGCTTTGCTTTTCTGGATGGCACTGTATTTTCTAACTCGTTTTGTCCTATCGAGTGTGCAAGCAATGTGATACAGCAAAAACTTCTTGGTCGGGCTGTAGCAGCAATTATAAATTGTGTTGTTTATTTTTCCAGCTTCTTCAAACTAACGAATTGCTCACCAAGTTGCGCCTCAAGGGCAGCTTGAGTATCAGGTGCCAAAGTTTTCACAAAATTCTTGGTGAGGTTAAGTTTAGACAAGATCTCCAAGGCCTTAACGCAAAACTTCTGTACCTCTGTCCGCCTTGCTGGTTTACTTGGCATATTAGTCACTAATTCTTTCAACAGATGAGAAAGTTTATCCAAACTGTTCTTAAGAATCTTTTTCGATGCATTCTGTTCATCACTATTCCCTGTTGACAGCGACTTCAATATTTCCATTACCAATTCAAGTGCTTCCACTCGTCGAAAGTCTAACTTGGCACTTCCACATCTCTCCAAAATAAAGCCAAATATAGCATGTCCAATCCATGGTCGTCTTCGAATTATTTCTTTCAAAAATCCAGATTTGATTTGAGACTTCTTATTGTCAAAATACCCCACCAATACTTCACGGAAAATTAGAACAATCCTCTCCAGTTCAGACTCTGCAAAATTTCTTGAATCAATAATTTTCAAAATCCAGAAGGTCGAAGTTTGGGCAAGGGAAGAAATCATTTTCTGTCGGTTCCAAGCAGCTGATTGCTTTGAAGGATTAGATGCAGACTTCTGTCTTTTAAATGGTTTTGAAGCTAGTTTCAAACTTTTTTCCAACAGGGATTCAAGAGTGGATAACTGGACTCCATCACCCCTAGGATAATCCTTTGCTTTAAATATTTGCTTTTGTAATATTCCCCATATACGTTGCCCAAGCTGCTCACTAACTTCTGCTGTATGAGGGTTAACAAATGCCTGAGCCAAATTTGAGTAAACCATAAGAACGTGAGGCTTACCTGTAAAGTAGCAAAACACCATGAGCAATTGAGCATTTATGTCCACACGAAGTAAATCGGATGTTAAAAGCTCACGACCCTAACACATTGAACTAGTAATTAAAAGTATTGCAAAAAATAAGAAAACTATTGAACCTCAACTTCAACTTCCCCAAGCCTGTCTGATGATTAATACTCACCATTCTTTTGGCTCCCAATTGGTGCAAATTCATGAGTCAAATGTAAGACTCCATGTTCTATGCATGGCAATTATGAACTTTTTATGCAAAAATGTAATTGTAAAATGCAAATTTGGCACTTTTTGTTTTCTCAATCTCTTCTTATTGCATTTATGATAATACCATTTGGAGAATAGCAGTGTTAAAAACATAAAGATAACCCAAGAAGTGATAAATAATGTGAGCAATGTATACTTGCCTGGATTTTCATGAAGGAAAATTTCCAACAATGAAAGGATTCTAAGTTTGAACAGCACAAGCTGGGAATGAGCAGTTTCACCTCCAGCTTGATTTTTCTTCTCTTTAAATATCTGGGCAAGATATGTATCAATCCTGAACATTGCATCATCATCCATCCCACTATCAGAATCATCAGAAGCTTCGGAATGGCCATGATCAGTCTCCTCCACCTCAACTACTGACTCAGAATCATCTGTCTGCCCATCACTCTCACCTGTTTCACCTGTCTCAGCTTGATCAATTTCTTCTTCTTCTTCTTCTTCAATATTGATAAAGTCATCATCTTCATCATCATCATCATGTGCATTTGCTGCATCTGGATGCCTTGCAGGTTTTAAATTTTTCTTAATAACCCGCAACATCCGCATCAGTCCATCATTCGTGATATCACCACAAAAATATTTAAATACCTGCACATAGAACCATGTGTTAGATAAATAGCAATACAGTACATAAGCCATGATATCTAGGTCAAATTTAAATTAGGAGTCCGGCCAGAGACAACTAAATTTTCTTAAATAACATTGTCTTTCAACAAAGTACTTCAACATCTCCCCTATTATCACTCTGCACAACTGCCAATTTTTTATATATAGCTCAATCAATTATCAATCAGTCTGACAAATCTATATCATGACTCATACCATAACCAGGTAAGTCACAGGTTGCATCCATTATTGGATAGCATGTTCAGACCATCCATTAAATCCAGGTAACTCATCTTTTTCA
Organism: Glycine latifolia; assembly: GCA_013407115.1. NCBI lineage: Eukaryota > Viridiplantae > Streptophyta > Magnoliopsida > Fabales > Fabaceae > Glycine > Glycine latifolia. The sequence continues at coordinate 5,183,762 of CM023955.1, read as the reverse complement.
TATTTAATTGATTATGTGAACATCTGACCAGTCCAATTAAAACAAAATCAAGAATTACTGCCCCCCAAAGATGACATTCACAGTTTACCCATATAGTTCTAGGTGTAGGTTTATGGAGTTCCCCCAGTACAATGTTAAGATGCAACATATGGGTGTGCACTGAGGTAATACAATGTGGTAATCAAATCTAGTTGATGTACAATGATAGCTGTAAAAGATGAAAACCACATTTTTCATCGTGACCTGTTCAATGGAAGACCGCATAGGAGCTGATGACTGTGGAAGCAGAGAGAGTAATGTATCCACAAGTACGTCCATCAATTCAGGGGCATCATCAACCTCCACATCATCTTCTCCAGAGGACTCAGGAAGATCAGAATTTGAAAAGGCCTTCTTACAGCAAATGATGAGTTCAGATGCAGCTTCTGAGAACTCCCCTGGACGAAGAAGCACTTGCAGAAGCAGCTGGATAAGCAAGTATCTCAGTGCATGCAATCTATTAGCATCAGTGCTACAGTCGCGGCTCCTTTCCTGCTTAATATTACCACAAAAATATGAAAGACAAGCATATATAATGAAATAACTATAGTTCACACAATTCAACCACAATGTATTTAATGGTGTAAATGCAGAAACACGCACAAAGGATAGTAAACAAAATCAAGATGTAAATTATAAGATAATATTCTATCACAAAAACTTATTAGATAAGTAATGCTATGTGCTCCTAGCTATCCTCCAAATACATTATAAAAAAAAGTATTAAATGAAAAGGCATGGCCATTTAATATCTTGAAAACACAATAATAATTCAATACTTTCTTCACTTGGAGAATAACAAGAAGATCAGTCTATCAACCATAAAGTATATGGAGTTCAAAGATTTCAAGAACATATATATGCAAATGCCACATCAAAAATTACCACAATATCTTAAGATGAATTATCATCCACTAATTTTTCCTTTTTGTTATGTAAATTGCAAGGAACATAATAATGTTTTCTATCTTTCATATTCCTAAATTATCCTGCAAAGCATGACTAAAGTAAACACAAACAGTCCAGACTTTACTGCTAGTCTTCCCAGAGACACAAAGAAGCTAAATGTGCCAAATCTTGGGGAACAATACTACTAGCACAAAAAATTCTGAAACAAATAAATCAAGAAAAAACAAAAAGTGGCAAACCCATGCATATAAATGGTAATAGTGAGCCCCAAATCTGTACTGTATACAGGGGTGGTTGGGAGTCTTACACAAGGCAAGACAACCAACAACAAACTACCACAGTATTCAACATGAAGATTTCGTGGAATTTTACACATAAGACACTATTAATTAGTACATGGAATTACCTAGCTTTCATCATAGTGAAGAAAAAATAAGACCATATTAATTTTTTGTCTAAGCATCAATAATAGGTCCCAAGCATAATTACCTCTCTGGATAATCTGGCTTCCGTTGCCTGCAATTTTTTTACTGCCTTTTGATCCACATCATCTAAAGACCGGAAGAGGGAAACTGAAGGAATGTTACATAAGGTGCCAAAGAATTTCATGAAGTACGAACCAAGATCATTTGGCTCAACGCTGTTGGCCAAAGGACAACTGCCCTCCCCTTTCTGAGCATTTGCTAACAACAATTGCAGCTGGTCTATACACATCTTACAAAGAGCATTCGAAGTGGGAGATTTTGGCCACCTGAATTTCTCCTGTAACTCAAACGAAGTCACCTCAGAGCCAAGTGATGCAGTGAACAGACCCTGAACAGCCAGAAACTTCATGATTTCTTTCTGTACTCTGAACTTCTCTTCATGATCCAGCTTCAAGAATTTTAAAATACTGGGAAGGGATTCTATAACCCAACTCTTCAAAAAATCAGAATTTCCATTGATCCTAGGAGAATCCTTATCCTCAATAGATCCTATTTCAGAATTTTCATCTGTAGTTTGACTCTGATCTGAAGGTTCCTCAAGGTCATTACCTTCATCCACAAAGAGGTTCATTAAGTTCTGAATAAAAAGCATACAACCAGGTTCAGTTTTGAACTGTGACATAAAATCTTTAACATGTTTTGTCCGTGTTATACGGTCAAATTTTCCATTGCTGTGCTTCTGGATAGCCACTATGACAGCAACTCTTCTGACATCATCATCCCCCACCCAATCAGACAGCTGTTTCAGAAAATGCTGCGCTACTTTAAACAGCCATGTGTTCTTTGTCGATAGTACATCCACCAGGCACTGAACAACTTTGTTTGACAGAACCACTGGAACTAAAGATGCCGGCAGCTTTTGGAGAAGAAGAAACAGAACATCAAAAGCTAAGTGCTTACGGTCATGAGATGAGATGAGAAGGGATCCCTCAATAATTATTTCACAAAAAGTCTGAAGATTCTTTGCAATTTCTTCATCAGAGAAGCTAGATTTTCGACTCTTTTTGTGTTTCTTTAATGAGTTTGAAGCTGATGCAGCATCTTCTAATTGCAAAATAGTATTTGGTAACAGAATATTTATCAAAACTGGCCAGACACTATGAACACGAGGCTGACAAAAAGTTGATTCCTGCCACATTTAAAAAATACATAAAAATCATTTCTTTCTGTAACTTAATCGAATACAGTATTGATTGACCACACATAGATGAATGAATATAATCTACCTTCAAGCAATTACTCAGGGAGGACAGATGGTCAGCAGAGAAAAGCTGGCTAGAGCTGAATGGATTTGGCAGCAGTTTACCAAATACAGAGCTATCAATACAAATCTTTTCTCTAACTTTTAAAGCTAGGAGCAAAGCATCAGGATTTCCTACTTCTATAGCAGCTTCAAACCACTCCTGGAGCCCAGGAGCTTCAAGAACATGGTTCACCAACGCTTCAACAGGTAACTACAAAAAATAATAATAATGAATGATAAGCAATAGGCTTGAAATGATACTCAGGATTGAAAGGTTAAACATATAGCCTGAAGCAGAGTGAAGTGAGTCTCAAGAATAACTAGTGAGCGCTATGGCATACAATAAGTCAAACAAAACACAGTCTAACAAATGGTCCACAAGAGTTTCGAATCAGCTGAATGAGCTGATGACCCTATGAGAAAGTGATCCACTCATAGCATAGACACTTTCAATGATGCAAGTAGTTGTTTGCATGTGCCTATGAGGAATCTATGCACATGGACATATGCATACAGGGATCTGATATGGAAAATGTACTAGCAATCCAATCCTAGAGGTCCACCAAAACATCCCATAAGTCAAAAAGCTCCTTTCACATTATCACAACTAGATTTACCAGGATACAAGCAATGGCTGTAGACAATCTCCACCCACAAATTTTGAACATGTAAATTAGGGGATAAAAAAATCAAACCCTTTTATGGAATGTAAGTAAAGAGTGGTCATGAGTAATTGAAACCTGTGGAAACCCAAGACAACCATAACAAAATCATTTTAAGGGTAAAATTCTCTTATTTTATAATGTACAAACCTTTTCAACCAAGTCTAAAATTATTGAGACAGCAGGCTCTTGCAAGTACCGCTTTTTATTTGCAAGAGAGATAAGCACACTGATAAATTCTCTTATGTATGGAGTGCTTTTATCCATATTCCACTCATGTGTGAGTCTTCCTGATCGAGCCAGAGCACCATAAGCAAATAAGCGCCCCAACAGACAATCTTTTGCTTCCTGCAATTTCACAAGGAATACACAAACATAGTACTTATCATGCTGAGGAATGAACCAAAAGAACATAACAATGCCACTGCCAATTCCTACCTGGCCCTTCATTGATGAAGTTACTTCCAGCAAATTGACTACGAGTTTAAGGAATGACTCAACCTTAATGTTATGAACCGTGCCAGCTAAAACAGTTAAACCTAAAGCAAAACCTTGTCGCGCACACTGCAAAAGAAATAGAAGATGTTATCTTAGCAACAATCAATAAGCAAATTTGCAGCATCAATGTGCAGATTTTATTTATTCCAGCAAAAAATTATACAAGCAACATCATGATCAGAAACATTTCCCTAACACGATACAGAGAAAGAACATAACAAATTGTAGATGTCTTTTCAAATAAAACTTGCAACAAAAAGCATGATTCCATGACACTTGCACCTCATAGAATAAAAGAGCATTACAAAGCCAACAATCTGCATGTCATGTTATTTCATATAAAAGCTTAGAACCTGGCCTGCTTCAAACCAATGTAACAGAACGTTTATCGTGCAAACGGAAGATATCACAACAAATTTGACATATATTCCTAGCAGCCATGAAGAACATGAGAAAACATAGGTAAAATACTAAAATAGCAGCAGAGTAAAACCAAGACGTTAGTTAATTAAAGTGAACGAATAAAACAGAATATAAAAAAAAGCAAAAAAATCTAAAGAACTGATATACATAACTTAAAACATGCATTCATTCATATATTATATTTAAAAGCACATGCAAGCTAGTTCCAATGCTCCAATAAGAAAACAGAAGAAAAACATCACAGAATGTGACAAAACCTCTCTGGACGAAGAAACACCGCGAATGAGCCTACGAACAGCGTATCTCACAGACGGAGCACAGTTATCCAATCCATCGTCTTTCTCCGCTTCCAACTTCAATCCACCCTCACCACTCTCCTTCTCCTCGCGCAAATCATAAGCGTTCTGAACAGCCTTCAACTCCGTCACCATTTGCTTCGCGGCGGCTTCCCTCGCCGACTCGGCTGCAGCCGCGAGGTCCTTGAACACTCCAATGTGGAACTCCGGCATAACACCGCCGCTAGAGCTAGGTGAATTCGTGGACGGAGGCTCGGGTTTGGGCTCCAACGCTGCATGTTCGGGTTCGGGTTGGGATGTGGTTCGGCGCCTCTCTTTGTCCAAGGCTTTACGTTTCTTCTTCCTCTCCATGGGTTTGACGGAAGGTTGTTGTTGTTGGCTATCATCGTCGGTAGTGGTGTTCTTCCGTTTCTTATTGAGCGGTTTGGGAGAATCGTCAGCGGCGAGGATTTGCTCCTCGGAAGCGGAGCCCCTTTTCTTACTGCTACTACCCATGGCGGCGGAAGACGGCGTCGTTGCGGGTTTACTTTAGGGTTAAGGTCGTTTGTGTCAATTCTTAAACCTCGCACGCACACTTCACTAGCAAAAGCAAAGCAATGAAGACACCGTTAAATTGTAGTCTAGTCTCTTCTGCTTTCTGACATCTCGGCCTCCTTTTTATTTTTTAGGTTAAAATGCCTTTTTTATAATAAATATTTTTTTTACAGTTGTCTAATATATATTTTTAGTAATTATTGGTTTGATTATTTATTTTTTAAACTTCGCACTTTAAGTTTATAATATTATTCAAAATGATTTTTATTAATTTAATACTAACACCTTTATTTTGGTTGGACGAGGAATCTTGAGGGAGTAATTCATATTTTAGAAAATTTAAAATGTTTTGGGATAGAATATGTTGTTTGAATAAAAAAATATACTGAAATTGAAATTCTATAAATTTATAAAAGTATGTTTGGATGAAGAATTTTAATTAAGGAAAGTAATTATTAAGAAGATTTAAAAACTTTCCCCCTAAATAATCTGTTTGGATATTCATTTAAAAGAAATTTAAAATTTTAGTATTTTAAAACAAAATTTGTTTTTATAAACTTAGAAATTCAAATTCTTTAAAAAATGAAAGAATTTTAAATTCTCTCTCCTCCCATACACCCAGCGCACTCTTAATCCACATGCTCTCGTCTCTTCTCCCACTCTTAACCCACATGTTTGTATCGAGTTCGCCACCTCCTCCACCCACGACACGTCCCCCGTGGCGCACAGTAACACCTCCATCGTGCACCACACCACTGTTATCAATTGCGCCATCTTTGTTGCAGAATCTTCAATGGGGCGACATGTGCACTTATTAAGATTGATTTTACCAAATTCCAATCCCGCAAGCACATGCGAGGTCTGTTCCTTACTTTCTTTTAATGTGTGTGTACAAACATCATTTCTCGATAAATGGTGTTGTTTTTCTGGTGGTGTGTGTTTGTTTTTCAATTGAAAAATACTTAAAAAGGTAGGTTCGAGAAAGGTAATATTTTATCACTTCTTACAAAAGAATGCATTGGAACCAGGTCAATGGATTTCAACAGTAAAACCAATACAATATAAATTGATAGAGTAAATAACACCTGAAGTAGATACTGTTAGGAATTTTAAAAAGTTATTGGTAAAAACTACAAACAAGTTAGTATTTTACATTTGTATTTTGTTTGATTTAGTGAATAAGATGAAGAAGAAAAGAAAAGAGAAAGAGGATGAGAGGAAATGATTTTAGATAGGAGAGGGGATGATTATATTTTGGAAGATAGATCTAAAATGATTATAGTATTATAGAAATTTTTGTTTCTCTCATTTTCTTTTGATTAAATATGTTATAGGTAGGTATTTATTTACTTTCATCTATGAAACTCAAACTTAAATCTTTATTTTAAGGATCTAAATAATGTAATGTTAGTTTTCTTCCTCTATATTGGTGGATCCAAAAAAATGAAATATAATAAATTAAAATTATTTAATTTAAATAAAGAATTCAAAATATTAGAAATTTAAATTGTTTTATTTAAACAAGAAATTTCATATTAAAGGAATTTAAGTTGGTTTATCTAAACAAAAAAAATTAAAAATCCAATAATTTTAATTGATGCATTTTAATTTCCTTGAATTTCAAATTCCCTAAAATTTTAAAATTTTTCATCCAAACACACTCTAAAAGTATTTTGATTATTTAAAATTGTAGAATTTCAAATTTAAAAAAATAAAAATTTAAAATTCTTTGTACTTTATCTCTTATTTTTCTCTTTTGAATATTTTTTCCTTTTTTTTCTCTTTACTTTCATTATTTTCTTCTCTCTTGTTTCTCCTTTCTCTTATTTCTCCTTTTCTTACTTTTTCCTCCTTCCCTTTACTCTCTTTTTTTATTATGTTTATTGAAAATGATAAATCCCATAATCCTCCATCTTTAAAATGAATTTTTAATTGTTTTTACAACCAGCACAAACCAATTTCACAAAATGAAAAATGACAATTTTCAAAGAAGGCGGGGACCTTTAAAACTTGGAACCCACTTCCTCGAGTTCAAGTGAGGATAATTTATGTTATAAATAATGTTTCATTCATATTATTATTACCAAAATAAACTAAATCCACACTTCTTTATTTAAGTTTCACTCCTTCCTCTCCTTCCAAAACAATGATATCATTTTCATAAAAGAACAACCATGTCAAGGTCAACTTTCCCACCTCCGTGTTTGATCTTTTTGTCAATAACCAAATCAAAGTCACTCTAAGAAAACATTGCACCAAAAAATACCTTCCATCTAACATCATTGGTCTATTACCAATGTCACCTTTTTGGCCATCATTTTGTCCTCACATCCTGAACCATGTGGCCCATTGTTCCAAACTAAAATAGAATAAAACATAAACTCTATTACAATTTTAGAATGAATTACAATGTCCTTCATAGGTCGGGTGTGAACATTGTTGTTGTGGTTGTGAGTTTGGGATGATATTTATGAATGTAAGATTATAACTAATCAAAGTGATAGGTTTAGGTTCAAGATGGTGAAGAACCTTGTGCTTAAGAAGTTTTGTGGGTCTAAGAAAAAAATAACAAACACAATGAAGATGAGTCAAGTAATGAGGTTTCAAGTGTTGTTCAGGAGGGCAAGTTACGTGTGTTAAAAGTTGAAGAGCAATAACGAAAATATTTTAGGATATAATTTTTTTTTCAAAAGATTGTGATGCTTAAAAATCATCATTGTTATTTAAATTAATCATAATAATCAATTTTAACACAATGATGGTAAAAGTCGTCACTATGTTAAAACAAATTATTTAAAATTTTTAAACATTTACAATGTTAGCATCAAATTGACGGAATGACTATTTAAGCTAATGTTGCAAACTTAAAAGACTAAAATGAAAATTTTAAAAAATAAAGAAACAAAGTGGGAACTGTTAAAAACATAAAGGACCAAATAAATATTTTATCCCGTTTTGCAAAATATTAATTTTATGTATCTTCTTTGTTAAAAATGGATAAATTATATTTGTGGGTCATTTTTCTTATTTTAATATTCATTATGATCCTTTATCTTTCCAAAAGTTTATTTCGATCATTTTATCTTTTAATTTTTTGTCAATTTGGTCATTTCAAAAACTTTTAGTCACATGTTTTGGGGGTTACTCCATAGTGAATTGCATAATTTCAAACTCCGATATATCATGATAATGCAAATTTGGTCCTCAATGTCACACCAACAACATCATTACCACTTTATTATATTGTGTCAAACTATCATATTAATTGTGACCTCAAATGTCATTACATGAAACATTACGATTTTATTGTAGAAAGATTCACTTTAGTCCATTTTAAACTGTTGAATTAGTTTAATTAATGAAAATATGCATAATTTTTTTCATGAATACTAGTGTGTTATATAAACATCACGTGCTCAAGTCGTAAAACATAAATGTGTGCATATTCTAAGGCACTATGTCATCAAAACATCATAAAAAAATCTCCAAAAATATCTCAAAAGTTTCATTAAAGGAATAAATACAACATAAATTCATGAAGATATGTAAACTCTAAATTGGATTCCACTAAGACAAAACATAAATAAATGATGATAAATCGAGTCCCGCCCCTAAGTCCACCACCAAGTCCACATCAACCACAAGTGACATGCTCCTCATAAGCTACATCATAATTTGTTCTCATGCCAAATGACATGATCAACATTGTTTAACAAAAAATGCAAGAGTATGCTCATTTTAAAAGAAAACAACATATAAAAGAAATATAAAATCACTATATCAAAAGGGATAAAAAAATCATTCATTTTTCCAATAGTCATGTACTAAGACAATTCCTCGAGTAACACATCATTCTCAAGTTACAATAATCAATGCACATGTCTAACTATCATGTTATGTCATGTTGACTCTTTACTCCCAAAATATTTCACATTTTGAGCGATTAACACAAGTACATCCCTTAACATAATCACATTTTATGATCTAACCATTAAGGGATACTTGAATTAACTTTGCGGATGAAGTGTGATTTTATCGAAAATGGATGAACGTGGGTAATGACTTACCTAGATAAGGTTTGCAAATACCTTAACTTATATAGGGATTCATCCACCCATCCACTTTATAGGCTCATTTGGCATTAGCCACCACGACAACCTCCAACATTAGGTTGAGAGCCTTCTTAGCACCCCCAATTTATCTTTTTATTCACATGCAGTGTCATTTATAAATGCATACATGTTATAATAATTCAAATCAATATCATATGTCATCACAAATTCATTCACCAATCTTAACACCATAAAATGTTATAATATCATATATTCTTCATTTGTACGTTCATCACACTCATGAAACCACATATAGTTCAATAAGCATAACCAATCATCCTAACACCTTGAATTATTGCAAATAACTCACCAAAAACTCAGGAATATAAATCTCATGATCTCAACATAAAGCCAACTCTAATAATAAAACAACATCACCTCAATTACATATCATATCAAAATAAATTTATTAAGATCTCGAAATAATTAATTTATGCAAGGAAAACAAAACATTAATCATATCCACATCAAAACTGACCATTAGACTAATGAAAATTGTTTATTGTACTCAAAATTAATCATTGGACTAAAAACTAATTATTTGACTCAAAATGGTCACGAACTCAAAACTGATCATTAAACTAAAAATGGTCATTAAACACGAAACTAATCAATGGATGTGCCACTAGTCACTAGGCGCAAAATTGATCAGTGGACATGAAAATGGTCAATGGACACGACATTGGTCACTAGACATAAAAAAGATTAGTGGATGAGAATTTTGCAGAATTTCAATTTTTTTGTAGAATTGTCTCTCACGACTTCCAAATCATGCTAAACACAAACCCAAACCCAAACCCTTTCCTATCAATTCTAAATACACAAACAACATAAAAACTCTTCACAAATAGGGACAACCAATGAACACTAAAGAAAAGAAAAAAAAACCTTATTGAGCAAGATAGAACAAGTTCTCAACTCTTAAAGGAATGTATTTTTTTAGAAAGAAAGAATAAAGTAGAATGAGAGTTTTTATGTTTGTGTTTCCTATTTTTGAGAATTGAATGAGAATTTATAACTCTTATAATTTTTCATTTTCACTCATAAATCTTATTATTTAAACATAAACTAAAGTTCATCCTTAAGATGAAAACACTAAAACTCACTAATCATATACACATATAAAATCAAATTATCAAATTTGTTTATTAATTCATTCAAATATTTAAATTAAATTTATTTTTTCTAATAATTTAATTAAATTACCCAAACAATCAATTAAAAAAAACACAACGTTACCTGTGTCTTATTAGACGTGACATTAGCATGTAAATATCGCATCAATAAAATCTACTAAAAAATTGATGACAATTTGGTAGTTTAACAAAAACTGTACAACCATAATACTATAACAAGCAAAAATGAATGAAGCCAATAGTTTACTATTTATTATAAATATCATGCATAACATGTGTGTTTTTTGAAGGTTGAGTCATGTATTGTCAATGCCTTTTGAAATTATCATTAAAAATAAAACATATAAAATGAGGAGTGCTAACAATATTATTTATGACACACTTTTTTATTGGATGTTATTAGAAACTGTAAAATCATGAATAAATTCATTAAATTTTATAATTTTAATAAATACTAAATAACATGTTGCTAACATTTTTTTTTATCAAAGATAAGAGTTAGTTAGTTGAAGTGTAAGGAGTGCTAATGATATAAAAGTAGTACTTTTCAACACTTTGTATTATGGGTAAAAATTTATAAAATGTTAAATTGATTTGTGGGTTGCATTACTTTTTCAAAATTTAGAGGGACCCAATTGACAGAAATATTAAAAGTTGAAGAACTCCATAAAAAGAAAAAAAGTTTAGAAGCCTAATTGAAAATTTAGTAAAAATATAGAAACTCATAAAACAATTAAACTTTTATAAAAGCACGAGAGATTTATTAAATAAGAAGTAAAACCCATAAAAAATATGATTTATAATAATTTGTTGTCAATATTAAAATAAATGTATAAAAGAATGAGTTAACAAATATATTAACTATATTTTAATATAATTTATACATTTCTCATTTTACACAACAATAAAAATCACAATCCCTTTATCCGTTGACAATAGGTAATTGTATATAATTACATAATTGTATATACCTTTAAAAAAAGGTAATTGTGTACAAAACAAGCAAGATAGTAAGATACAACAAATTTAAAATAAGACACATACATGGTTTTAATTAAAGAAACACAAATATATTACAAATGTCTTCGTAATTTTCTTTTTTTTATATTTTCATTTGTATACTTATCATTTTAGTTATATTATATTCAAATATCTGCATTTTCTACTTTAAATTGGGTTTAATAAATAAATAAATTAAAAATTAAAAATTATACATATTTATATAATTTCGTGATAATTATATTTTTACTTAATAATGAATTTTAATACACATAGATTTAAGTGTAAAGAGAAAAGTTATTGGTTTTAAAAAGATGCATTATACTCATAATTGTAAAAATTGGTGTGATTATTGACCTGATCGAAGTAGTGGGTCAGTGATCTAATTGGTGTGGATCATTAATTGGCCCGGTTTGACTCATTATATATTAAAAATTCAAAATTATATATAAGTATATAACTAATATTATTTAAGTAAAAAAAATTTATTCATAATCTAAAATTCAAATTTGTTAAAAAAAAATTTTCCCAAAAAATTCGATCGGTCCAAGCATAAACCCGATCAGATTTGATCGGGTCAACCTGGGTCAGGTGCATTTCTGATCCAAATATGAAACCAGCCCAATTAGACCACCGAGTTCTGATCCGGATCAATTTTTACAACAATGATTATATTTATTAAATATAACATAATTAAACTTTTAATGAACATATTATTGATATTGTTGTGATAGTTATGATATGATATTACATTTATCAAATATAATATAATTAAATTATCACCGATACAATTAAGCTATAAATTATATCTTTAACAAATCATTGATATTATAGGTCTTTTTTAAAAAATTATATTCTATTAATTTACGAATTTAACAATTATAAAATATAATATCTATCACAACAATATAAATAACTACCACAATAATATCAATGATAAAATTAAGATAAAATATAATATTCTATTAACTATCACAACAATATCAATAATAAAATATAATATTCTATTAATATCATTACCCTCTTCTTTTTATATCATATCATATTTTTTTCTTATTTTTTATTTCTCTTTATCTTTCTTTTCTTATCACATCATTTTTTTTTTACTTAACACATCTTATCACTATATCTATATAATTATTTATCATTTTATTTAATAAAAAGTACTATATTATAATTGTAATATATTCCTATATAATAAATTAAAATTTTCACTTTGGACTTGGAAAGCGAGCATCTTATTCTCCTCATTTGTGTTAAATTAATCATCATGTCAATAGTAGTGGTTTCTAAATACAGGATGAGAGTCAGTCCATGACGTTTGTCTTTAGCCTTTGGGCGAATATGGAAAAATTAATGTTTAATTAATTTCAGTATAAAATACTAAATTTCCGTGAACCATTTTTCACTTTAAAAAGAAATTCAAATCTGGGAGTTCATAACTATTGACGGGGACAGATAAGAATTGGATTTATAGTAAAGGGAAGTTTCCTAGAAGCTCAATCACTTCACAATTATATTCGATGTTTTCTGTTAGTTAATAAATTAGTTTATCGCACTCGCATTCCCTTTCCCTTATTACCAACAAAAGGGGAAAAAAATCCCCCTTCCACTTTGAACTTTTCAATACTGTATTGCTTTCGCTTTAGCCAATTTCAACATTTTGAGTTTTTCAGGCATTAATTCATTAGTTTCATAATTTGGGCATTCAACAAGGTAATAATGCACTTCTTCTGTAGTTTTTTTTTTAATTGGGTTGTATTACTTTGCTGAGTTGAGTAGAATCTGAAAACTGCAGCTTTTGTTCAGGGTTTGATTCGTAGTGTGCGTATGGTGGTGTTTGCTAGAAGATTTTTATGAACCTACCTGTTCGGTTGTTTGAATATAATTCTGGGTGTTCCTTAATTTCAGTCAATTTAGATTTGGATCAATTAATTGCGTTGCGCTGGATTTGTTGACTTTGATTTTGGGATTACGAAAAATAGCGACATCGCATTCATTGCACGTAGGTTGGTTGTTTTAAAGGACGAGAGATTTTAAGTGTCAGGTTTATAGGATAGGAAAATTGAGTCTCAGTTGAGGTTTTTTGGATCAAGTTGTTTAATACCATATATCATTTTGTTAATTAGTTGGAAGCCTATTTTGGGGTAGCTGCAGAAAGTTTATGGAACTAGCTCAGCATAGAGTTATGGAGAATGGGGTAGGCGAGGAGATGGATAGTGAAACTTCAGCACGGGTTCCCCTCAGGGAGCGCCGAGTCTACCCTGCCCATCCTTCAGGCTTGGTGAGGAAGAGAGCTTATATATTTGATTGCATGGGGAACTTTTATCATAAAGATTGGGATCTAGCAGACCTTTTTCTAAAAGAAGAGAAGGGATCTGGTCTAGGAGAAGGTCGAGGGAACGGGTTTTCTTGGTACCATGTTGAACTACCGAAGGGAAATCAAAAGTTGTCACAATCTGCACAGGACCTGATTGGTGTTTTCTGCCCGCCTTTGAAACTCCAAGACATTCTTTCACTTGTTAGCAATGGACCCTTTTGTGCACATGTAGATGGGGCACTTGTCTTCCGGGTTAATTCGCCCGGTCCTCCATCCAGCGACTTCACGTTTAGGATTGCTGCTAGAGTTACGGAGCATTCAGTAATTACGGTGTCCTTGGGACGTGTTCCCAGGTTAGGCTTCTCCCGTGTGGGTGAATCTCTACTTTCCGAGATTCCTAGTGTTGAAAGTTTCTCTCCTTTAAGAGGTCAGCAGCAGGAAAGGACAGTGATCAAGGAGCATGTTCTTGAATTCTTATTGACTATGAATCACTCTGAGGAAGCTGACAACCCTGTGCCTAGATCTGTCTCAAATCTTGTAGTTCACATAATTGACACACATGTAGATCAGATTCAAGACCTTGTGACGAAGCTTGAGATGGAGTTGGACTCCGTGGAGCTTGACTTGGATAAAGGTAATTTCATGATACACTCCTCGATCCCGCCCTCCCTCCCTCCCATTCCATTCTCAACTTCTAGTACTCTTCATGGTTCAAATTACAAATTCGGCCTGTTCTTGATCACTGAAAGTATGTCTTAGTTTTTAGCTTTCTATAAATTGACTTGAAAAGAATACTGATGAGAATATAGACATACTTTCTGGCTATTCTAATGTAGACGGGTTGAAATTGTCTAACAGATGACATTTAAAGTTTATGATGATTCATTTGTTTGATTACTTTTACCTCTGATTTCATTAAACACAATTTGTTGATTACATTAATTGAATGTCATCCTAAATCCTTGTGTTAGTTTGCAATCAATAAAACAAATTTAAGTTGTTATAATTTTTTATGCATAAGAAGAGAGGAAAGGGACCTAACTAAAAGCGTTATCCCAAAGCCTCTTTTGGATTGTTTGTTTAACATCTGTTAACTGAGTTAAATTATTTATTTATCCAGTATCTTAATGATGTGTTGTCCTTGGAACTATGTTATATGGTGCACTACTAGTCTTTTCACTGTTGGCCTGTTTATTCTTGCATTGATTTCAATGGGATTATTGATCTGATGGAACAAATTACTAGCTATTTCTCAGGAAAAAAAAATTAACACACTTTTTGTTGTGGGTAAAATCCATATAGTACTAAGTACCCACTATATATGGATTGGGAGGGGCCCACGTAGATTTATTCAATAGCAGTGTATTGAAAAGATTCTGTCAAATAGTATGTTGCTAACATTTCTCTTAGGAAAAGACTTGAATATTTAGCACCTGCCTGTAAAATCTGATAAGAAATCAGGCAACATGCCACCTCTAGCAAATCTTATTTAAGTTTCTCTTCTTGAAATGTTCCTATGTTCGATACATTCCCATTTGGAGGCTATATTTTGTCATATTAAAAACATTTTAAATAAGAAAGGAGCTTCCGCTAATTTCATCAAATATTGTGTGAAGTCCATTAGATTTGTTTCATTTTTATCTTATCTTAGTAATAAATTTAGCTATGGTAATATGATTATTGATTTTGTGAAAACCTATACATATCCATACATTTCAAGGTCAGCTTAATATATTTTCATTATTTTGACTGAATCCATTTTCCAAAATATGGCCTTGTCACCCTTGCATTTGCATTCTTGTGTCTCCTTTTTTAACTGTAGTCTGAGGTCATGAAAGAGTGGTGGTAAAACATTTGTACCTTTAAATGTTTTTTGCCATTATTATGCAATGAGGAAGGCCACATGAAGGCTTTTTAGAGCATAATATTTGGCAGAAAGTGACTGTTTTGGACATTCAGTTGTTAATTGCTTACACCACTGTTCCCTAGCCAAAAGGGGAAACTAGAGGAATAATTCCTGGTATAGCTGGTTTATAAAATAATATGAATGTTTTGTGTAACATTTTTGTGTGTAAACTGAATTTCTGTTTTCGACAGGTTTTGTGCAAGTTTCTTCTAGACTAGTTCTTGGATGTTCAATACATGAAATGGTTTTATAGAATTGAATAAGGAACAATTGCTCTTCTCAATTGTAGGTGGGTATGCTCTGAAGAAACAAATGCTAGACGACAGAAGATTCCCCAAACTGCATATTAATTTGCAGCGTCTCTTGCAGGTGATAATTTACTTATTTTTGTGCATTCATTCTGATCTAAAGGCATCAAGCTGTAGTTTAAATAAATCTTGCTGAAGTTCATTTTATTAGTGAATAATGAATAATTAAAGTTTTGTGATCAAGCATAAGGGTTGTTGGTTTCATCTTTCAATAGCATCAAGATTCAATAAAAGGTGTCTTTTGAATTCATAAATGCAGATAAATCTGGGAGAGAGAGGGTATAAAAGGAAATGTACATGTTCAAAGTAGAAAAATAAGAAGGCTTCTTGGAAAAATAATTGCTCCTGGAGAATGATTATTCTTTATCGTGTTAGAGGTGAAAATGAACATGGAAAGAAAAGAGTGTCAACATGAATTTGTAAATTACGGTGATGAGGACTGTTACCATGGCTGGAATGACAGTACTGTTTCCATCTGATGTGTTCTCATATTTATCAAATCAATTTCTATTCAGGTGATTGCCCATGGAGAGCAAGTATATCTCCGAGTCAAAGAAAAATGCTCTTCAAAAAGATGGTTTGCCAGTGATGACCTTAACTCCCTTGAAGAACTAATTGGCAGGTTAAGGAGGCTGAAGGAGAATGTGGGGTTTATAGTAAATCGTGTCACAGCAATTCAGGCCGGTCTAGATAGCTGGCAGTCAGAGCAAATAAACAGGAAGCTGTACTATCTTTCGTTCCTTTCAATAATATTCCTTCCTTTGTCCATCATAACAGGAGGTTAGAGCATCTTCAACCCAACACCTCTCTTTTTCACTTTTTACACATTTTAAGTAGGTCCCATCATAATGCAATACTTAATATTACTTTTTACAACTCAAGAAACTCTTCTCTCCAATCCATCAGCTTAAGCAACTATTCTATTTTACCATTACACTGACATCGCTCATTTTTACTTATTGTTTATAAAAGTACACTCTCAGTATCACAACAAATTTTAGTACCAGTGTTTAAATAAGCACCTAGTATTTAAGTATTTAACCGAAACTTCATAAGCACTCCCTCCAATGGACAACTCTTATTAAGCACTGATGCTTAATAAGTTTACACGACCTATTCTGATTTGTTATGAACTTCTTTTATCCACATCCACTGGCTACCCAATACGGGTATGATTTTGATTTTTGAACTCTGATTGCAGTCTTTGGCATGAATGTTGGAGGAGTTCCATGGACAGGTCAAAATGCTCCAGAGCTAAAAGACGGTTTTCGTAATGTCATGTTACTTTGTGTTGCTATGTTATTTCTTGTACTACTCTGCTTCATTTTCCCGGCCCTTTATACCCGTATAGCATCTTCATGGCGAAATAAGAGAACTATGGGAAGAAGCTGGTCACTGAACAGGAAGTCATTGCTCAGGAGATCATTAAGAATAGGAGAGCAGGAGCGAGGGGGCTATCTTCGGATTTGATGGTTCATGGCATTACCTATTTCACTCTATGAACGAACATTTAAGTCAATTATTATTTCCTTCTGTTTTCCAGAATGCCTCACTTGCAAGCTATTTTATCAGCTGCTTTTCAATGGCTCGCACGCACATAAGAAACGTAATAAACTGACAATTAGTGGTCAGTAAAACAATCATCTGAAGCCTAAATGGAATTCTCATGAAGCACAGATTATCTGGTACAGTAAAATGGAGTTTGTGATCAAGGCAAGCTTTATTGCTTATTCTTTCATTGTTTTTCCCCCCTCTAGGAGAGAATATATAGATCTATCACTTTCTTTTTGGCAACTATTGGTACATTGCAAACTTGTACAGTGTATTTTTCTTTTTTGGTTACGGCAGATTTTTTGATTTCTTATATTATTAATTGTCACTGATAAATCAAGTTGCTTCACTGGGACTGTAATTACTATTCTCCTGCCCTTTTCTAAGCTTATTACTTATTAGTTCACTTTCTTGACAATAATTTTTTTTCTTTCTCGAGAAACAATCAAACAATTGTTCCTGTATCAATTGTCTTTTCTCATTAGGAAGGTTTTTATTCTTTTTTGTATTTGTCTGTTGAATTTAACTAACAAATACTTTGTGTATTGTATAAATATTTTTTAAAGTGAAAATGTAATAACTTAAAATTGAATAAAAAAGATTAAATGTGAATTTTGTCTTCTAACTCGTATTTTATTTTATCAATAATAAAACCCAAATAAAGGCTTAATCTTAACTGAGACAGACATAGGGAAACCATCGTGATCTGCAATGCAATGGATAGCTTTTTTTTTTCCTTAATAAAATCTTACACCAGCTGAAACCATGGTCAATACGTAAGGAATAAGAATCCGGTACTTATACAAGCATATGATCTGTCAAAAAAAAAAAAATACAAGCATATGATATGATATTATGACGCTTCTTAAGAGCTCCCTCAACCGACCATGGATTCTTAATAAAACAAGGTGCTTAATATGAAAATTTTGGTTTAGCATGATGCTCTTAACAAATTTTAACTTGTAAGGTCAAGAGTAGGACCTAGAAATGTTTCAATTTGTAAACTAATTCCTACTATTCACATTAGAGAATGAAAAATGTTATTAATAAACTGAGTAAATGGCCAGTCCCTAAAATTGTATTAAGCTATCACATTAATTCATGAAACTAAAAAAACTAAAACAAGTCCTTCAAAATTTTAGGTTTCAATTAAGTCCCCAAAGTAAACTTTTTTTAATTTCAATTTCTAAACATATGTTCTTATAATCACTCAAGTCCTTAGTATAGAAACCAAAATGAAAAAAATAAGATTAATTTTCGGAACTAAAATGAATCCTGAATTTTTTTAGATATTTATTTGAATTTTCCTTGATTTTATAAACTAATGTGACAAGAAGAACAAGATACAATTTTAGTGATTAAATTGGGCATTTACTCTTAATAATAATAACTAAATGCAAAAACCAATTAAAAAAATTTATAGCTGCCAGCTGATGTTAGGTTAGAAAAAGTATTGTTTTTTATGAAAAAAAATTTAATACGAAAACTAGAATCAGAATGATAAAATACAAGCAATTCATTTATCTATAGGTACCTTTCTTTATGTACCTTAAAGTTCACCTATATCATATTTTAAATATGAAAAAAATATGTCCTCTAAATTACCTACACGATTTCTTAAATTTTACTAAACCCTACACATTCTTTTTACATATATTATTACTAAACCCTACACATTAATTCCATACAAATTTTTTTCTACAAATGTATATATCCATGATTTGGTAAATTCAGATGCTCATTGTTCATTAATTAAGTGTAAACTGTTAATGCACAGAAAATTTCAGACTACCACTAGGTGGGTTCATTTGATTAGTACAACATTACATTTTGCCTGAAATACAATTATGACAATGACACTATCAAAAAGTACCAACCAAGCAAGGAGAGGTCGTGGAGTTCTTATGGGCCACGTACCCAAGGATGTCCGACGACATCGTTTGGGTTATCGATCTAGAACCTTCCTTCTCTAACTTCCTCTCTCTGAAGAACTAGAATAATCTGCCACTATCCCTACAAACCGACACCGTTTTCTTTTGTTTTGGCAACACAGTACCAAAACCCTAAACCCTTCTTCTCTGATCTTTAAAAACCTCTCTCAACACCTTCACCTATCTCCATTCCCTTTCTGATCAATCAATCTCCTCTCCCCTTCCGGCCATGGCCTCCTTGCTCCGCTCTCTCCGCCGCCGCGATGTCGCCTCCGCCTCCCTCTCTGCCTATCGCTCGGTACCATCTCCACCTCTTCCTTGCTTACTTCATTTCTTTATTTTTTTTATGGTTGCTCCATGTTACCTGGGTTTTCCCGATTCGACCCAATTATGCCTTAAATCCATTTATGTCTTGCTTTTGTTCGGATTTGGCTCCAGTTGTTTATAATTTCAGTCTTCTAATTTTCGTAATTGATTTTCCATTCTGGTGTTTTTGTGGTTTAATTATTTTAAAGGCGTTAAACAGTTGATGTACTGGCTCAAGATTTTGCTAGATCATCCGCGTTTTTGTGGACTCACTCAGTAGCTACTCTACGATATTGCCTTTTATTACTTCTAATAGAAGTTTCTCCTCGCTCACTTTTCTAGCTTACAATTCTATAATTGCTTTATCGTGCATCTAACCTTCCTATGCTCTAGAATCCTGGGGACTTAACAAAGTACGTGAATAATTGTTGATATTATGCCGTTGTCCATAGAATTATATAATTAGTTGATTTGTGTTGTGAATGATGTGTGGCAACTATAATTGTTGGAGGAAGTTTTTTCTTACTGTTGCATTGTTGTGCAGTTAACGGGCAGCACCAAGCCAGCATATGTAGCTCACAACTGGTCTAGTTTGTCTCGACCATTCAGGTGCCATTTGTTTGTTATGATTTTGTAATAATCCTCGTAAGGTGTCGATCGAAATTATTCATTATGACTTTTCATCTTCACTGCAGTTCAAGGCCTGCTGGAAACGATGTCATTGGTATTGATTTGGGTACAACCAATTCATGTGTTTCCGTTATGGAAGGAAAGGTAACAGTAACACATTAATGTTTTTGGTTTGTTTGTATATGTTTCCGTTGTGCTGACTCAAAATATATGTTTCTCAGAACCCCAAAGTTATTGAGAATTCTGAAGGTGCACGAACAACACCATCTGTGGTTGCTTTCAACCAGAAAGGGGAGCTGCTTGTAGGTACCCCAGCTAAGCGTCAAGCTGTAACTAACCCAACAAACACTCTCTTTGGTACCAAGCGGTTGATTGGTAGGCGTTTTGATGATGCTCAAACACAAAAGGAGATGAAAATGGTTCCATTCAAGATTGTTAAGGCTCCAAATGGAGATGCGTGGGTGGAAGCTAATGGGCAGCAGTATTCCCCTAGCCAAATTGGTGCCTTTGTTCTCACCAAGATGAAGGAAACTGCAGAAGCTTATCTAGGGAAGTCAATTTCTAAGGCTGTAATTACTGTACCAGCTTACTTCAACGATGCTCAGAGGCAGGCAACAAAAGATGCTGGTAGAATTGCAGGTCTTGACGTGCAGAGAATTATCAATGAGCCCACTGCTGCTGCACTTTCATATGGGATGAACAACAAGGAGGGTCTCATTGCCGTTTTTGACCTTGGTGGCGGAACATTTGATGTGTCCATCTTAGAAATTTCTAATGGTGTTTTTGAGGTATGTTGATTTGTTTCTTCTTCAGTCTTCCCTTATTATAATACCTGTTAGCTGGAATAATATGATAAAAATTGTACTGACAAGTGACAACATCTTCATATCAAGGTGAAAGCAACAAATGGTGACACTTTCTTGGGAGGAGAGGATTTTGACAATGCCTTGTTGGATTTTCTGGTGAATGAATTCAAAAGAACTGAGAGTATCGACCTTGCGAAGGACAGGCTTGCACTGCAGAGGCTTCGTGAAGCTGCTGAGAAAGCTAAGATCGAGCTGTCTTCAACATCTCAAACTGAGATCAACCTGCCTTTCATCACTGCTGATGCATCTGGTGCTAAGCATCTGAACATAACATTAACTAGATCGAAGTTTGAGGCTTTAGTGAATCACTTGATTGAAAGGACCAAGGCACCATGTAAAAGCTGCTTGAAGGATGCTAACATCTCTATCAAGGATGTTGATGAGGTTCTTCTTGTTGGAGGGATGACTCGAGTTCCTAAAGTCCAAGAGGTGGTTTCAGAGATATTTGGAAAGTCTCCTAGCAAAGGAGTAAACCCTGATGAGGCAGTTGCCATGGGGGCAGCAATCCAAGGGGGTATTCTACGGGGTGATGTTAAAGAGCTACTACTCCTAGATGTAACACCACTCTCTCTGGGTATTGAGACTTTGGGTGGTATCTTTACGAGATTGATCAACCGCAACACTACTATTCCTACTAAGAAGAGTCAGGTAAGCCTTAATTCTACAGAGTACAGATGATTGCTTAAGACATTTGTTTCTGATTTAATATTGAAATCATGCATTTTACATTTAATTGAAATTCCCCTTGAAAGTATTGTATCTGCTGCAATACATAGATCCTATTTGATTTAGTGGCATGTATTATTGCTATGTGGTTGAATCTTTTTCCTGACTTGTATAATTATTTCAGGTCTTTTCAACGGCAGCTGACAATCAAACTCAGGTGGGTATCAAGGTGCTACAAGGTGAGCGAGAAATGGCTTCAGACAACAAAATGCTCGGAGAATTTGACCTTGTTGGTATTCCTCCGGCTCCCAGAGGTCTGCCTCAGATTGAGGTTACATTTGACATTGATGCCAATGGGATTGTTACTGTCTCTGCAAAAGACAAGTCCACTGGTAAAGAACAACAAATCACTATTCGGTCTTCCGGTGGACTCTCGGAAGATGAGATTGAAAAGATGGTCAAAGAAGCCGAGTTGCATGCTCAGAAAGACCAAGAGAGAAAGGCTCTCATTGACATTAGAAACAGTGCTGACACCACCATATATAGCATTGAGAAGAGTTTAGGTGAATACAGAGACAAGATTCCCAGTGAAGTGGCCAAAGAAATTGAGGATGCAGTTTCGGATTTGAGGAAGGCGTTGTCAGGGGATAATGTTGATGAAATCAAGTCAAAGCTTGATGCTGCAAACAAAGCTGTATCCAAGATTGGAGAGCACATGTCAGGTGGATCTAGTGGCGGTTCCTCAGCTGGTGGTTCTCAGGGTGGGGACCAGGCTCCTGAGGCAGAATATGAGGAGGTGAAGAAGTAAGGCGAGGAGGGGTTTGTATCCACTTTTACTGATTTATTTGTCTAGATCAAAAGTTAGAGATGAATCATCCTTTTCATTTAGCATATGATTTAAGGTTTTTTGTACTAAAAGGTTGGAGTTCATTTTTTACTTCTTGTACTTCTGGAGAACCACATTATGCTGTTTGAATAACGATATTCAAAATTTTGCCTAGTGACCGTTTACTCATTTTTACTTGTTATCATTGGCTTTTACTCGTATTTTGCACATCAATTGCATTTATTTATTGAACTATTTTCATGTTTTATGCTCCGCTGACTTGGCCAAACCGTACCGGCGAGTGAGATCTGTAAAGCGTGTGCTTGTCAACTTAAGCATCAATTTTCCTCATCAACATCAATTGTTCATTCTTAGCAATTTATGTGAATTATCAAGAAGAAACATTTGAAGTTACCTTGAATAATTCATGATTCACATTTGCTCAACTGTGTCAATAGTTTGCTTGTATAAATTATACTCGGCATAATCTGACTCGGCCTGCATTCGGCTAGGTTAATTTTACTTAACACTTTCACAAATTTAAGCTGTTAAAATTTAATATTCCAACAAAATTTCTTTTGTCAACTATGTGGTTGAATCTAGAAAGATTGAATATATTGATTCTTTTTATCTCAGACTCTCTTCTGATCTCTTTTTATTGTATTTATATATATAATCTATATAGAAGAATGATCTCAAGAAAAGCTAGTGGGGTGTTTCATCGAGTGAATTGATACGCTTATTTCTTTCATCTCAAAACTGTATTGATTAATTAATTGGACCCCAACTTCAGAAAGCAAATATGGATCGCATTTTCCACCGATTCTTCCACATATGACTTCTAGTCAGGCAAAATCAAATTATTGATCGCACTTGTTTAATTTCCCAATTTTTTTTATGAATATACAAAAAGTAATTTATTTTTTAAACAATGTGAAAAATGAAAATTATTTTTCATTTACTTATAATTGCAAAAAATATATTTAAAGTGCAATTATTCTTTTAAAAAATAATTAAAAAATAATTTTGAAAAACTTAAACAAATAAGCTTAGTTGTAAAACTCAATTCAGTTGGATCGGTTTAATCGAAATCAGGTGGCCTAGTTGAGTATTTTTAGTTTAATATTTTTCTATTCTTCTTAGATATTTTACTTCTCTTGAACTTTTATTTTCTTACTCTAATTTAGTTTTTGTCTTAGACAAAAAAGTGAACTTAATTGATAATTATTGTTTATTTTCATATTTTTTGCTTACTTGACTTATCTTCCTGATACAGGACCTAGAGAGTTCTACAAAACTTCAAATGGTGCATATGAGTAGTCCTTGGAAAATAAGAAAAATATCTACAATTTTGTTAAAGATAAGCCGATGTCAATTCTATCATTTTGAAGGTCATTTTAAACTTGAAAGTCATAACCTCTACACTTGAGTTTTGGGTTGCGAATTGGTGTAATTAGTTAGATTAGATAGACTTAATTATGATTCATCATTTCCTACTGACTCAGTCATTATATATTAATGCAATTAGTTAGTTAGATTTTTACATTTCATTTTAGCACACACATAATTTGTAGTTTCTTTTAGAAGTTTTTAGAATTTTTTTTTTCTTTTTTTCTCTTTAACTGTTCATCATTGTTTTTCACTGTTCTTCGTCATCTCATTTATGTTATTCCATTTTCTTGCACTAATTTTTTGTCTCTTCCACTGATGATGATCATGAAATGCTAAACAATCAATCAATCCAAGGATCCAGTCCAAGCAAGAAGAATTTGAGTTCTGGTTTGGTATTTCAATTTTTGTGTGAATGTTAATTTTCTTTTTCAATTCTCTATTCGATTTTTATGATTATGGATGTGTTTAGAATTGAAAATGGATTAGGTTATGGATTCATTTCCTAATTTCGAATTTTAATCACAAATTATTTTGATTATATTTCAATTATGTTCGTGGTTTCAATTAATTTAGGAGTTAATTCAATTGAACTGCTTCTAATGAAATTTAATGAACTTTCATAACAAAATCATTATTTGAGAACTATGATAATTCGCATTGTTCGGTTTTGTGAATTAGATTTATATTCTTTAATCTGTTTTACAATACCTCTTATCAATTCTGTCAGTTTCTACATTTTTTTCAATTGTAGTTTGTGTTTTCGCAATTTTTATTCATTGCCTATAAACTGTTCGATAAAAATCCTCTTACTGTTTATTAGTGAATTGAAGTTGGAAAATTAATCGTATTTCTGAGTTGACCTAGGTTAATCTTGTGCTAAAGAATTCACATACTTTATTTGTTTTGAAGCGATGCGACATCGATTATCATGGCCTAATCAGGTAGGTATAATTATTGGACGAGTCATGCAATTGATCCCGCATGACCCGCCCAAACCCGACCGGATAGATCATCGAATCCTGACTAAACCAGCTCAACTCGATCGATTTAATTTTTGGTTTAATTTTTTATAAAAAAAATAGATTTTGGATTATTATCAATTGTTATTTTGAATTTTAGAATATAAATGAACTTTTTTTACTCAAAAAATATTAGTCATATTTTAACATATAATGAATCAAATCAAATCATTTACTAGTTTACTAATTAAACCAATGACTCACTACCAGCATAGAGTCAAATCAAATTTCACAAGTATTATACACTGACATTTTTTAGAAGTAATTTTAATGGGGAAAAAACTGACTCAAAACCAATCCTAATTGGTTCTTACAGGTTGGGTGACGTTGTTTCTAATGTAATAACAAATATTCAAAATGTGAAAGATCCTGATTTTTCTAATGAATAGACATTTAGATTTCAGAATTCAGACAGTACAAAGGAACACTTGCAAAGAATTCGCGCCAACATTATGAATAAAACTTCATAAACGCATCAAAAATACCAATTAGAATTTTCTAAAAGTAAAAAACAGATGCCAATTAAAAGACATGATATTGAGATTGTACCAATCAAAACAGAGAATAAGAACAGAAGAAAGAGGACTTGCAAATTATTGAAGGTTTATGTGCACTTAATTTCCACTTAGGCAATTGAGACTCAGTGGCGAAGGACTGAAGATCTAACAAGAAGTCATGGTGTCCTTATTTTTACAATATTTTTATGATCATGTAACTATTTTCATACTCCTATGAGTTTTTTTTATATAAATTATGAAAAAGTATTAAAAATAGTTTTTAAATTGTTAAATCTTATTTAATTATCTTTAAATGTGATTTTTTAATTAAAAATTCTTTTAAAAAATAAAATAAACAAGCCCTTATAAAATTTAAAATAAATTTGAAATAATGTGTTTATGTAATTATACATACTAAAATGAGTATGGAAAAGTACACATATGTACGCGGTTATAAATTTTTTTATAAGTATATAATATTAATCAATTATCAAATATAAAAAGGGATAAATAATCATTTTCATTCCTAAATATGTAGAGTGTTGATATGTTAACTTTCGTCCATTACCGTTAATTGAAAGAGTATACGTGATACATTCATGGACGAATTTGTCAGCGTACTATACATTTAAGGACAAATTTATCAACTTTCTACCCAAAATATCATTTAATCTTCTCGTTTTTAATCATTACATGCATAAAATTATTAATAAACACTTAAAAATTAGAAAAATAAGCATAAGTTAAAACAAACATAATAATAAGCACAATATTGATTAATAAACATAATTTATCTATTACTCTAAAATTTCTATTATAACAACATTAGGTAATAACATAATCAAATTGAGTATCATTTTTTGGTAAGAATTAACTTAATAATTGTGCAATTTTGTTTGAATCTCATATTTTGGGTAATGTATTGTCACATTAAAAATTTCAAAGCAAAAATATGAGATAATACTTTAAAAAAAAATACGAGACTCAAACAAATTAAAATGCACAGTTATTAAATTAATCTTTACAAAGAAATGAAATCCAACTTGATTTTGTCATTATCTAATGTTGTTACAGTAAAAATTTTAGAGTAACATACAAATTATGCTTATTAATCAATATTATACTTATTATTATGTTTATTTTAACTTATGTTTACTTTCCTAATTTTTAAATATTTATTATAATTGTATGCTTGCAATAATTAGGAAAGAGAGAATATGAATATTAAACTATATTTTGGATAGAGAACAGACACATTCATCTTTGAATGTGTAGAGTGTTGACAAATTTGTCCCTTAATGTGACATGTAGGTTATTTTAATTAACGATAACAAACGAAATTTAATAGATAAATAAATTTATTACACTTTTTTTACATTTAGAAACAAAAATTTGAATTTTTATCTTTTAAAAAAATTGAATATGTTAACACACGTTAAAGAACATATTTATCCTGTAAAAGATGATGATGACTAATGTTATATATAGTGATGATTTATTCAAGTGTTTGACAGCTATTCTCCATACAACAAATTTGGCCGCTGCTAAGGGTCACAATGGGTTAGAGCATTTTTATTGGTGACAGTTAATGCAATGTCAAATCCTTAAATAATACTTGTACGCTAATCCAGCAGTACTGACATGAGATATTTTTATTTCTACATTATTATTAAACTAGGTAAATTAAACCAGTGAATGAATAACGAGCGTGTACGGTTATTTTAATAGTGAATTTTTATATGTAATTATTGTACGCTAATCCAGTAGTACTGACAATTGACATGAAATATATTTATGTACATATACAGTATAAATAAACCAGAATAGTTATACAAGTAAATCAATAATGAGCGTGTACGTTTTGTTTTAAAATTAAATTTTATACGTAATATAGTGGAGTGTTTTTTTTTTTTGGGTGAATTAGTGGAATGGTTTATAATGTTAATTAAAAGATAAAATAGTCTTAAAAATATGAAGATGAAGAATGGATATCGTCGTTATATATTGATATAGATAACTATATTAATTTGTGTGAATCATATTCTCCATTTAGAGAAACAAAACAAAAAAATAACGGTAGGATTCACTCTACAAGTGGGATCGTCTTTCTCTTCAGTGAATGCATAAAAAAGCAACGCCGCTGCAAAGAAACTTTCTGAAAGGAAATCACGCGTTTACATGTGCCCGCCATACATAGATAAACCAACTTGCCTTACCACTATGTTACCAAAAAGAAGTCTTTACTAAATACAAAATGTATTGATATGCGTTGGGACCACTATTTATGATCAGATTATATTGGATAAGATATATTTTATCAAATACCATCTATGTTTGCTAAATGCCTAAAGCTGATTTTGGAGTATTTAAGCAAAGTAGGTATTCCCTCCTATCTCAAGCAAAAAAAGAAAAATACTTTATATTTATTAAAAAATTACTTAATTTCATTAAAAATAAACATTATTCTTAAATTATCTTTTATTAAAACTTAATATCAAACATAAAAAAATATTAACATTATTAAATGAAAGTATGTTGAAAAGAGCCTTATTAAATAAAACATAGGTAACTAAAATTTATTTATATTTAAGACTAAAAATAAGAAATTTTTGTTATTTCTATTTAAAATAAAAGAAAAAATAATTGATTATAAAATATCCACACAAAAAAACTCTTACATGATTACAACTGAAAGATTTTAGATTTGAATTTAATAAATAAAATACAGTAATATGTCACACGTTGATAAATATTTTAGAGCTTTTTTTATAACTCATTTAAGATATTCACCAATTTAAAAACTAATTTGTCGAGATACATATGTTTATTTGAAAGATTAATATCTTCTAATAAACATTGTTTCATGTACATAAATATAGACCACAAAATCGATCTATAACCAGTGCTTAAAAAAATATAATTATCTACAACTATGAAGACTACAGTATCAGTTTTGTACAGGAATTGTAGAGCATATGACACAGTGAAGTCAACAATGTGATCCAAAAGTCTGAAACCGATTATCTTATTCTCATCACTAGACTATCCAGCTCACTACACGTTGGAAAATGGAGCGGAGGGAAGGACCAACCCCCATCCCGCATCCACCACCCCGAGGGTGGTAAGTTTTTATTTTGAGTAATGATTCATAAAATATTTTATTTTATTATTTTTATCTTATCATAAATTTTATTATATTTGTATTTTTTCTTTTTAGATGTCAAATAATTAATTGGATTTTATTATGGTATTATAAACTTTATTATATATTTTATTTTTTCAAAATACTAAATTGTGTCAATGATTCTTCTTACAAATGACATACTAACCGTATGAACGCATGAGTTGAATGAATGTAAAACTTGGTTAATAAAACAAGGTAGAGGACATACTACTAATAGAATTTTGGGAAGCATCCAAAAGCCACCTCTTTCTTTCTCTCTAGCTAACATCACGCACGCCATGAGCACTGACCCAGAGAAGCGGGTGACAACCGAGGTAGAGGAAGATGATGATGAGGTGTCTCCCATCGAGGAGGTTCGTCTCACCGTCACCAACACCGACGACCCGACCCAGCCCGTATGGACCTTCCGTATGTGGTTCCTTGGTCTTCTCTCCTGCTCCCTCCTCTCCTTTGTCAACCAGTTTTTCGCTTACCGCACGGAGCCTCTCATCATCAGTCAAATCACAGTTCAGGTCGCTACTCTCCCTATTGGCCACTTCATGGCCGCGCTTCTGCCCAAAACCACGTTCTGCATCCCCGGGTTCGGGTCCAAGACCTTCTCCTTCAACCCGGGCCCGTTTAACATGAAAGAGCACGTGCTCATTACCATATTCGCCAATGCCGGAAGCGCATTCGGATCCGGTTCACCCTATGCGGTGGGTATCGTTAACATTATCAAAGCCTTTTACGGACGCAGCATCTCCTTTGTTGCTTCTTGGCTTCTCATCATTACAACGCAGGTTAGTGGTCACCACCCTTCTACTTCACCTATGATTATTTTTTAATTACGGGTATTAATTATCTACGGGTTCCGCTTCACCCACTAGTTCCACCGTTCGTTTCGTCTGGTCCTTTTCATGATCATATAATGATGAAAAATGTTTGGTCAACACCTTAAAATCTATTTAACACTTATAGATAAATATAATAGAACTTTTAATATTTTAGAAAAAAAAAATAGAAAGAATTAAGAGATATTGGTGGGATGTTAAAATAAATGGTATCAATACCATTATTCTGTAATGATTATCATTCTTACATTATTTTACTTAAAACAGTCCATAGTTTGTTGCTTTATTGCGTTTCTTTTTTCTAATTTTATTATTCCGCATATTCTCCCTCCAAGCCAGGTTTTTGGGGATATTTTCAAGTCATAATTATCTTGTTGATATTTTTATTTTCGAGGTGGATTGTTTTATTGAAATTTCAGAATTACTATATAACAATTCAAGAGTTCCTGTATATAATAAAATACTTATATTTCCTTTAAAAAATAGAAACTTATATTTATATAATTATCATGTTATGTAAAATAACATACATAAATTTCTAATGAATTTGGAGTTAAATATATTTTATCCTAATTAATGAGGTTAGCTGTTGTATAAATTGTAAATATTTAATTATATTGGTGTTTTATAATTTATATTCCTTTTCAAGTTTTATAATCAAGATGAAAGACGAGTGAAGTAATACAGTCAACAAGTATATTATTATAATTACTTTTGTGAGGCAACTAGTATATTATTATTAGACACGAGATTGTAATACTCAATTGAGCTGGCTGCATCCTGCAATTTGTGATAGTAATTAGCTACTTGATCGTACCGTGTCTGCAGGTGCTAGGATATGGATGGGCTGGGTTACTCAGAAAATACGTGGTGGAACCGGCTCATATGTGGTGGCCCAGTACCCTCGTCCAAGTCTCACTTTTCCGGTATGTCATATACTTTTAATCAATGCTGCTTTTTTTCTTAAAAACAACAGAGTCTAAATTATAATGAATTATTTATTATTTATAAACCATTATTAATATAAGGACTTATTTAATTATAATTTTTAAATTTTAATATCAAAATTTTAAAATATCTCGATTTTTTCTATTTATATTTTATTAATAGTAAAAAAAATATTTTCATGCTTTTGAATTAATTATTTTTCATATTTCAATGATTTATAGTAACTTGCTAGTAGAATACAGTATTTTTGTAACATGCACATATTCTCTACAATCTTCCACGTATTAAATCTTTATATAGTGTGGATAGATTTAAAGCAAAAATGAGAGTTTATTTTACCCCAAACATTTAGGATACATAGTTAATTGAATTTGATTTCAATTAAGGCCAAGTGCAAAGTTAGACCTTACAAAGCAGCAGCGATTTGGATAAAGTAATGAAGGGTGGGAAAGGGGTTTCATTAATCAATAGAGACTAAGACATACATTTAGGATAGTTAATTGAATTTGACTTCACTTTAGGCCAGGTGCAGAGTTAGATCTTACAAAGCAGCGATTTGGATAAAGTAGAAAATGGTGGGAAAGGGGTTTCATTCATCAATAGAGATCAAGATAATTTGTCTATAGAAATAGCCAATTCTTCATTATTTTTCCTCCAAGGAAGCCGTAAAGTGAGGAAGAAAGACGTAAAGAATGCTTTTTATTTTGTTCAAATAAAGACACTGAGCTGGCCCAGCTGGGCTATAAGATTCTAGTCTGACTACAAGGCAAGTTGCCTTTAAGAGCTACAAAAACGTTAATATCAAGCATTTAAGATTTTAAGCTTACTTTTGTATTGCATAAATATATGGTCCAATATGAATCGACGTCACAATTAAGCTTGACCAGCAATGTGGAAACGACTTACGAACTACGTATTAGACTTGGAGGGAATGGCTACGAAGCCGCAGCATGTGACCATGATGAATTTTATCTTTCTAGACAGTCAGATATAATTGATCCATTGTTGTTATTTATAAGACTTTTTTATCATCATTTTTTAACTTGACTTGGATTTGATATATTGACAATTCTTATATGGGAGAATTTATTATATGATTCAATATTCATATGATATGATCTTGACCAATTACTATATAACTTATAAAATCAAAAGGTCACTAATGTTAACAAAAAAGATCTAACATATAATTTTTTTTTAAGTTAAGAAATTCTCTTTAAATTTGTTTTAGGTCTCTTTCTGTTGAAGGTCTCTTTCACCGTTGAATTGATCCTGATTGACACATCAACTCTTGTATATGTGTTATAAGGAGATATGTCAAATCACTTTTTTTTCCACAAATTTATCTCTTTGCATTCATCTTAACTCATTTCCAGTATTTTCGGCACCACTGGGTGGGGAATATTACAAAATATAGTCTGGAAAAATAAAAATAATTTCTCGGGATGTTTAGGACGGTCTTGTGTAAACCTTATAAGAAGTGTAGGACATTTATGTCGTTGTACTGTTGCGAGATAGTAACATTAAAATTGCCACCGGGAAATTAAGAATGTAACAAGGGAAACATGTGCAAGAGTACTAGAGTAGTTATTCATGCATCTCCTGAGACTACGAGATGTAGCAACAAAAAGTATCACATGCAATTAATCACATAGAACGTAGATTCTCTATTGATGTATTATTTATGAACAATATACTTAACACAAATAAATTGTTGGTATGCAGAGCTTTGCATGAGAAAGATGACCACCGACTTTCACGGGCAAAGTTCTTCTTTATTGCACTAGTGTGCAGTTTTTGTTGGTATGTTGTCCCTGGATACTTGTTCACAACGCTCACAAACATTTCATGGGTGTGTTGGATATTCTCCAAGTCAGTTACAGCTCAGCAGATAGGGTCAGGCATGAGGGGCCTTGGAGTTGGTGCCCTCACACTTGATTGGGCTGCCGTGGCATCATTCTTGTTCAGCCCTCTAATCTCACCCTTCTTTGCCATTGTCAATGTATTTGTGGGCTATGCATTAATTGTCTACGTGGTCATTCCTGTAGCATACTGGGGCCTCAATGTGTACAATGCCCATAGGTTTCCCATTTTCTCCTCACACTTGTTCACTGCCCAAGGTCAAAAATACAACATACCTAAGATTGTAGACAACCACTTTCAGCTAAATGTTGCAGAGTATGAAAAGCAAGGTAGAATTCATCTCAGTGTGTTTTTCGCTCTCACTTATGGCTTTGGATTTGCCACCATAGCATCCACCCTCACACATGTTGTCTGCTTCTATGGAAGGTACGTAATGCTACTCAAATTATTTAGCAGTGATATTTAATTTCTTACTATATTAGTAATTTAATAAGATGATAGTAGTAAAAAGAAGACTGATTTTATTGGCTTTGAAATTCTGTAATAAACACATGCAGTAGTATATTCTAAATTCTATATTGCAGTGGTTGTCAGAAATTTAATTTAATTTATATGATGCTAAGGTACTTTACAGTTGCATGTTTTGATAACTATCAAATATCTAATATTTGAAAACTTGGATAAGCCATAGCTTTAGAAATTTTATGCTTTACAGAATAACTTGAAAAAAATAGTGCTAAATATATTAAAACAATGATGTTTCTCCACAATTTTCATAAAGTGCGTGTGTAATATCTTAAGATATAATGCCATGACACAGCTGAAGCTGCGAATGAAATATCACAACAACATAAGGAAATTCCTCCAATTCGCTTTGCAGTTTAAATGTTTTTTGAGATATCAGCTATACGATTCAAAAAACTGTTATATGTTGATGTATACCTAAATATGCAGGGAGATTATGGAGCGCTATCGTGCTTCTTCCAAAGGCAAAGAAGATATCCACACAAAATTGATGAGAAGATACAAAGACATACCTTCTTGGTGGTTTCATTCATTGCTGCTTGTGACACTTCTGGTTTCTCTCGCACTATGTATCTTTCTAAATGACCAGGTTCAGATGCCCTGGTGGGGACTTCTCTTTGCTGGAGTCCTAGCTTTTGGATTTACCCTTCCCATTAGCATTATCACTGCCACCACAAACCAGGTTAATGTCTGAAACTTTTGCTCCCACTATGTGATAGCACATGCATAGACCAACTCTATGTTGTTCAGAGATTTAACTCACTTTAAAAGACTACGGATGGTATAGATTGAGTTCCTGGCTAATTGGTCATAGAAGTTCTAATATTTTTTCAAATACTAACAAGGTTAAAACTTAAAAGCTTAAGCTGTTAGATAAACATATATGATTTGTTTTATTTCTAACATTTATCTACAAAATGATGTGTATATATACACATTTTAATCTGATGATTTTTTTTCCTATTTGTATTGCCGTGGACTAGTAAGAAACTTTATCTTTTCATTTGTCTTGTTACAAAACTAGATAGTGACATCTTCTCAAATATTACTCAACTTAAAATGCTTTTTCTCAGTGATTACTTCTGAATGTGAGAACTAGGGGTAGCCAAAAAACCAAACTGAATTGAGCGGTGGCAGAACTTAACTGAACTACAAAAAACAGTTTGCCCGAATTGAGCTAAACCAGAGATATTGCATTTGTATTGTCTGTGTTTTGGCTCGAGTCTTGTGGTTTTGAAAATTTAAGTACTATGTTCACGGGAGCACAAAAATCTTAAGTTTTGACAATTGCTTTCTTATGCTATGTGTTCAGACACCAGGATTGAATATCATCACTGAGTATGTCTTTGGTCTCATTTACCCGGGAAGACCAATAGCAAACGTATGCTTCAAAACATATGGTTACATTAGCATGGCGCAGGCTGTTTCTTTCCTCGGTGATTTCAAACTTGGGCATTACATGAAAATCCCTCCAAGGTCAATGTTCTTAGTTCAGGTATACTCTTGAAGCCCAAGACCATTCCTCTTCCCTCAAATTTTGTACGGTTCATATGCCAGCTTTTAATTATTTAGTTACTATGGTCAAATAAAGAAAAACTAAAAAGAAACATGATGCCCAAGGCAATTATGAGCACTTACTCATAGAATCCCTTTTAGGTAGCAAGTAAAATAATCTTTTAGAAAATCATCAGCTATGATGGTGTTCCTTAACATCCATCCAAACTACATATTACACAAGCTGCTATAGGGTATTTTTATCAAGAGAATCATTGGGTCACATCTGCTATAAGGGTTTACTTGTTTTTATTTTTCTCATAACTTTTTCTTTGCTTTAATTATAGACACTAAATCAAAATTTCATTAGTCATGATACAAAATCAATTACTCATAATGGATTAATGGTTCACCAACAATTTTAAGGCTTAATCATTATGTCACACAATAAAACAGCTCACCTTATATGCTGAGTGCTGACAGAGAATTTACATTTATTCTGTAGTCTCTGATGCATTCATTTTGTTAACACATGTATATATGTATAGTTCATAGGTACAATGCTTGCTGGAACCATCAACATTGGGGTAGCATGGTGGTTGCTGAACTCTATCAAGAACATATGTCACGACGATCTCCTTCCAGAAGGCAGTCCCTGGACATGCCCAGGTGACCGTGTATTCTTTGATGCATCAGTTATTTGGGGTCTGGTGGGACCAAAGCGTATCTTTGGTTCCCAAGGAAACTACAGTGCAATGAATTGGTTTTTCCTTGGAGGTGCATTAGGACCCATAATTGTTTGGCTATTGCACAAAGCATTTCCCAAACAGTCATGGATTCCACTAATCAACCTCCCAGTTCTCTTGGGAGCAACTGGAATGATGCCACCAGCAACACCATTGAACTACAATGCCTGGATTTTCGTTGGAACGATTTTCAACTTCTTTATCTTCCGTTACAGAAAGAAATGGTGGCAGAGGTACAACTATGTTCTGTCAGCAGCACTTGATAGTGGGGTTGCTTTTATGACTGTCTTGCTCTACTTCGCACTGGGTTTGGAAAACAAGAGTCTAAATTGGTGGGGAAATGATGGTGAACATTGTCCACTGGCAGCCTGCCCAACAGCAAAGGGTGTAATAGTTGATGGTTGCCCTGCAAACTAGTGATTGATTTTATAGTTTATACCTCTTTTAATGGTTTCATTACAATACCAAGCATGAAAAACACGAATTTATAGCTTTCAAAATGTATAACATAAAATCACTATATTTCCAAGTAAATAGCTTGTGTTACCTGGTTTATTATGCTTCCTATTGGTGTGAATTCTTAATGTGGGGTATGTCGCATTTCGATTAACTGTACGTGAGAAGAAAAAAGGTGGTGTTGATGCTTATTTCACAATTCCCATTTAGTTCAACGTTATCATAGACACTATGATTTACTTACCACAATATTTCAGATTTTGGCTGCAGTGTGATGGATTATAATGACATAAAATTGCTCTTAATCTGGACAAGGATATTTGTGTTAGGCAGAACAGCAAACTTACACCAATCAAGGGTAGAACTGAATCTTACTCTCTTTTATAGCTTAGGAGCTGGTCAAGCAGCCTGTTATATCTTCGAAGAAGAGAACACATGAAATCATGAAAGGGTAAAGGTGGGGTAAACTATATATGAAGGATAATATGGAAGTAACTTTCAAATATGATTCAAGTTAGCGTTTCATCAAAAACCTAACTCTAACCACGTCAAGCCACCAAATAAAGAGTAGGATGTTCTTGCAAAGTAGACCATAATTTTGCCTACTAATCTATAAATTTGAATATTATTCTCCCCTTACCTCCAATAATTTCACCACACTCTATTGCTTGTGTAGAAATCCCAAATACCTTCTTGATTTAAGTTTGATATAAATAAAAAATAGCAAAAAGGTGAAGTTAACTCAAAATTGAAACTTTTAAGTGATTTTTGGGTATTTTAGGAGGGTTAATGAAAAAAAGAGATTTTTTGGCTGAATACTCTTCTAGATGGCGGCCATGCAGCCATTTAATTAATTAGTTTGACTTGGTCTTGAACCCTCTCCAAAAATTTGAGTGGTAAGTATGTGTCCAGATAGAGATAATATTAAACCTTTTTGTACTTTCCACGAACTGCAAGTCCTCTGTGTGTACCACAAGCTGGCCAAGTCCTCTACTCTTCGAGGACTTATGATCTAACACTTTTCGGGTATCCCTGGTACCCATGGTTATATTTTCTTTTGCTGATAAAAAAAATGAGAAATTATATGATAACTCTTATAGACACATTGACTAGTTGACCTAAAATAGTATTATTTATGATAAAGACAAGTTGTTATCATTCCTTTTACTAAACATGACGTGTAATATTCTTAAAATGCATTCTTCAGAAAAAAAATGTAAAGAAAAGTAAAATTAATTATAATATAATATATTTTAAAGAATATTTGTTCATTGATAAAAAAATTAAAATTAATTAAGTAATTCCTCTAATGTTCTCGATTATTTTCTTATAAATTTTATTCATGTAATATAAAGATTACTAATTCAAAAAAGTTAAATATAAAAGATTAATATTTTAAATAAATACGATTTTAATAGTTTGTTGTTTTCATGAGGAAATTATACATTTTATTATTTTCACGAGGAAATTATACATTATATAAATTTATTATTTTGAATTCATAATTAAATACAATTTTATCACAAAATTTATTAATATATATAGAAAATAGTCTCCAACCAAACCATCTTAGATCCACTACTCACTGGAGTTAGACATTGAAGAAGATTTACCAGTAATGGTTGTCGCTACTCAGCTTGTGTGTATTTACGCTATTTGCCAAAAGAAAAAGAAAAGACTTTTGAAGAAGATATTGGAGAGACCAACTCAGAGGAAAGTCAAGTATTTTATTATCTTCCAAATCTAACGTAGCAAAACAGCACGCTTAGGCGCAGTACTTAAATTTTAAAAAGCCTGAACTATAAAAAAAACACTATCGCTCTCTTCTCTAGCACCACACCATGAGGTCTGATCCAGAGAACCAAGCCGCAAGCGAAATGGAGGAAGATGATGATGAGGTGTCTCCCATCGAGGAGGTTCGTCTCACCGTCACCAACACCGACGACCCGACCCAGCCCGTATGGACCTTCCGTTTGTGGTTCCTTGGTCTTCTCTCCTGCTCCCTCCTCTCCTTTCTCAACCAGTTCTCCGCTTACCGCACGGAGCCTCTCTTCATCACTCAAATCGCAGTTCAGGTCGCTACTCTCCCTATTGGCCACTTCATGGCCGCGCTTCTGCCCAAAACCACGTTCTGCATCCCCGGGTTCGGGTCCAAGACCTTCTCCTTCAACCCGGGCCCGTTTAACATGAAGGAGCACGTGCTCATTACCATATTCGCCAATGCCGGGTCGCCCTACGCCGTTTCTATTGTCAACATTACCAAAGCCTTTTACGGACGCAGCATCTCCTTTGTTGCTTCTTGGCTTCTCATCATTACGACTCAGGCCAGTGATTTGAATTTGTGACTATTAAGAATGGAACTCCAATTCCAATTCATGCCTTCACATGGTATGGTGTACGTGTCTGCAGGTACTAGGATACGGATGGGCCGGCCTACTGATAGAGTACGTGGTGAAGCCAGCCCATATGTGGTGGCCCAACACCCTCGCCCAGGTCTCACTTTTCCGGTATGCCAATTAAAAAATAAAAACAAAAACTCCATTAATCATATAGCACTCTCTATTTTTAATCCATCCCTCTTATTCAATAGTCATTATTTATTATTATGTTATTGGTGCCAAATATTCCAGATGCCTATTTTTTGTCAAAAATATCTTGTTGATAATTTTTAGTGAGATTTTTCTCTTTTAAACATATTTTTTTTTCATTAAACTTGAATTCATCACTTAATTTAAGGAAATTAAATCTACTATCACTTGATCCAACTATTTGTTACAAACTTTTCAATTAAATCATTATTTTTTAATAAAAAATATTTTAAAATTTATTAATTATTTTAATTAGTTCATACTCTTTTTTATCAACAGAGTATAAGTTATAATTAATGTATTTTTTTGTAATTCATTATTAAAATAAGGTTCCATTAATTATTATTTGTAATAAAAAAAATTCTGTGCACACTTACCTTTTTATTAGTAGTACATTTTTTTAATACTTATATATGTTTTTTTTATAAACATGTGTAATTAATGATGCATAATATACTTGCTCGTATATATATATGATAAGATAGAATGAGATAATTATTTTATCTTATCGTAATTCATTATTTATTGCGTCAAAGGAGTACGATAACGTTATCATATATTCTACAGTATCATGCTTATTTAGTTTATTTTTTATCCTTGAAGGAGTTGAGTCAAAAAAGTATTAGGATAAGAAAAGCTCTTTCTTCCTCCCTCCTCCCCCTAGATCTCTATATATAAATTCTATAACTTTCTTATTTAGCATATTATCTTATATATTTAAATATATTTATTTATTATGAATTTTAAATATAACATAATTTATATTATAAAAGTATTTACTTATTATAGATTTAAATATACAAAAAAAGAAACATTTCCCTACAATTTATAAGCTAAAGTAATAGTTTTTTTTGTTAAAAAAAAGGATCTAAAAAAATAATAAAAATCGATTAAATCTTTTTTTATACCATTTTTAGATTGGATTTTTGGACAAATGTTTTCAAAACTGAATTAATTTAAACCTAATTGATATTTTTTAATACATATGCATGTATTAAGTTGCTTTATGCAATTTATATGTTTCAAGTTTCAACTTTCATATTTTTGAAATTCTGTTATTTCATTGATTAGACATGTTTTGATGTTACAAATCTACAATCAATAAAAATACCTCAGTACATTTTTTAAGTCTTTTGGAAATAACCTTCAAGTTATAACATTTTCACATTTTAGGTATTCTTTGCATTTTTTAACCTTCACATTTCACGTTATTTAGTGTTTCATATGTATATATATTCTATTTTTTTTAAAATAGCCGCTATGATAATCCAGTAATACAGTTATGTAAGTACGTGTTGATAAAAACTGAATTATCCAATCTAATTAGAATCATTTTTTACTGAATTGAATCGGATTATATTATTTTAGAAAACAATTCAAACTAAACAAATTATTTGATTATTTTACTATTTGAAAGTAGTTTGATTCGGTTCGGATGACTTTCTTTTGCAAAGGATGTCTGTGGTCTAAAAAAAAACTTTAAACTTAAAACTGATCCACATTTATTTGCAAACGCCTCTATAATGGAGTTGGATTGAGATTTTTATTAAGGGCGTGTAATCTGTTTGGTTTAAATGATGAAAATATAAGTTTTTTTTTTTAATTTAAGTAAAGTTTAAAAGCGTGAATCCTAAAAAAAAATACCAAATTTCTCTTTATTATGATTTCTCTCCTCTGTCAAACACAACACAATAAATATTATTATAACTTGTATGGCACAAAGTGAGGACTATGTGCATATTTAATTCTCAAGTACAAAATTATATTTGAGATAAAAGTATTTAATTTTATCAACAAATCAAGATTTTTACTTTTACTTTTATTCGTTAAATTTGTATTAGATTACACGCACAATATTTTTAACTTCAAATTAAACATGAGACGTAATAATACATTTTGTTGTATTTGTGGAATAAAGACACCGAGATTGCCCAGCTGGGCCATATAACAATACGATTCTAGTCTGGTCACGCACAGTGTTAACTTTGAGAGCTTCAAACAACGTTACTATGAAGCATTTAAGCTAGCTTTGGTAATGCATAAATATGTGGTTCACGAATTAACGTCACAAGTAGGCTTGACCAGCAGTATGTGAAAACGACTTAGGAAGTAGGAACTATGAACGAGATAGGGAGAGATGCGCTGCGCTCGTCGACACACAGAAGCAGCTGCATTCTGGTATAAAAATTTAATAGTTTTTTTACTTTTTTTATTCAATAGTAGATGAAGGCATAAGTCATAAAAAAAAACTTGAGAAGTGTTATTAATAAAGTAGAAAAATATTTTAATATCATAAAATAAAGACAATAGTTAAAAAATAACAAATAATTAAATAGTTAAAGAAATCAGCTTAATAGATATTGATTATGTTTACTAAAACTAACTAAAAAAACTAATAATAGAAAATTGAAAAATTAATTTATTAAATTATAAGTATATGGTAAAATTAAATATTGAAATAGATGAAAAATATAAAATGACAAAAATAATATAATCATCTTTTATTTAAAAATTATAATTAATAAATTGGATAAATATATTGAGAATAAAAAAATTATAAAAAAATTAGAAGTTAATGTTTTAAAAAATTATTAAAAATAATATTATAAAAAATTAAAAATCAATTAAAATATTTTATCAAACATAATCATTATCAAAATTATTATATTTAATTTATATATTATAATCTTAATTATTTTACTTCCCAAAATATGTTTCTTATTGAGAAATCTTCAGAAGGTACTTAATTACATAAAAAGAATTGTTGGTATGCAGAGCATTGCATGAGAAAGATGACCACCGAATTTCACGCACAAAGTTTTTCTTTTTCGCGCTATTGTTCAGTATGTCGTGGCACGTTGTCCCTGGATACTTGTTCACAACCCTGACAAGCATTTCATGGGTGTGTTGGATTTTCCCCAAGTCAGTTACAGCTCAACAGATAGGGTCAGGCATGAGGGGCCTTGGAGTTGGGGCCCTCACACTTGATTGGGCTGCTGTGGCATCATTCTTGTTCAGCCCTCTAATCTCACCTTTCTATGTCATTGTCAATGTATTTGTGGGCTATGCATTAAGGCTTTGTTTGTGAGTTAGAGGGGAAGGGAAGGAAAGAGATTCAAGGAGAAGGGAGAGAAAGGGAAGGGAGGAAATTAAGGGAAGTTCTTTCCTCTTTGTTTGGGAGTTAAAAATGTATTAAGAGAGGGAAATAGAGAGTTAATAAGATATTTTTACAATTTTGCCCTTATTTCAAAAATTAATATACTTTGTATTTTACAAATAAAATTTAATTTTAAATTAAAAAATTATATAATTTTTACATTTAAAATTAATTCTCCATTTTAAATTATTTTATCTCAAAAAATTAAATTCAATTATTAAATAATACTGGGGTAGGATAGTAATTTTGTTACTTTACCTTCTAAAAACCCCCCAAATAGGGGGAACCATAATTTTAATGGTTAGAAGGATTTAGGAGGAGTTTTAAAAATCCTCAAATCCTTTTCCTCCAAAATTAAAACTCCCAAACAAGGAGATTATCCTACCTAAACCTTCCCCTTCCCTTCCTTCCCCTCCTAACTCCCTCTCCCAAACAAAGCCTAAATGTCTACGTGGTCATTCCTGTAGCATACTGGGGCCTCAATGTGTACAATGCCAATAGGTTTCCCATTTTCTCCTCACACTTGTTCACTGCCCAAGGTCAAAAATACAACATACCTAAGATTGTAGACAACCACTTTCAGCTAAATGTTGCAGAGTATGAAAAGCAAGGTAGAATTCATCTCTGTGTGTTTTTCGCTCTCGCTTATGGCTTTGGATTTGCCACCATAGCATCCACCCTTACACATGTTGTCTGCTTCTATGGAAGGTACGTAATGCTACTTAATTAATGTTATTGACTTTGAAATTCTGGAATAAAAAAATGCAAGTGTGTTCTAAATTAATGTTGCTGACAACGAAAGGAACTTCCTTTAATTCACTTTGCAGTTTGAATATTTGTTGAGCTATCCGCTATAATTCTATAAATT
This sequence comes from Glycine latifolia, assembly GCA_013407115.1. Taxonomy (NCBI): domain Eukaryota; kingdom Viridiplantae; phylum Streptophyta; class Magnoliopsida; order Fabales; family Fabaceae; genus Glycine; species Glycine latifolia. The sequence continues at coordinate 5,141,549 of CM023955.1, read as the reverse complement.
GTTATATTTTAATGTATAACTAAATATGCAGGGAGATTATGGAGCGCTATCGCGCTTCTTCCACTGTCAAAGAAGATATCCACACACAATTGATGAGAAGATACAAAGACATACCTTCTTGGTGGTTTCATTCATTGCTGCTTGGGACAATTCTGGTTTCTCTCGCACTATGCATCTTTCTAAATGACCAGGTTCAGATGCCCTGGTGGGGATTTCTCTTTGCTGGAGTCCTAGGTTTTGGATTTACTCTTCCCATTAGCATCATCACTGCCACCACAAACCAGGTTTAAAGTCTAACTTTTGCTTCCCATTATGTGATAGCACATGCATAGACCAACTCTATGTCGTGCAGAAATTTAACTTACTTTAAAGACTAGAGGTTGTAATATGGTAAGAGAAGTTCTAATATTATTTCTATTACTAGCTATGCTAAAAGATTAAGTTGTTAGATAAATAGATATGATTGATTTTATATCCAACATTTATCAACAACGTTATATGAATATATATACATTTTAAATATCCGATGATTTTTTTCCTATCAGAATTTTCGTGGACTAGTTAGAAAATCTCTTCATGTGTCTTATGACAAAACTAGATAGTGATATCTTCTCAAATACTCAAACGTAAAATGTTTTGTCATTGATTACTTCCAAATCTAAGAAGTAAGAACAGTTTTAGATTAGATGGAGACAGTTTGTATTCTTATGTAATTTTAGCTCAAGAGTCCTCTCTTTGGGTTTTATACAATAAGTATTCTATGTATTCTAGGGACCACAAAATCTCAAGTCTTGACTATGCGCACTTTCTCTTATGCTCTGTGTACAGGCACCAGGATTGAATATTATCACCGAGTACGTCTTTGGTCTCATTTACCCTGGAAGACCAATAGCAAACGTATGCTTCAAAACCTATGGTTACATTAGCATGGTGCAGGCCATCTCTTTCCTCAGTGATTTCAAACTTGGGCACTACATGAAAATCCCTCCCAGATCAATGTTTTTAGTACAGGTATATTCTTAAAACGCAAGCCCCCTCCTCTTCCCTCAAATTTTGTAGGGTTCATGTACCAGCTTTTAATTATTTGCTTACTATGATCAAAGAAAGAAAAACAAAAAAAGAAGCATGTTGCCCAGGGCAATTATAAGCACTTACTCATAGAATTCCCTTTAGGTAGCTAGTGAAATAAAATTCTTAGGAAATTGTTAGTTGTCATACATCTTTTTTTAATTAATTAGGATCTTTGACTCTTTCCGGTAAAATCTGATATGCCTTACAAGTTTTAGTTCTTTGAACCATCTATGAGATTAGTTATCAATCTGAAATTTAGTTACACTTAAAATTCAAGTCATTCCTCACAAACTCAACTTTGTGTTATCAAGTGAGTTATACATATTAGATAATTGTCATGCATCCTGATTAATGTCTTTGAGATTATTTTCCATAACATACAAAATGACTCAAGCCGCTATTATAGGTATTTTTAGCAAGAGAAACATTGAGTCACATCTGCAGTAAATTTTTGTCTTTTATCTTCGTCATAACTTTTTCTTTGCGTAATTCTTTGGGCAGGAAATTTAAGTCTTACAAATAATTAACAAATTTGTAAACAATGGAGAAGCTAGTGCTGGCTGTACATGTTTGGGATGCAATCTGTACAAACTATTTGATATGTTAAGATATATAAATAGTAAACTTAAATAATTCCTATGATACAAAATCAATTATCGGTTATACTTAAAGGTTGGACTATTATTTTTACTTTGGAAAGCTTTATGATAGATTAACAGTACAGCAACAATTTTTAACGCCTAATCGTTGTGCCACAATCACAAAAACCGATCACCTTATATACTGATAGAAATAATACGTTTATAAATCAACTCTTTCATGCTTTTTTGTAGAAAATATTATAAAAAATATATGTAGAGAATTGGTCTGTAGTGTAGACATCTTTAAATAGAATACACAATCAATGTAAAAGTTTATAAAAATAAAATACATCTTTAAACAGTTTATAAAATTTTTACTCTCAATGAATTTAAATAGAATAATATACTATCAATGCAAAAGTTTTTTATAATATCATTCTACTTTCATATGTAAAAGTCATATCTATGGCAATTTTTAATTAGTTGATGTTGATGATGTACAGATCTTTAGGGACAGTGAAGTAAAACTAAAATCTCACATTTATTCTGCAATTTCTTATGCATTCAATTGTTCACACATGTATCTACTATGTATAGTTCATAGGCACAATGCTTGGTGGAACCATCAACATAGGGGTAGCGTGGTGGTTGCTGAATTCTATCAAGAACATATGTCATGACGATCTCCTTCCTGCAAACAGTCCCTGGACATGCCCGGGCGACCGTGTATTCTTTGATGTATCAGTTATTTGGTTGGAACAATTTTCAACTTCTTTATCTTCCGTTACAGAAAGAAATGGTGGCAGAGGTACAACTATGTTCTGTCAGCTGCACTTGATAGTGGGGTTGCTTTTATGACTGGCTTCCTCTACTCACTGAGTTTGGAAAACAAGAGTCTAAATTGGTGGGGAAATAATGGTGAACATTGTCCTCTGGCAGCTTGCCCAACAGCAAAAGGCATAATTATTGACGGTTGCCCTGCAAACTAGTGATTTTATGCCTATTTGAATGTTTCATTACAATACCACGCATGAAAAATACGTATTTATAGCAAATTCAAAATGTAAAAGATAAAAGAACTACATTTTCAAGTAAATAGCTAGTGTTGCATGGTTTATTACGCTTCTTATTGATGTGCTTTCTCTCTGTGGGGCACAAGAAGAGGCTTGATTATCCTATTTCCATTAAGAGGACATGAGAGAGAAAAAGTGGTTACGTGCCGACTTCAGATTAACTTTATTATTTGTTGTGATTCTGCTCTGCAAATTTAGCTGGCCTTTGAACCTCTGGTTCCAGTTTTATTAGACATGGAAAATGCTTTGTACACATCACTTGGAGTTGGGAGTTGGACCCTCCCAGTTCTAGGCAGAATACATTAGCCATAACTCGACCCAAATTCCCTACGTCTGTGGGTTGAAACTTGAGGGGTTGTAGTCCCTCTCAATTCTAGGCCGAGTTCCTAGTCCATAACTCTGCCCACAGTTTTTATGCCTATGGCTTGGGACTCGAGGAGTAGGGAACCCTTTCGATTTTAGGTTAAGTAAATTAGTCTCATCTAGGACTATAGTCCTTATATGACTTGGGACTTGATAGGTTGTGAAGTGATGTGAACCCTACTGGTTCTAGGCCAATCACCTTGTCCATACCTCCACCCAAAGACCCACACCTGAGTTATGACCCAAGCCACTCTCTGGAATAAAGTCATTGGACTCTTTAGGTAAATTATTAGAGAATAGTTGAGATATTAGCACTAATTAATGACCGAGAGCCTATATTTTGCTCCCCTATCTTTGACGGATTCCACTAAGTTTCATTCTCTTCAATTCTTGACTGGGATGATCTAGTTGAGAAATAAAACTCTAGGAGACAAGTCCTAAGGCCTAGCTCTAAGTGAAGCAATCGTTGTCTTTCTTTAGTTGAGAGTATGAAAATAGGAAAGACAAAAATATAAAAAGATATTTGAATTAAAATAAAATATATAAGATGGGAGACTAATTTGAAATTCATTGTATTTTTTTTATATTTCTGTCTTTTCTCTCTTTATGAAACACAACATCAATGTTTTACTCTTAGACTAAGTTGTTATGGACTTGTAGCAAAAAATTGAGAGAAATTGAATATCATGGAATGGAATGTGACTAAGATTAGGGAAACAAGATCTAGATCATCATTAATGTTAATATCTTGGCGATTCCTCGACCGACTATGCAAACCAAATAATTGACCTAAAGAACCTAATAACTCATGTCTAAAGAGTAGGCTTGGATCATTCCACAGGTATGGGATCTTTAGACCAAGTTATGGCTAAAGTGCTCGACCTAGATCTAGGAGGGTCTTTAGCACCTCATGTTTTGAACTTGTTGTACATGTCACTTTGTGATTAAATTCGAATATATTTATTATTTGTTTTTATATATTTTTTATTTTTATTTTGTTAAACAAATGAAATTCCCTATTCGGCCAAATAACGTTAGATTATGCTCAATACAATCAAATGTTCGACCGAAGTTTTAACACATATAATTCATGGCCTTTGTCAACATGTTGATTATTAAGTAGTGAGAAGATAAGAGGAGGCAGGATCATGAAAAGGAACATTCGTCCTCTCAAACGTACGCATAAAGAAATATTAATCAATTTTAAGCATAGGAGGTCGCCAAAGCTACGACGAATAATGCTCAAGTTGCTCACTTGCTCTCTGCTCCTATTTCAGACAGCTGTTCTCTACTTGCCCGCTAAAGAACTTATATCATATTCTTTCTTTGTGCTTCGTAACTATAGTTTTTTTTTTTTTTAAGCACAAACTTCATAAATAGGTTGCTTAGATTTTTTTTAAACTTAGTATAGAATGCGCACTAATTTTTTTTGTTAATTAATTGCATTTGACAAACGCCGGTGTCTATTTCTGATAAATTTCTGCATTGGAGCAATAATAAAGTTGTAGTTGATTTTACATTATAAATTTCAGTCAGACTATATGAATTTTATCAAAAACTAATACATTGATCTATTGAAGTAGTAGCAAATGAACGTAGATATTGCTGACTTAAAGTACCCTCAAGTTATTTAACTGGTAATCCCAGTCCAGTACAATTTATATAATTCTCTCTCTGTGTTTAATTAATAATTTAGTTCTTATACTTATCCACAGTTCCACACACTGTTGTTTGAATTTTAAATTTAAAAACCGTAAGTTTAAGGCTATGTTTCTCATTCAACTGCTTTGAATGTTGGTCTATCTTGCTAAACAAAGGTGATATGGTTGATTTCTTATTTATTATTTATGTTTACCTTCAAATCAAGTTTTTCAAATGAAAATATATTGATGTAGCTTTTAAAATTTAAAGGAAATGTTGCATAAGCCATTTTAGTTAGAATATTTTTAATGAGAATTTTTTAAGTGGGTTTTTTTAAATTATTTTTTGTGATTATCATATAATTTTTGTGGTTTTCACAATATTATATTATTGTAAAAAATTCATACATAATTTTGATCAAATATTAAGAAACTATACTAAACTTTAAAAAATTCATACTTTTATATATTTTTTTATTTTCACTTAATTATGGTGTTGTTATGTGTCAGATATATATTATTTTTTATTGTTAAGAAACAGTTTCTTGTAATATCTTATAGAAAATATAAATCTTATTTGTAAGAAATTTTTCCTATCATACATATTTATTTCAATGAAAAAGAAAATGTAAGAAACAATTTCTTCACTTAAGAACCATTCAAAAAACCCTATTGGAGATGCTTAGCTTATAATGTATTTTACTGGTTGAAAATTTTATTTGATTATTTGATAAAAAAAAAGTTTTTTTAGTAGTTTCTGAATAATTTCTAGTGTTTTTTTAAATGATACTTAAATTAATATTTTTAAAAAAGTTAACTTCAATTTTTTTTATATTTTCTTTCATTTTGATCCTTTGTATTTATTCAATTTTTAACTTTCCATTTTTAAATATCATGATTTTATTAATTTTTTTTCATTTTATACTTTCAGCTATTTCAATAGTTAACTTGATCGAACACTTATAATTTCATAAACCATTTTTCAATTAATTTTTAACTATTTATTGTCAAACATAACCTAAATTTACAAAATGAAGTATTTTTTTATACTGAAAAATGAAAGTAATTTTTTTAATCTAAATATGCACACAATTTCTAAATGAGCAAATTTAATCCATTTTTATTTTTGCTGTCGGTTATCTTCTCTGTTAATATTATAACTCCATTAGTTTTTAATTGTTGTAACACTATTAAATGTTTTTCTGGTTGGATAAAACCTTAGAAAATTTATGGCAGTTAACCATACAAAATTTCTATCTCTTGTTCATAGAAAACCACTTTACCTCAACTTATTAAGGGTCTGTTTGGGTAAACTTCTCTAGAAGCACTTCTAAAAGAAGAAAATAAGAGCAAAAATATGAGATGAACTTTTCCATAAGTAAAAATAAGTTCTTCATTAACTAATTTGTAGAAGTTCACCAATGTAGCTTCTCTAAAAGATGAGATGACATCTACAAATTAGCTAATGGAATACTTATTTTAGCTTATGGAAAAGCTCATTTCATTTTTTTCTTCTTATTTTTCTCTTCTAGAAGTGCTTCTAGAGAAGCTAACATCCAAACAAACCCTAAGTAAAATACTAATCTCGCTTGTAACACATGAATCCTACTAATTTAAAGAAATTTTACACAAAAAAAAATCAAACATAAATTTTTTCGTTAAATAAATTATTTTTCTCACATATTCCACATGTAAAAGTCATAAGAGTTCACATCATTATGTCAATCACATAAGTTAAATTGATAGAAAAATAAATGGTGAAAAATCCAAAAAAGTAAAAAAATTTGACAAAAAATAGGTTGTGAGATCATATTCAACTATGATACTATGAATGCTAATAGAATATTCATAATAATTTTTTGATATAAATGATAAAAATATTTTACTATAAGTTTTAATTTGTTTATTTTGAAAATAATTATAGTATATGTATTTTTAAATTATAATATTCACCCACAACAAGTACATTCAATTATTCATCAACTAATTTTTTATAGTTGGTGTCTCTTTTAAATCAAATATTAATTTTAACCTTTTAATTATATCTAAGAGAATTGTTGAGAGAAAAAAAAGCTTTAAAAAAAGGTTAAAAGAGCTTTATTTATTTATTTATAAAAGCTAATAAATTATTATTTTAAAATAGAGGCAGTATTTAATAATGATATAAAAAGATGTACTGCATGTACAATTTTTTCATTTGATAGTAGTTTTAATTACAGTGACTTCTTATTTTTATATCAATTAATTATTTTTTTCTTATATTTAAAACAATAAAATGAGTGTACAAAAATTTATACAAATATTTTCTTTTTTTTGTTAACTAGTTTCTTTAGAGTAGTAATTAATGACACAAAGGAGGGAGCCAAACACACAAAAAAAATAATATTAACTCATGTCTTTAGGATATTAATTAATGAATTTAAAGTAAAAATATTTTTACCGAAAGATAAAAATTACACTGTTCATAATATTTTTTGTTCTTTCCTATTTTCATACTAAATATATTTTTTCCTTTAATTTCTTAACCCTTGTTCTAAGAATACTCATTAGGAAGACACATAAAAATATTGTTGTACATACTAGTATATGATGTATAAATAATATTTTCCACAGTATAATACAATAATTTGAAGAAAAATAAGATTAAAATAATTAAATTATAAACATACAATTACCGGTATGTTTAAAATACTAGTAGTAATTATAATTATTAAATTAATAATCATTAATGGACTTCCACTGAACGAGTAACAGCTGTGCATGTGCACGATTTCCTCTTGTGCAGAGAATTTAATCTCTCCGACTCTATTAATTAATAATTTAATGCCTATTGAGTAAGATATTTTCTTCTCTCTCTACAACGTTGCCGTTGTATAGTACCTCATGCCCTTCCGCAAACCAAACTCTTTTAAAACGCTGATTAGTGATTCCTCTGAATGATTCAAAATGAAGAACCATTGGTTCGTTTTCTCGTTCTCTTCGCCGATCGCCGATGTGCTTTGCTTTTCGCCGGCAAGCAAATGGCTCGTTCTTTCTCTCTTTTGTTGGTTTTGAACTGAACGGAATAGTTTTGCTTACTTACTGTGAACAGTTATGGTTAGTTGTGTGACCTAACATGGAGAACGAGGAAGCCAAAAACACAATCGGATCTGCCAAGGTAAGCTTCAAATTTATCTTCATAAGTATATATGCATTTATTGGCTGTTTTTTACGTATATACGAGTGATTCATTCTCCGAATATGTGTCTTAGCCCCTCTTTTTTAAGTTTGGAGCCACATATCACCTTTTATTTTTATTTTTTTTTGCTTTTACTCTGCTTCTTATGACTTATTACAAATCCACATGGATTCCGTGGAAATGAACATTTGCTGATTCGTTTTTCTCTACCCTTAATTTGTGCTGATTGCAAGTAGGGGTGTTCGCCTGTCGAATTTTATCAAATTTAGGACCTAATCCAATCAAATTTGATCGATTCAGTTTGGTTTGATTTTTTTAAAAAAAAATTTGAAACCCAATTCAACTCGTTTATGAATGGTTCGATTTGGTTTAGTTCAATGGATTACTCATTTAATTTTTTTTCTTAGAACTATTATTTTATATCATGATTCTTTCAAATATCTAATACAATTAACATAATATTATCAAATATATGAAAGTAGTAAAATTGATTCATTTAATATCATCAACATAATATTCTAAAATAGACTTATAATATAAATTAAAACAAAAGATTCTTGAATAAAATTTACTATAATAGTCTAAATCACAACTATTTCTTATAAACTAAGCTTTGTTATAACAAAATTTGTTGTAATCAGATTTGCTGAAATAAACAAATGAACATATATGATTAATTGATATTATATACACGGTAAACAAAATATGAAAAAAAAAAGTGAAACAAATAACAATATACTTGAAAGTAATACATTAAGAGGTTCCAACACTTGGAGACCCAATATTAGTAGTATTTAAAGTCAAATCAAACAACTCTAAAAATTTAGACACAACCCCATTAGCACAAAAATTAATTGATAGTTTATACAAATATAAAAAATGAAATAAGGGATTACACACCTGATTCAATTTTTTCCGCTTCATTTATTTCAACTTGCAAATCATTAAGATTTTGCTTAGTAGATTTAAGCAAATTTTGGACACAAATGAGAGCTTCAACAGTAATAGGACTCAAGGAACTACGAAATGAATCCAGAATTTTATCCTCTGTTCTAATTGCAGACTCAGATAGATGATACAGTAGATATAAGAATGACCAATATATCTCTAGCCATACAGAAAATAATATAATATTTGGATGTCTTCAATTTCCACCAATTCAAAATGTCAAACTCAGGATGATCATCTTCAATATCATCCTCCAAATACCTATCTAACTCATTTTTTTCACCTTATCCTGTTTTTTGTTGATTTTCATTCTAAATTCATCATCCCAATCATCATCCTTATCACCTTTGTCATCATTATGTTGTGAGACTATGTTTGAAGCCAATGTACTAGAATTAACTGAATTGCTACTAGAATGAAAAATGTGATGTTCTAGTATATATTGCTGAATCAGTTTGTGAATGAGGCTTTCAATTTTTTCATCATGTCTATGCTAGGCTTAATATTATTTATTTTAAAAAATCAAAATTCAAGTATGCTATTTATCTATTAAAAATTTGTTGTGCTACTGACTAAAATTATTCATAATTTTGTCCAAATTCAGTAACAAATAAAATGTTGTTTTTATTAATTTTTTTGCAAAAGAAATAAATTAATTGGACCATATGCTAAACTATGGGGAGAAAGAATTTTTTAATTTTTAATATATATATATATAAATAATAAAATTTATATTATTTTTATGGGTTCACAGATCGGGCCAACGGATCTATAAATCTAAACCTGTGACTCAACCCGTACATGAACGGTTTTGTTCGGTTCGGTTTCGATCCAAATACATAAATGATCCAACCCAAACAGTTTGGATCATTTCGGATTTACGGATGACCCGTACCCGTGAACACCCCTAATTGCAAGTAGCTTATGGTGTAACATTGTTTTCATGTTAGTTGCTTTACCTTTTTAGCATTAATTGATTTTCAATTTATTTAGCTTACATTTAGTGATGTTACTTAATGGCAATGTTTTGGGTCAATAGATGATTAATAATACCAAATCTATGTTGATAATGGTTCCCTATGGTGTACCATATTTATAATTTATAATATAATTATTTTTACAGCCGTATAACTTCTATGCACTCACTGTTGAATTACTAAAAATAATCATTTTAAAAATCAACAAATTTATTATAAGTTAATTGTGATCAAATGATTATTTTAAATTTTTCACATTGTGAGTATATAATATTTTTTCTCTATTTATAATATAATTATATCATGAATTTTTTCACAATTTTGGGTATATACCATCAATTACTTTATCTCATGTAGCCCTTAAATAATGAAGTTATTTAAATAATTTCTAAAGTATTGAATATCATCAATTTTAACATATTTAATAATACTCAGGAATATTTTTATGGAAAAAACTTAGGTACAGTTACTTAGATACTGTTTTCAATCAGGGATATTTTTATGGAAAAAACTTGGGATATTTCTAGCTATCCGACTTTATGCAAAGAGTCTATTTTCGGATTTAAACCTATGATCAATAAGTCATCAAGACACAACTTTATCGGTGTGTCAGGACTTAATATAATTTTTATTTTTTATTATAGGAACTATACAGGGAAGAGAGTAATACATTGAGGATGAAATTGATGGTTGATTCCAATTTTGGACATAGATATTTATTGTGAGAAAACGTCTGAAGTATATATGAGAGGGCATACACATTGTTCATTCGAAGTTCGAACGAGGTGCTTGTTCAGTTTTGAGAAGTGAGAGAACTTTTGGGAAACAAGGGAATATTGTTCCTCTTAATAAAGTTTTTCCTAATGTCTCAAAGGAACTTAGTTCATACTTTTTAGAGATGATTTCAATTATACATATGTTTTGAACTCAAGTATATTGCATTGTTAAGCTCACCATATTTGAAATATGTTCGCTTTAACTTTGGTATCAATCTTTCACAATTTTATCTTTAAAAGTGCTTGAATGAGTTAAGAAAAGAGGATATTTATAAACTATGATTGTTATTTATTCCTATACAATATGATTTTTTTAATATACCACTAATGTATAATCGATTAATTTTATCATTGATTATGTTAATGAGTTTTATTTTTAGGTATATTATGTAGAAAATGTTTTGGAAGAATTAATTTTGTTTGATTGTCTTAAAAAATAACAAAAATATGAAGAAGAGTATGAAGTTATTTGTAATAATTATTTTTGTATTTAAACTTATCAATCAATTATTGAGAATAAAATGAGAAACCAAGCGTTAACTGAAAAGTAACTTGTTATCTTTTAATCATAATTTTCAAAATTGTTTATTATAATTTTTTCTTCGTTAATATTTTAATCTTAGATTATATAATCTGAATAATCAAACATATTTAAATAGTAATACTAATAACTTTTCTTTCTTTTTTTCATTTGATTATTAGTTATAACATTGAGATTTGGTTCTTCTTATATTAAGTAACATTACGTTTCGTATTTGTTTTTTAGAAGATATATATTGTCATGTTAAAGAGAGGAAGATATTATTTTTTTATCAAATATAATTAGTGGTTGCGAAAATCAATCATGTTGGATCTTTATTTAATAAAGATTGTACAGGATCTTTCTCTTTTCAACACTATCATATCATGTTATCGAATAACAAGATTTAAATTCATAATCTTGAAAATAAATACATCCAATAATGCTCATTATATGCATGCTAAAGGCTTACCTATTTTAGAGGAGCCTAAATACACAGTTTTATCATATTTGGGGTCACTCATTGAATTGGATTATATGTTGAGAATTATAATCTGTTTTCTTTAAAAAAAACTGTTTATAATCTTGTTCTCTCTTGATTTGCTAATGTTGGTGAAAATTAGATAATATATAGTTAGAATTTTAATCCTTGTAAATGTATTAAATAGTTATAATTATTTAATTATATATATTAAAATCACTTTATAATATTTTTTTAATCAATCAAAATAATATAAAAAATAAAGACATTCAATTTAATTTGAAGATAATAATATAATGATACAATAGCATTTTAAAAGAATAGGACTTACTAGGACGTAAAATATAATAGTATAATTGACAACTTTATATAAAAGCAATTACTATAAATAATTTCATGCATTTATTTTGGTAATTTTTACTATAACAAATAACAAATTAATTATTTTAGATAATCCAAATGAAACATCTTAAATACACTTTTAACATAGAATATCGTTAACATGAAATTTATTTCATATAATTAATTTACATCTATAATCAATTATTTTAATAATCACTAAAAACAATCCAATCAAAATAAATTGTTTATATCATTAGAAAAATAAGCCAATTTAAATAAGAAAGACTATTGGGATTTGGGAGTATCTAATCTAATTTGCACCCGTAGCTTTTATCTTTTAGTGTCAATGTAGGCCAAACAAAGTACTTTTGCCATTGGAATTCATTTTAATCTCTATGCATTTCAAAGCTTCATTGGAAATTTCCTCTATTCCTACCATACTCCAACTTGGTAGTTTTAAACTTTCAATTGCCTATCTAGGGTAGAGCCCGGCATTTGACCACAAACTTAAAATGTTTGGTGCAGATGTTTTATATATACTTACCAGTATTATTATTGAGCGGACACTATACTCACAACATTCAAATTTTAACTACATGAAAAAAAAGAAAAAACCTACATGGGACACTGAGTGACAATGCTTATACTAGAACTTCTTCTGGATCGTGCTCAGGAGGAAATTAATTACCTGTTTTTTAAGGATTTTCGTCTTTGGGAAACTAAAATCTGGGTTTGAAAATGAATGTAGGCTGTTGAGTAGGATAAAATACTTTGATTTTGAATTTCTTTTTAATAAATAATCAAAATTAGTGTTACGTCACTTTGTGAGCCTTACTTTAGTGTATTTCACTCATAATTTTGTAGTTTTTAATGAATTTTAATCAATAATTAAGAGTATTAAAAAGAATGTGTTGCTAGCCCGCATAACCTAGATACTCTTTTCACACTTACGTCATATATAAAGTAAGCTTATTTTAAAATTTTGATAGCTCCATCAAATGGTGATCACTCACCTAATAGTGATCGATTGAGTGGATTGTGATCATAAGCAAAATTTACAACCAATGAATGTCTATGTTGAAGTTTAATAATTATAGGACAAATTACATTACCATGTCTGAATAATTTTATAATTGTCCAGAGTTTATTCATTTTAGACGAGTATTTATTTTTAATTTTATGTAATTATTTGGTATCCTGTTATATTCATAGTTCAAAATTGTCTATGTAGAAATCTTGAACACGGTGTATGACATAAAAAACAGGTGTTTTTCTAGGTGTTCTGAACAGTTTTCTTTTCTATCACGAAAAACAATATTGCTTTGAATTAGGTAGGAATAGGGTCACTTGACGTTCTGAACTGTTCAAATTTTGATGAATACTGTTTAAACTTGACTTTTTGAACTGTTGGTCCTGAACTTGAACTAGTATGCTTTAATTCAAAAGGTTTAATTGCACTTTTGGTATCTCAAGTATCATAATTGTGTGATTTTAGTCCTCTATATTCTAATTGTGCAATTGGGTCCCTCAATAATAAAAAATATGCGGTTTAGTCCCTCAAATTTTAGTCAGAAATGATGGTTTATGTTTACCAATTGCTGTGTATTTGTTGGAATGAATATGATTATGTTTTTATTCATTAATTTGTATAACATGAACTTTGGCAGACAATATATAAAATGCTGCTTCTCATCCTGCTTGCATGGTAAGAAATAGATATGATTTACATGCACCTATCAATTTCAAGCTAAGCCAGCCGCAACCTCAATACGGTGAATCAACGGCCACAGCAATGGGACTCGGGTATTCCCTCAAACTAATAATATATCAGGTCTATAATTTTTGTTTTTGTTTTTTGAGTAAGCTGCATTATTAATGCTTATAACTGACTATCAACTTGGTCTGAATGTTCAGATGCTTTAACTATTTAAGTGTAATTTAGGTGTTCTTCTGAATTTGGATTTTTTCCTATTATCCGATAGATAAGTTTCTGCTGCATGTGTGTAAGATATGCATGGAGCAAATGTTGGCGCAAAATATATTGGTCAGTATGATTTGGGGATATTCGTTCCCTGTTTATTGTTAATAACTTAATATTAACAATACTGCTTTACAATTCATTTTGAAGAATCATAAGTCTTGCTTATTACTCATTTACTTGAGACGAAACAATAATTATCGTGAGTCTGACCTACATAGTTTCCAATGTGGTGTGGATTACTTATTAAAGGTATAGGCATAGATGGTTGCGTTCTGAATACGATTTAATTGATCACAACATATGTATTTAGAATTTATATAAAACAACACCAGACTCAATTGTGTTATGTTTTTATTGCACAAAATTTACAGAGGCAATCATTATGTCTGATCCTTAACAGCAATTGTATGCTTCTTGGTAGAAAATCTCGTACCATACATGTGTTGTACTGTTGAATGGAACAAATGTGGTGGATGAACTACAATATCCAACTCAAAGAAGCCTGATCATTCTAGGGAGAAGTTGTTGCTTTGTTGGCTGCTTGGCACAAAATGACAACCTCCCCGATTACTGAACAGTTTTTGCTAATGCAGCTGCAATCTGGTACAGAGATTAAGTGTTTAATTTCTTGTGAAATTAAAAAGAAAAATTATAGACTTGATATATTATTAGTTTGAGTGAATACCCGAGTTTCATTGCTTTGGCTGATGGTTCACTGTATTGAGACTGTGGCTGACTTAGTTGGAGACTAATAGGTGCATGTAAATCATATCCATTTCTGACCTTGTAAGAAGGGTTGGATGCCACATTTTCTTCATTTGTACTCCTTGCTTCATAAACCTAAGATCGATCCAAATCTTCTGTTCAGGTCTAGCTAAAGGAAACTTGAAGCCTTTAGCTTTCGGATAAATAGAAGGTTTAGTTACTTTTTTGTTCCTCTATTTTTTTTAGGTTCAATTTGGTCTTCTTATTATTTAAAAGTTCAATTAGGTCATCTAATTTTTTAAAATAGTTCAGTTAGGTCCTTTATTTTTTAAAAATAGATTCAATTTGATCCCATTTCTCTTTTATATGCTCCAAAAATTTTAAAAATAGGACCAAAATTGGTTCTATATGGAACCAAATTGAACTCATTTTAAAAAAAGGGACCAACCTAATTGAAGTATTTTTTAAAATTACTTGGCCTAATTAATTGAACCTTTTAATGACAAGAGGACTAAATTGAACCTAAAAAATAAATTAGAGGACCAAAAAAGTAATTAAACTTAAATAGAATTAATCCAAATAAATGAGTGAAATCTGTTTGATATTGTCCTATCCATATGAAGTGCCTGTGTATGTGCAGACTTGTTCATTTTACAAGCCTTTGTTAAGCTTAGGCATGGATATGTATTACTGGAAAGATGAACAATAGATTCTTGAATATAGAATGTGTTTTTATGGATCATTTACCTTCTTCTGTAACTCTGCATTTTCTTTTTGGATCTGCTCCATCTTTTGATAGAGTTCAAGATTTTCTTGATGAACGAGATTTCCCTACGATGGCATTAATCAAAATTGGTCAGAATTTTGGGAAAACCCTTGGTCAATCTCGGCAAGAACAAAACCATACACCTTAAACCTTTTGGCGTAGTTCTTCAATCTCATTAGTTAAAATCTGATCCTGCAGGGAAATAGATGATAATGTAAGTTATGAATATGCCATCAAAAGGATGGAATCTTAAAGGGCAGAGATATAACTTGAACTGACCCATCATACCTTTTTCATGCGGACACCCTTTAAACTCATCTCCAGTTGGTTTTCCAGACTTTGTAGTTCTTTAATACCCAAACCCATAAGTTCTTCCCCCATTAATTGCCTGCTTTTGCCGAAAGAAAAAATATGAAATGTTTTACCATATGAGATGGGTTTATCTCTAAAGACAAAAATATCATAAGTTTCCGAGCGTAAGTCTTTTTTTAGCAATTCTATATTTTTGTTAAAGAAACTCAGCTGTAAATTTACAACTTCCTAGAACTATCAGTAATGTTTTCAGGTGGCATCACATGGTTAACTTTTTTTGGCAGTCAGAAATGAAATCATGTGGTTAACTGATATAAAACTTTTTATGGACTCAGTAGAACAAAATTATATCATCTACCATAGGATTATTTCCAGAAGTGAGCTATTGAATCAACCTTTTGGGTCTTGTAACATCTCCTTCATTTCATACAACGGAGGGGTGTCTCATGTTTGACATTGACTTACGAATACGTAACAAATATACAAGCTACTCCTTAATATATTTATTTTCATTCTTTGGAAATGTGGGAAGATGGATATCATTTTCCCTTTTTGGATGATTTAATGGACATTGGGAAAGGTGGATGATAAAATTTGCCTTCTCCTTTTCCTTTTTTTTGCCCTCTCATTATTCTTTTTCAGCCCAAAAGGTCATGGATGTAGGATTTGGATCCTGTAAAGCGAGATGTGTAAAGTGAAAAAGTAAAACATACATACTGTGGATTTGAAAAAGAGCACCTCATAAACTTAACCCACTTTAAATCAATGGTTGGTTGATATACCTTTACTTGGTCACTTCTCACAACCCTTTTCTTTACTGGAATCAAATCTGATGAAATAACTGTTCGATTCTATGTCTCTCTTTGCTTTTAGTGCATTTATGCAACTAATTTGTGTTAATTTATTTATTTTTTACCTGTGGCATTCTTGCAAGTACTGAAGCTGTTGCCTCAAGCTTGCTGCTTCTGTCTGCCAAAACTAGCAAGTAGAAATGCAGATATCAATATATTAAACAGTTATAATATAAGGAATTATTTTAAATGCAAGAATTGTAGGGTAGACAATTTGAAGACTAACATAGTAACATTAGAGTTGACAACCAACATGCAGATGCTTGTAAGGTTAAATTATTTCTAAATTCAAATATGGTCATTTGCATAATATTTTTCTGCGTGTAGTTTTGTTTGTGTCCTAACCTTGTTTTTGACAATCTGCTTAAGTATATTATTCCACTAATGGTTGATTTCAATTAGGCCATTAAGTTACATTTTCATGTTCAAGGAAGATTAGTTATGTGCCTTTTTAAGAGGTTGATTAATGCCCAATGCTTCCCTTTCCTTTATGAGGCCAAAGAGTCTAGCAGAAAATTGGGTAAATAGATGCAATAGAGGGTAGTTTACTGCTCATTTTTTTGGGGGGGATTCATTGGTACTTTTATCACACGAGCATGTGTGGTGCTTGTTATTTATGCCCATGCATGGAATCCTGGCACCCAGGGAATTTAGTAGGTGTGAAATCTGACATCAGTGTATTCTACATATGCTATGTGTATTTTGAGTCTTTCAATTGTCATAATTATTAGGAACCACTCCTAAAAGCTTAAATTATTAGCTGAAGGGCCTATTAATGGTTTTATTTCTCCAACGAGCCTTTATGACAGAGCTGTTTTGGCAAGTATAGGCAATGTATTTGCTCACTTTACCTTTTGTGGGAAATTTAATATGATGAATGGGGGCAACAAAAATCAAACTGTTGGCCAGATGATTTTTTAAAATTTTGATAGGATTTGGATTCTCTTATGTTTTTAATTAATAGTGAAGAGGGTTCTGTTAGAGTGATAGGACAAGTTGTTTTGATTATAAGTACTGCACCCAATAACCTATCATGGTGGCTCCCTGCATAAAAATCCTGGTTGCTATCTCTTACTGGATGGTTTTATGATATGAAAAGTTGAAATCCAATTTGTATCTCTAACAAGACTGTACACGTGTATCTTGAGTTCCATATATTTGATACTAGAATGCCTCATACTAGTGAATCGCTCATCTACTAAATATGGGCGCTAGGAAATATTAGGATGGCTACATGAATTTGGCAATTGGAAGAGAGTAAGCAGTGTTCAGTTTTCTAGTAAATCTGTGGTTGTTGCTTTTGGAAAATAAATCTTGAGATTAAGGTGTGACTATCCAAGTATGACGGTGAAATTAGTTAGTTTATATCTGTCACTTGCCTAACTTATGTTGGTTTGTATTTTTCTTGGATCATTTATCAATTTCTTAAGTTTATTTTCTATTTCTCATATTGCTTTCTTGAAATTGTGAGGTTTCCTTCTCATTTTCTAGTCATCTGTTGATCTCCTGTTTACATCTTCATTTTCTGCTGTTTGTCAATTTTTTTATTCCACCCACACATTGACACTGTGTGCTAGGCATGCATCCCTTGTATGCCTCCTTTCCGGTTGCTTTCCCCAATCTTGTTTTTGTAGGTTGCCTCAAGATTTATTTATATTTAGCAAAATAGCTGTCTTGTAAGCTTAGTCATGAAGAAATAAATTTTGAAGCTGATTTTGTTCCATGAAATGCTTTGATGTAAGGGAAATATTAATGCTACTCATGCCACTAAAGAATTTAAATGAGGCATGCATCCATTGTATGCCTCCTTTACGGTTGCTTTTCCCAATCATGCTTTTGCATGTTTCCTCGAGATTTATTTATATTTAGCAAAATAGCTGTCTTGTAAGCTTAGTCATGAAGAAATAAATTTTGAAGTTGATTTTGTTCCATGAAATGCTTTGATGTAAGAGAAATATTAATGCTGCTAATGCAACTATAGAATTTAAATGAGGCTACGAGATGCTTGAAATACTAGCTATCGTATACTTGCCAAGAATCATGACAACTCATGATGTCTCTGAGAAAATGTGAGTTTTAACATTGAAAGAGTATTTTTTGGATTGAATTGTGATAAATTCTAGTAATCATTACTACTAATGGCAAGGACCAAGGAGGGGAATCTTGGAAGCTTGAATACCCTAGTATATCCTTATATAAGGATACTTGCTACGCTATATTCTACATGATGTAAGCTAATCAGAAGTGATCAAATTAGACAAGTGGTTTTTCTTAAGGAGAAACTGGTATTTCTTAAGTATAGAGATTAGCGGGGAAGGGGTTGGGGTCCATTTTTTGTTACTTTTTTGGCACATGAAGATGTCATTACCATGGCTTGAGCCTATCCAACTCCCTTAAGCTAAGCCAAAATGATTTACACTCTAGCGGCAAGGAAAGAAGAAATTAAAATCACGGTTATTAGTGTCTTTCACCCTTGTTTTGGTTCTTTCTCATCCAAAGTCCAGGCACCATTTCTCTTATGATGCTTAATGTAGCCAATAAAATTGAGCCGTTTTTTACTAAAGAAACGGCCCCACGCTAGGATTTGCATTAAACTAGCCTGACTTATTTAACTAGTATCTTTTGAAGACTTGATAATTTTACAAGTTTGACTTGACTTGAAAGGAACAATAGAAGTGGAGTAAATTCAAGCTATTATGATGGTACTAGAGGGTCGAGCCGACTTGGTTTCAATGGTGGGAAAATTACAACCCACTTACTTCTTGGGAGCAATTTAAGGTAGCAGTAATGAAGAGATTCCAACCGTTAATAGTCAAAAATCCATTTTGAAATCCGTCTAGGTCTGAAACAGAGTTAGTAGTAGATTTTGTTGAGTTTTGAAAGATATTCAGGAGCTTTTAGGGGAATTGAGCCAGAACTTTTCATGTGCATTTTCTTGAACTTATTAAAGGAGGAAGTACGAGTGGAGGTGACACTGTATGAGCCACGTTCTCTCAGAATTGATAAAGAAGACGTTGATGGTAGAGAAGAATCAAGCGGTGGCAAAGACTGGGTTTCTGGTGGGGCCATTCTGAAAATTGTTGTAGAAGTTACATTGGCCCAAGAACAGTCTCGATTGAGGCTAAAACAAAAGGTGAACTAATGGAGACTAAAGCGGGTGGAAATATGAGATGCTATTGCTAGAGAAAGAAGGTGGGGAATGCCAAGGGGTTCAGCTTATCAAAGCAGAGGAGGTCCAAGGGGTTCAACTTTCTCTGGCATAGCATAGCGGGACTGCTATAAGAAGGTCACTGAAAGTGTGGGAATGCTTGGGAAGTAGGAAGGTAGTAGAGATGGTGGATTGTGGAGCTTCAGTCTCAATTTTATAGCCATCAAAGTAGTGAAGTAATTGGGGTTGCAGGTCACATATACTGCTACCTATCATGTACACGATAAAGTGCCAAGGAGTTTGTCTAGCGGTGATGCGGGAACTACAAAAATGGAGATACAAGACTTACGTCCTTTTCAGATTGGAAGGATGAAGGATGGGTTGAGTTGTGGCTTTGGTCACTGACTCAGGTGGTAGTTTAGGTATCCTTTGAAATAAATTGAACAAAAACTAGTTTTTGCGAACTACTGGACTGGAATTATGAAAATGTAGTAACGTATTGCCCAAAAAGCTTAAAGTCAACTAGATGATGGTGTAGAAACATTTACCTTCGCTTCTGAAGCCGGATTCATGAGCTGATGGTGTTCCTCTTTTAGCTTGTTGTAGCGTTCAATCACAGATTTCATGCTGTCATAAAGTAGGAAGTCATTACAAGAGCACGTTAACATATTTTTTTATAAGTAAATAAAAGATGATCAACGCGTTACACGGTTTAATATATTGTAACAAGTGTCTGTAATATGATGGTTAGAGACATACAAACTTAAATATGATTTTACTGGTTATTCAAAGAAAGCTTGACATTAACGTAAGAGGATGGCTGATTGTATGTTTATGTTGGGTTTAAGGTGGCATCGAGGCTGGGGAGTAGCAACTTTAACAACAAAAAGTTAAGAGTTTTGGGAATTTAAGTGCACACTGTCTGCATATTTTTTCTTCTTCATATTTTAATTAATTAAATTTACAATATATATATATATATTAATTAGGTTTAAGATTCAATTGGATTAAAATAAAAATAAAATATAGACAAAATTAATGACTAGATAAAATTGTGAAAATTTTAAAATGAAAAGACTAATTTTTTCTATTTTAAAATAAAATAACTAAAATTATATTAAGTCTAAAACTTAAAAGATGAAAACATACAAAGAAATGATTTAAAATTTACATGATTCACTACCTCATTTCCTACATTAGAAAATGTCTCAACAAATATGTTTATTATCTCAAACAAAATTATACTAGGGGAAGAAGACACTCCTGTCTTTCTAAATTTTTTAAATAACAATAAAATTAAAATGAAAAATAAATAAAGTTAATAAAAAAAAAGTGACAATATAAAAGTAGTGGGTATTTGCACTTGTTTAGAAGAACATGAAAGCTTGAGATTTGGTTTAAGGATAAAATTGTCTAATAAAATGTTTATATTAAATGCAGGTATTTTTTTTATTTTTAGTGTGTGAATATATACATATATATATATATATATATATATTAATACTCATAATATATTTTTAAAACAAAAGTCAAGTTTTGATAAAAATGAAACTGGCAGCACAGGCTTTTACCCGTTTTGCTCTTTTGTTGCATGTGCAGTACTGATTTTGCCTTTTTGTATGTATCTTTTCTATTCAAAATGATCTATAACTTTGCCCTATCATCCTTTGGACTTGCTTTGGAGGCTTGTCGTAGTAACAGGAAGTTAGGAAGGGAAAACTTTGGACCTGGACTCAAGATCAGAACGTGCTATACCGTTATTGTTTGATGTTTGGTTAGAGAGAGAGTGGCATTTACTGTGAATCTTATATATTTTTCATACCTATTAAGCTTTGCAATTTTTTCTTCAAAAAACCCAAAGTCTCAAAGGAAGGAAAAACCATTAAAGAGTAGAAATATGAACAATGAACTTATTTTGGAAGTTAGCTACTTAAAGAAGTATCAATGTATTTTTCAATGTTATTGGATTATTTCCTAAACGATATTTAGATGTTAAGATTTCTTTTTCTAGTTTCCCAACATAAAGTTTTTATTTTTGGATTTGGTAGATTAATTAAAAGTTAATATATATATTTGTATTGGATACCAAATCCTATGAGAAATCAACGATTGAATGATTATTTAGTTACTTATATAGAGATTGCAATTTTCTTTGCTAATATTGAAAATAAGAAAATCATCAAATATTTAAAAATATTTTTTTATAAATAGGAATTGAAGATAGTATGAGAGAGTTTATAATAATTTATGTACCTTGTTTAACCAGTTTAGTTAAATTTTCTTGACATTATTTCTAAAACATGAAAACTCATGCAAAAAATAATTATAATGTAATATTTTTAATGCTACAAATTTATGTATAAGTATTTTTCCTATCAATTAAATAGTATTAGTTTGTTGATAGATGAGTTTGTTAAACTGAATTTCTTAACCAATTAATGCTATTTATCAACTAATAGACCCCATGACCCTTACACGTCACTTCATTCCTACCAATTATATTTTGGAAAACTAATTAATTTTTGGAGGTTGGTTATTCGATTCAAAGCTACAATACAAAAAAAAAAAGTTTGCACCTTCAGAGGGGCACATTAAATGCACATATCTTTTTTTTTTAAAATTCTCGATACCTTGTTTTGGTTAGACACAAGTATCTTAGAGCATTTTTAGTGTCAAATATGGAATAAGGATCTTGAGTTCAAGATTTGGTCTTAACTAGATCTCCCAATAAAAAAGATGAACAAATCTCCGATATGAAGAATTAGTTATTGTAGAAGAACTCTGAAGATCTATCCAGTGTTCATTTTTTTTTCTATCTCCCTAACAACAAATGGTGATACCAACAGAAGGAAAACAAAATTTGAAAGGAGATGAAGAACTAGCAATTGTAGAAGAAGAAAGAAAACAAAATAGACAAAAAATTAAAAAATAAAGGAAAAAAAAACATACAAAGGAAAGAGGCTCACGGTTGAGGGGATGGGGGAAGGGGCTCTCATGGCAGAGGGGAAGGGGAAAGGGGGTGGTTCACGGCGGAGGGGAATGGGGTGGGTCGCAATGGAGGAGAAGGAGAAGGTGGAGGATCGTGACAGAGGAAGAAGGGGAAGGTGTGCAGTTGCAAAGAGGAGAGAGGGAGGAGAAAAAAAGAAGAAGAAGGAAGAAGAAAAAGTGGCATGAAGAGACGAGACAGAGAAGAGAAAGAAAGAATAATAAGGTAGAAGGAAGCATAATAAGCGGCATGAGGAGGGAGGAGAAAAAAAAGAAAAAAAAAGTAATGTTGAAGGAAAAGAGAAAAAAGAAAAAAGAAAAAAAAAGTAGAAGAAAAAGAAAAGAGAATAATTTATGGAAAAAAGTGATCATTATTGTGTAATCAGTAACTTAAAAAATGAGCTAGTGCAAAAAAAAATTACTGTTAGGGAGATAAATATCTTATAAATTGGTTCATTATATACAAAATTTGTCCATACAATTTTCATTCTCATTCTTTATTATACCATTTGATCAAATTTATGTAATTTTCATTTCTTTAACATTTAGTAATAAATAAAAAATATTTAAATTTTTTCATTTCTTAATATTCATATTTTTCATGTTTTATTAATGAAATTTAATTACTTAATTAGTTATATTTAATTTAATAAATATTTAATATTTAAAAGTGAAATCTATATGGAACCAATTAAAAGTTATCTAAAATCTCAAAATAAAATCTATCACTAAAGAAAAAAATTGATCTTGAGATCTTCAATCCTACATAATCTTATAAGATCCATGAAAAAGTGATTTAAGATCTCAATTTAAGATCTATCATTAAAGATATTCTGATAGACAACTTAAGTAAGTATTGTCGAATTGACTCTATTATTCACACTCACCTACCTCTTTCATCAACTACATATGTTCCTTTTAGGATAGAAATAGTCGAATCACATAAGCTCTTACTTTAGTTTTAGCTTGATTTGACCTACTTTTTATTTATAATGCGCCAATTTTTTAGGTTTGTCTATAACCTTTATATAAATTTGGCTTTTCTCATTAGTCTATTTAAATGCATATTTTATATTAAAAATGTAAAAATATTATATAATAATAAAATTATTATACATTGAAATATTAGAACATGAAACAACAAATTATAGATTATCCCTATATTATTCAAAATTCAATGTGTATTTTGTCAAAGATTTTTATTGCCACAATAAGATAATTTAAAATCAAAATATCAAAACTTGTCTAAATATTACACATCAAGTCACTGATGTCACGCGGCTATCAAAGCTTTTAAGCTCTATCAAAAGAAAAGAGTTCCTATATCTACTATTTATTTATGTGTATAAAAATCAACCTTGTACATTAAAATGATTCAAATTGTTAAACCATTAAAATGATTTTGTAATCTTAATAAAATAATTATAATATTATATTATATTAATAATAATATTTTGATTAAAAACAATATTGCTGTTAATTAGGTTTATCCGTCAAGTTTAATAGACTTTTTCTAAGGCCTATAACTTGACGTATTTAACTAAAAAATATTTTTTAAAAATTGAGTCTCATCTTTTTACTAAATTGAGTTGGATCATATTATACCATAAACAGACCAAATCATAACCCTCCAATGTGTGACACGACGTACTTCCACGACTAGTCACAACCTCCCTTAACACCTTCAACAACTTCTTTTTAACAAGGACCTTCTTTACTCCCAGCTCCATGTCTAGATTCCTTACCATATTTCTAGATTTTCCAACCTTGCAATTTTGTTTATATTGTACATAGTCTTATATACTTTACACTTTAATTACTTGTTTCCTCCACCGATGGTGGGTCATGCCGAAATAATATACATTAATTTTTCTTCCCCAAACTTCCTACATACATTGTGTGAAAACCAATTTGGTAACAAGCCAGTGTTAACTTCTTTAAAAGAATTAACATCTAATCACTATTCAGAGCATCTCCTTCTCCGTTTTTTCCCCATGTTCCATCTTTTCTCTCATACTTATCTTGTAATATCCTACATGATTATGATTTATTCTCACTCTTCATTCTCCGCAACCATTTCCCTATTAAATCCCTATCTAGGAATATCAACTAGAAAGTTCTGACTCATTTTCACAATACTAATAAAAGTTAACGGAGAATCTTTGATTTGTATGAAATGCTCATCTTCATTTTATGACAATGTAGAGGTTAATTTAATATATTAAATGAAAATGTAGAGGTTAAGTTAATAGATAAAACTAGAAATTTTTTATATTATAATATTAAAATGTGAATCTCCAAATTTAAAAATTTAGCTCCTACAAACCACTCAAATATAATTTTAGCTCATTCCTAGATGTTTTAGATTCATACAGGCTTAGTCCATAAAATAATTTAGCATACGATTTAGGGTATTTATGAAAACAAAAGTCATTTAGTATCTATGTTTTTGTTCCTTTTAGTTTGGACTATGTGTAGTTTTATTTTGTTTAATTTTTTTTGGCTAATTCCTTATATTTTTAGAATTAAGTAAATTAAATATTTTCATCAAGTTTTTTAAATTCTCAATTTCCATCCAAATATTTGAGGGATTATGTATTTAGGATATAAAATAATTTTAAAACTTAAGAAATCAGAAACTTAGGGAAAACTTAATAAACTTTGAAGGATTTTGTACGTAGTATATGAAATTAGGAGTTGAAGATGAAAATTAAAATCTGAGAGTTTTAATTAGTGAGTTTGAGTAGAAGAAAGTTTAAAACAATTCAGTTGATTCAATTTGTAAAGTTTTTTTTATTTAGAAAATGAGAAAGTGAGTTTTTTGTAAAATAAATTCATATAATACCAAATTTGCTTTATTTTAAAAATAGAATATAGACTTAATTAACTAAAAAAACTCGGGACACTAAACATATAGATTTTCAATTAGTAGCTTGACCAATTTTTAGTTGTTTTGGGATCAGTTTGATAGTTTGTTTTGACTTTGGATACTTCTAATTTTGAAGATATATAGTGATGTAGGATTATTTATTTATTTTTTATAAGCAAATATGATAGGAGTACAAGCGATACTCCAACTCTTGTATAAAAATTCTCAATGAAAGCTAAAAATTGTGATTCGAAGGATTGATAAAGAATATTGGTAAAAAAAAGGTTATAGAATAAAGAATATTGACAGTTTCCTCAAATTTTATCATGTGAATTTATAATAATGAATTTCTTCCTTTTTCTCGTCATGAATATAAACCAATGCAGTTTAATGATGTTAATTTTGGTTGTCAATTGTATCCACATTAAAATGACTAGAACTTATGGTGTCTCTTTTCTGTGTCATATTGTAGGTGAAGTCCTCAGCAAAGAGCTAGGCGTTGTAACATATATATGAGCCAACCTACTTTAATCTAGTTTATTGCTAGCTGGGTTCAACCCTCAAGTTAATGAGAAATTACCGATTTAGAGTCAGGGTAACCCTTTTTATAATAAAAAAAAAATTATAAAAGTTTAAACTATTTTAACTACAATTTGAGATCATAGCCCTTTAGAGGTTCAGACAGCAAAACCTATTACAATGCTCTCTTTGTCCCCCTCCAAACTCAGCCACCAGTTTAGTCAATTTAGATACGTGGTTCCTTGCCTTATGAAGAATCAGTTGTAAGTAAGTACTACACGTATCCTTTAGTAGCGAAAATGGGTTCATGAGTCAACCATGATTAATGGGTTAGGTTATATATGGAAAAAAATTTACTCATTGAGACCTCGAGTTAAATATAGTATTTTTTTAAAAAGTAAAAATGTATTTATATAGGAAAAGTGCTAAGCTTTCAGCACAAGAAGTTCCCAATAATAGCATAGAAGAGTCATATATACATCTAAATCAACCCAAAAACACACAAACAAAATTGACAGAAAACTCCAACAAATGCCAGCCCCAAAATCCACGTTAATTCATCCTCACGTCAAGTTATATGAACCTAGCTCACTTAAGTCACAAGTTAAACTTGGTTAGGTTGATTTTAACCTCTTCTTTTAAGTAATCTTCACCAACCTTCTTTTCAAAAGGAGAGAGCGCGGGACCTTCAAGGATTGAACATTTAAGGTTTACCAGCAACACTGAAGGGGAAACCTCCACTACAAAATGTTTTCTTCTTTGACTTGGTGGTCAAGCAGCATTGTTACCATCACGATGTCTAACGAGATACCATTTTGATGACAATGTGTAGCAATGTTTTACCGATATGGCTAGCGTGGTAGTTAACATCAACTACACCTAGTTGAAGCAAGACTTATTACAATTCTATAATGCATTTCTAGTTTTTATTTTAGTCTAAATGGACCAATCCGTTTAACTCACTAACCTAACCTGACTTGGTTGAGGTAGGTTAACACACTTTAACTCAATACAAAATCATAGTGGCTCATTTTCAGTTTAACCAGTTACTTGGGTTGATCCATTTTGATATCATGTCATGTGATATACAAGTCTAAATCACTTAATTTTTATGGTAGTTTTGGAATGTAATTTTTTGTAGTTTTGGTCTTTAATGAACCAAATCATTTAACTTACCAACCTTATAGATAAAACCGATTTAGAAAGTATTTAAATCTTAATTGAAAGTTGGATTAAGTTAACTTATTCTTAAATTTAAGCTCTCATCTCATGATCCATCCAAGGTGTTGGGTTAGATCTCTTTATTGGTAATGATTGTACAGTGAGGACCCAAAGAGAGTTGAGACCTAGGAAGCACGGACACGCCGAAACAGAGGCCAAGGCCGTATCGAGTTGGACACGATCCGACATGCCGACACGCGCCGACACGCTCCGACACTGTGTCCGACACGCGGCCAACAACTCCGACGCGTTGACCGGTTTCGACACGCGACTTTGACCGTATCGGACACGGTCAAAGGGCACTTTCGTGAAAAGGTAAAATTTTTGAGTGATTTATATTTGTGGATTTCTTATGCACAGTCTCACCTCACGCGATTTTGCTTCTGTTTCCGCTACTGCATAGTCATGCCGTTTGCTTCTACATTCCGAGCACGAGCCTCCGCCAGCCCATGACGCCGTCAGCTTCTCCGCCATGGACTCGCCATTCGCGTTCGTGTCTCACCACCGCGTCTCACTAGTCACCAGTCGGCAGTCACATAGCAGTTGAGTGCTCATCTTACACCTTCTCTGATATGCTTGCAGTTGCAGCCTTGCACCTTCTCTCTCTCAATTTTCTGCACCCAACTGGACACCCAGCAGTCCAGCACGAAAGCCCAAACCTTGTTTTGCTTTTCACTCTCTCAATCTCACGAGTCACAGTTCTAATTGTTTTAGGTTTTTTCTTTTTAGTTTTATTTTTAAAAAAATCATTAAACAATGGCTCATACAGTCATACTGCTGTTGTTGGTAGCGCTATCTTTGTACTCATCATACACTATTATTTTAATTTCCTAATCTAATTCTTTACCCTCATTATGTTGTTGATTATTTTTAGTTTTTTCTTTATACTCATACACTATTATTTTAATTTCCTAATCTTTGCACTCATACTGTCATACTGTTGTTGGTTGTTTTTAATTTTTTTCTTTATACTCATACACTATTATTTTAATTTCCTAATCTTTATAGTCATATTGTTGTTAGTTGTTTTTAGCTTTTTCTTTATACTTCTACACTATTATTAGTTTGGGGGCTTAATTTTAATTAATTCGGGATTTACAAATTTATTGGTCTTTTAAACACATTATTCATCAAAATAAAATGTTCAAGGATTTTTATTTTAATTTCCTTATTAATGTTGTTGTTGGTTGCAGCCTTGCAGGTGTGATTTGGAGGATCCCCGCACTAAAGATCTTAGCCAAGAAGGTAGAGGATTCATATTTTCTAAAATTTTGGTTTGTAAAATCTCACCTATATATATTCTGTTTTGAAGATTAAAATACAGTCTCTTTGAATTTTTTTCGGTTACATTGATGGGTATTATTAGTTTAGTTTAATTTTTTTTTTGTTAAATTATTGAATATTAAAGGAAATATACACTATATAAATTAAAAATATTATTTAATATTAAAACGTGTCCAAACGTGTCAAAATTTTTAATTTTTTAAGATTGACGTGTCGAAGAGTCGAGTCATGTCGTATCACGTGTCGTATGTCGGTGTCGGTGCTACATAGGTTGAGACATTTCCAACACATTTTGAATTATTTGAGTATTGAATTCATTTTGGAAAATTGAGACATTTCCAATACATTCAAAACAATTAGAATTACTAATTAATTTTATAAATTTATGTTTGAATCATAGCTTTATAACATATTTCTATTATATATATATATATATATATTGGTTGGATACAAGGACGGATACAGAGTGGGGCAAGCTGAGATCCTCTC
Organism: Glycine latifolia; assembly: GCA_013407115.1. NCBI lineage: Eukaryota > Viridiplantae > Streptophyta > Magnoliopsida > Fabales > Fabaceae > Glycine > Glycine latifolia. The sequence goes on along the minus strand of CM023955.1, from coordinate 5,112,469 downwards.
CACTCCCTTGAGATTTCATATGTACATACAATTATAAATATACCTTAGAACTCAAGGATACGGGAGTACAACCCTATAAAATAGAAATGGTTCAAATTAAGGTCATATACACATTAATAAAAAGATTCAATTTTGCTTTTAAAAAAATAATATGTATACACATCTATACTTTTATGTTGGCTAAAATAAAATTGTGTAAAACTAGTTATATATTTTATTATTATAATAATGATTGAAGTTAATTAGTGTAAATTATGTAAAACAAATTGTCTATGATGTTATTATAGTAATGATTAAAATTATTATTATTTAAAATAAAATTTAATTGTAATTTTGTGTGAAGTTAGTAAATATTTTTTGAAAATAATTTATTATTAGAAATTAAATATTTAAACAATTAAAATAAAAGAAGAAGAAAATTGCCTCCTTTAGATTTATGGATCTATCCCTAGTTGGATAATAAGGTGAAGACATAGCTAATTGTTTAAGCACTTTATCACAAGAGGTCATTCACAAATTGTAATTAATTGCTACAATTTTTTTTATTTTTATATTCTAGCAAAATCTAGTGTTTCCTTTCCTCCTTCTGTAAAATAATGCATGCAGCTCACTTATCCTGAATAACACTTTTTCAAGCAATTTATATTAAAAGTAATTTTAAGAGAGTATTTTATAGATCCGTGATACCAATCAGTATTTTTAAAATATTGATTAATAAATTAAAAATATATTTATTGTATAAATCATAGAGAAACATAAAAAAAAAATTATGGACAACACAATTTTTTACCTTTTAATAAAAATATTTCTATTTTAATTTTTTTAACTAATACTCTTAAAACACTCATTGACGTTTACCTTTATGGATTAGTACTATTGCTTCGAGAATATCAAGCTACGTTATATGCATTCTCGTATCGATGCTCAAGTAGGTAAATTATAGATTCCCAAGTATCACACCACAATGCCTTAATCCCAAATATTTTATTAATTACAGTAACTAGCTACTAGCTAGGAATATTAATCGTACTGCGTTGTAACTTGGAGCCCATTAATAACTCAAAACTGGAGGCGCTGGGGACAAAAAGGAGAAGGCCAAGAAAGATTAAGAAAGATTGAGAAGGTTGAGGAGGAAGAAGAGGAAACTAGTTTTCAGAAGTTATTCTGCTGGTATTAGTTTCTAGTCTCCTTTCCTTAAGAAATACTACTAAAATGTCATGAAGATTAACACCGTACCATGCAAACGCGCATGCACATTTCTTATTATATATACTCAACCTAGGCAATATCAAATGGGATGAGAGAGAGTTAATTAGCATTAAAGAAATTAAGTCACAGTCACAGTCTCAGATATATTCCTAATGCAAGTGGACATATATAAAATGTTTCGTACAGCACGGCATGACACCAACCACGAAGTATACTAGAATCACATCGTGTATCTATCTATTTATATATTTAATTATTTTATTCACTTTATATAGTAGAGATCCTATATTAGCAAAGAAAAAAACTGTGACAATAATATTGCACCCAAAATTTTAGATCGATTTCCATCATTTTTTAAAGCGAAGAGGCTAATAAATTTGTCTAAAACTAAATTGATCTTAATTAATTACCTTGTGCTTGCATAGTCATAAAGCTTCCCAGTGCTGGAGAACACCATCAATCCAACTTCAGCATCACAAAGAATTGACAATTCTCTAGCTTTCTTCAGCAATCCATTTCTTCTCTTCGAGAAAGTCACTTGACGGCTAGTGGAGTTGTCGATCCTTCGAATCGCAATCTTACCTCTTCCCATCTTTGGACAAAAAATTATATTTTAGGGTTCCTTCACAAACACCACCTTTGACCTAATAGATCAGTGAACAAATTCCATTAAGATCGTGAAGAACAAGAGTTCTTGAACACTGATAGAGTTAATCAGATTAAATATTTAAGAAATGGGAAGAAATTGGTTGAAAAACAATCATGAAATTGCAAACATAAAGGGACAAAAATAAAACAAAACCCAAATAAATAGTGGAAAGTCAAAGATGCAACTTACTTGAAAATTATAGTGATTTGTAAGGAAAAGGAGAACAAGAAGCACAAGATTTCCGTAGATGAGCGTTCCTAATCCTAGGAGAGTTATGTGATGCAATACTCTATGCTTTTATACGAAAAGCGAGACTGGTTTATTTGGACAAAGGTCACAACCACTGTCCCTTTGTGGTTTTTGTACTAAAAGCGGTTTTGTGATAACTTAAGTGGTTTTGATGTGGGGTATACGTGGTTTACGCGCTTGAGTATGTAAAACAAAGGGTACTCGCCGGTTATGTTAAGTGTGAAAGAAAACGTGAAGGTAAAACTAGATTGCAAGGGACACGTGTCGAATGGATAGAGCGAGTAGCTAATACATGACAACATGGGAGTGGGCGACTGTGAAACCTAGGACTGTTTGGGAGTCCAGGAATCGTGGGGACCCTGTAAGTGTGCATTGTATGACGTATGAGGAATGGACACGTGGACTTTCCAAAACCGAGGGCGCTCACTTTCCCTGCTTTTAGGTTTGCGAAAAAAGTGTCAAAATGGGTCTTGACTCTTGCTGCTTTCCATTATTGACAATTGTATCCGTTGCAAGAAACATCCAGGGTAAATGGGTGGGGAAATAATAAATATTGAAAGTATATATATATTTTTTGGGGGAAAACAAGAAAATTGTATAGGCGTCTATCCATTAATGATTTAACATGCGATTTTTTTTTAATGTGATTTTTTAATGCTAAATAGAGGGAGTATAATATACTAGTAAACTTTCATTTTTAATCTTTGATTTTGTGAAACATGGTCAGTATAGTCCTTGAAATTATAAAAATATCAAATAAATTTTTAAACTATTATTTTAGATTATGTTTAATAAAATTAACTAACAAATTAATTGGTAGATAAAAATTGAAAATTGATAACTGAAGTTTTTAATCTAACTTATTAAATAATAAGTATTGATAAAACTATCTATTGAATTATCTACAAAATGTAAATTAACATAAATAAACATATTTATATAATATTTTATATAAGTTTTAATTTTATTTCATCGATAAAAATATATTTTGAGGTGTTATAATTTTAATTTTTTTAATTAATTTTAAGTACTAATTATAATATATGTTTTATTATTTGAACATTATACTTTACGAAATTAACCATAATAAATGTTAGATTTATTTATTTATCTTTGAATAATTTTATATTAGATAAATTATTTTATTTACAAGAGTTTATGGATAAAATAAATATTAAAATATTAATTTCTCTTAAAAGAGTAATAAGAAAATTTAATAAATATTTTTAAAAAATAAAAAATAATATTTTAAAAAATATTATTTCAAGTAACATTTTTTTAAAATATTTCTTTCTTTCTTACATCTATCCACCCAAAATTAGGATAACGTGCAACATTTTTGCTTAAAAGATATATATAATCCCGTGGTTTAACTTACAGTTATTACTTATTAGTTCAGTTTTGAACATTGTAATTTTTTTTTTCAAATATCCTCTCCAAAATATCATCCACTAAATGATAAAGAAAGTCCTATGAGTCTATGACTGCATTATTCCAGAGCACCAAACCATTCTTGATCTCCATGTAATGCTTATAATGCCCTACGCACGCCTTTCCTCGAGCTCATTGATGGGGGAACAATTCGTAATTATTGTACAAAGTCCAAAATGGTAGCTGGGTTGCAATTTAGAGAATAGGTTCACTTTTATGACATTATATTACATCTTAAGATGGGACAATAAACCTATAAATAAACCTACCAATACCATCTTTATAGTGCTTACCAACAAAGGGGATTAAACCCAAACATTAATCCCTTTTTATATTTGGATTGAGTAGGACGCTTTTGGAACTTATGCTAGTGATTAGTTGTAGCCCACGTGATAGAGATTTTGTGTCCAATGAAGATATCTTGTTTCCTTAAACAATCAATGATCTCGTTAATTGTTATAACTGTACCTAAATCCCTATTTAAGGAATGAGAATAAAGAAAACCTTGGGCTTAACCTCCCCAACTAAGGGTCTAGCCAGGTGTCAATTATCAACAAATGATGGGTATAAGTGGTCAAACAACTCAAGGACATCCCCGAATTAATTAACATATCATCTCATAATTCCAACGATGAAGATGGTCATTTAAATATGAAAAATGTTAACTAATCTTCTAAAGAATATAAATTAGAAATATTTTTATTAGAAAATAAAAAATTATGTTATTGATAATCTTTTTTAGATTCTCTTTTAATTCACATAATAAATATTTTTTTAGTTCGTTGACAACACCCATTAAATATAACAACTCTATAATGTTAGTTGTGGGATTATGGTTAACTTTTGAATAATTAATTGGTTCAGAGATGCTTGATCATGACTTATAAATTACTAATAGTAATTTTCTATTCCTTCTGCACATAAAGAAACACATATTATCAGTACCCATCAAGTACCCATCAAAGACATCAGTATCCATCAAAGACATGAGACCATCTCCTCTTAGCATATGTAAAGAACATATATGTATATCAATAATGGTTAACATAAGTGATAGTAGTTTGCATATTTTAACTAAGGAATCCAAGATTTGAATCCTAATTAACTCTTAGGTTTAAAATAAATTGTATTGGAGAAAAGTACTCACTTATATGTGCTTAAGGTTTCCCATAAAGATTTGTCATTGTTTTTAGTGGAGACAATTTCTTAGACCATGATTTTAAAAAACAATAGAGGAGATTGATCATGTGCCTCAATTACCTATCCTTTCATGCCTTATACGAGGGAAGGGCCGGAGGAAAAAGGGTAAAGGAAGCAATTGTAGTATGTATAAATCCATTTTGTAGTTGAGGTTTTTTCTTTTTTCTTGAGGTTAGTTTGACATGGATGCAAAATTTTCAGGTACTCCTCTGAGCTAAAACGCAAAACTTATGTGAAAATCAACTAACAAATAAATAAAATTAAACACCTTTGACAATCATAAAATGAAATTCTTTTATTTCTTTCTTTCTAATATACTGAGCCAATATAGGAATGCACTTTAATTTTAAAATCATTTGACAAGGGAATTGAATCTTAATTTGTATAAAAAAAACTAACTTTGATTTTTTTTTTCTTATTACAAAAAAGAAACATTCGACAGGAACGATGCAACTTTTAATTAATTCCAAATTAATCAACATTTGGTTTTAAAAAAATCGGTTGTGAATTATACCTCGGCTTTTGTTAATATTTATATATTTTTAACATCATAATTATTTGCTAACTTTTGTCATCAAATATTTTGCTTTGATGTTATTTCTACTTAAATTTTTATTATACCTTTTTTATAACACTTTTTCCCTTATCTGTCATTATCATATATATATATCATTTGATTTTATCTCACTTTTTCCTCTCTCTTTATTTCTTTATTTCTATCTATGTTATTGAAAGTGTTATGATAATTTTTAGTGACAATAACGTTCATATATATATTGATTAGGTGGGAAACACCAACCTTTCCTGCCATCAAAATCAATATTGATGAAAGCTCATTTGGAAATCCAAGAAGAGCGGGTTTTGGAGGCTTGTTTAGGGAGCATATGGAAACCTGAATCACTGGCTTCTGGCACTTCAACCAGTATTCGGGTTGAGCTATTTGCTCTGTTTCATGCTCTTGACGAAGCTTGGAGGGAAGGGTTTTGTGTTATTTTATGTGATACTGATTCTATGATGGCCTTGGAATTGATTAAGAGTAGCATGGATCACTTTCATCCACTTTTTCCTTTGGTTAATGTGATTAGGAAGCTACTCCAGTTACCTTGGAGCGTCAACTTGCAACATACATTGTGTGAAGCTAATTCATGTGCTAATTGACTTGTTAAATATGATGTCAGTTATGATGTTTCTTTTTAAGATTGGACACAATGCCCATCTAAGATGACTTTTTTAATGCTATCTGAAGCCATGGGGGTGTTGCATTTGAGGCTGTAATTTTATTTTGAGTTTTTTTTTTTTCATATGTGAGGATAAGATTACATATAATATTTCTTCTTCTTACGTGTACATAGTGTGGAGCAGGACATTGGGGTGTAATTTTTTTTCTTTTTTTTCACATAAGAAAAATATGTTAATTATAAGCTTTATATTCAAATTTGATTGAGTGACATTTTTAAGTATAGTGTCTAAAACAAAAGAATCCTGGAAAATTAAATAAATGAAAATTGGGACAGTGTCAAAGAAAATGATTCATTATATAAAATAACTAAAATATTTAATTAGATATATTAAGTGTTTTTAATTAATGTACGTATGTAATGAAGTTAATTATTAGCAGGGAAAAAACAGAAATGAAAAACATAACACAAATACTTCTTGTATTGTTTGTCGAGAGAATAGAGCTCAATCTCAAAATTGCATGTGAATTTTAGTGACCCTTTAACTTAGTATTTTTTTAAAAGTAAAAAAAAAAAAATCACGTAACCCCATTGTCCGGACTCCACGCTATATGCAGCTAAGGGTAAGAAATATTGTAAGCAGTCTTACCCTTATATATGCAAATATACCGGATTCGAACGCATGATCAACAGATCACCAAGATACACATGTATTTATTTAAAAAATAATTATTTTAAAATAAATTAAAACTAGTATATATAAGAAGAAAATTGAAACTTAATTATTTTTAAAGTAAAAATGTTGGAATTAATAGAAGAAAATGGTTGTTATACAGAACTTTCAAGAATTAAGAATCATATAAACGTAAAACAATGCATGTGCAATTGTATGGATACACTTCTAATAAGAAAATAGAGTCTCGTGATACCGTGAGTCGTGAGATTTCACATTTTCAGATGCGATGTGATGGTACTAAAAATAGTCAAATGATAGCTGATCGTGCCTTCGTTGTTAAATGGTCAATTACTCGAATTTTATGCCTTATTATTATAGTACGAGGATATCGGCAGAGTGGGATTTATTAATTTAGAATACATATCAAGAACAAGATGTAAAGGTCTTCGGATTTGCTTCCCCCTTTCTTTCAGATCCTAAGGAGGATTTCATTTGTTTTTGTGTTTGGCTAAACTTTTCTTTACTATTCAGCTGTTTCGTAGTTCTTTCGGATTCCACCTGTATTAATGTTCATAATATATAAAGCATAAAAAAAAAATATAGTGATGACGGTCTTACAAACAACTACATTGAAATGTGTGTTTGGTATTAGGTTCAAGAACCAAATTTTAATCTATATCTATATACCTACAAGTTCAAAATGTTTACTTCTGGCATTTACTTACCTTTAATCTATTATCCGAGCCCGAGGTTTGTATTTGCGGATAACATATACAATCAAAACTTTAATACTAGAAAACTAAGAAATGTAATATATAAAAGAGAAAGAGATTAGTTGGAGGAATGACAACTGTGAAAGGGGGACATGACATGAGAATATTAAAGTTGTATACCTTGAAACCTATATAATTATAATATTGTGCAAGTCACATCCTAGCACGACACTGTGTAAGTTATACTCGGATGGTTTCCAGCATTGGTTAATTCTATGTTTCGAGGTAGGCATCGAATGAACTTGTATGTATGATTTTAGACAAATCATATATAAAATTCACATGTCACATAAGAAAATAAATTATTATAATACATGACAAGCCTTTGAAGTGTTAACCATATGCCTGCTACTACTAGGCTTGATTGATACCAAAAATGGATAACTGGCATATTGGTAATGGAAATGGTATTAGCAATAGAACATGTACACCAACTCTTGTGTTATGCTATGCAATGGTAACCGTTTTAATTAATTGCTCCCTCCTATACAAAATCCACTATTGCTTAATAATTAGCTACCCTTTGGAAAGGTGATGTATGTTCAGAAATCCAAGTCACACTGGGCAGGGTAGGCCAAAGCAACAGTTACAGTAGTGTTGGACGTGTCACACCTCTTGCAGAGATATGAGAAGATAGAGTTTTCCTTCATGGCGTAGGTATTAATTTCAACTCTATGCATGGAGTCTGACAACTGCTCCATGCATGGTTGATTCATATGCCAGTACATAATACAGTTTATAATTGTAGCAAGCATTCAGTACAATTCCACCACTCTATATTAATTCAGTGTTTCATTCACTAGCTACAGTCTCCAGTCCGAAATGGTGAGTTGATTTGAGAGAGCACTTACCAAAGGAGGTTATGGTTTGTTTGAGGTGCATATTCTGAAGTCATGGTCATTTCATTCAAGCTTACAAATAGGAGATAGTAATAGTGAAGATTATAAACTGGTTGAGTGGCAAGGAATTGGGATGGGTTTGGCTGTTTTGTCAGAATTGGCCTTGTTTTCTGTTGTGGAAAAGGTTAAGGAAAGAAACAAGTGTTAGAATTTGTAAAGGGGATTGAACCCCGGAGGTATCGCTACATTGAAGTACTGGAAAGTGCAACAAGTAAATTTGCAGTCAGAGAAGCTTGGACAAGGTGATTTTAATTGGTGCTGTGTATAAAGGTTTTCTGAAAGATTTAAACTCCTATATAGTGTTGCTATCACGAGAGTCTCAGCACGGGGTTAAGGAATATGCAACTCAAGTTAAGATCATTAGGCAATTGAGGCACAAGAATTTGGTACAACTCCTTGGTTGGTGCCATAGAAAATATGATCTCCTTCTTGTATGCCAAATAGAAGCTTAGATTTCCATTTATATGGTGGGAAAGGCTTCTTGACATGGCCAGTAAGGTATAAAATAGCTCTAGGCTTGGCTTCAGCCTTCAGCATTTGCTATACCTGCAAGAAGAGTGGGAACAATGTGTTCTTCATAGGGACATCAAATCAAACAACATTATGCTGGATTCCAGTTTCAATGCTAATTAAGCTTGGTGATTTTGGTTTAGCTAGGTTGGTGGATCATTAGAAAGGGTCACAAACCACACTTATAGCTGGGACCAGGGGGTACATTGCACCAGAATATGTCATCACAGGCAAAGCTTATAAGGAATCTGACATATACAGTTTTGGGGGCCGGGGTTGTTTTATTGGAGATAGGTAGTGGAAGAAAACCCATTGACCTAAATGCCAAGGAGGGTCAAGTAACAATAGTTGAGTGGGTTTGGGAGCTCTATGAATTGGGAGAGATACTTAAAGTAGCAGACCCAAAGCTATGTGGAGCATTTGATGAGGAGCATATAATAGAAAAAACTCAAGTTCCACGTCTATTAGAGATAATATTAAGATAAAATATATAAGTGAGAGAATAATACTTATCTTTTAAGTTAATTTTTGGAATTAAGTTAAGTTAAAATCTTTATAAAATATTACAGTTTATCCTAAATTCATTAATGGACTACACACTAAACTTAAAAATGTTGAAATAGTTTCAACTCTTATAAGAAAATGAAAAGGTCGGTGATTATTCACCATAGGGTGTGCTCGTCCAAATTAAACATTCAGGCCTTCCGTAATGCAAGTGACTCAAATGCTTAAATTTGAAGCTGAATTGTCAACTTTGCCAGAGTGGATCCATGTGACAAACTACTATCCTGATTCAAACAGTGTATGGTGCTGACCATTTTACATTGGAAAAAAACATTAATTAGATGCAGTTTCTTAGGTGTTTTTGTTGTTTTCTAATTAAAATTAAACTTTTGTCTCCATAATCTATATAAGAATTTATATTAAAGATAAATAATTAAATATAAGATATTAAGGTGAAACTCTAATTTTAATAGTAGAAAGACGTAAAAACACTTACGAAGTAGTCACATCTTCCTAAATTTAATTTAACAAAAAGAGAAGAAAAAGAACGTTATAACATCATGATGAGCACGGAGCAGTTCTTTTGACATAGAGATGAAGTTGACAACATACCATGACTTGACTTTTTATTCATCACACACTCTTCTGTTTTTCTTATTTATATTTGAGTTAAATTAAATATACGGATAATGTTATGAATTTTATTTTATTATAAATTATTAAATCTTATAATAACTGCATGATGATTTTCAATAGTTAGTATTAAATTATTTTCAATTTCATCAAATGAAGCCATTTTAATAGTGTGCGCGTGGCTCCTAAGTCGTAAAGGAGTGTAGTGGTTGGCCAAATACGAGGTAGGAGGAAAACGTGGTGTTGGGATAGAGAAGCGAAAGAAACCAAACCACAATAAAATAAAAAGCCCCTTTTGTAGAATAGTGATACATTCGCTTTGTATTTCTTCCTCATCCCGTATGGATCCTTACTCAACACAACACAGCACTATGAGAAACTTTTCGCACTAACAACCTCTTCCGCTGAACTATTACAATTTACAAAACTTTTTGTTATATCGTCAAGTTCTCGTTCATTTCGGTCATCTTCGTTTAGGATTGGGATTTTGTACTTTCATAATTCATCCTATTCTGTTCCTGTGTTGATGGATCTTTAGGTGATCTGGTTAATTTAATTTAGTTAGTTAATTTATATATAATTCTTGGGCTGCTTCTTATATCCGTTATAGTCAACTCAGCCTGCGTGAGTTTTGGTCTTAGCACTTGCAACCATGAAATAATTATGTCATCTGCAGCTTTGGTGATTGATGACTTTGGGTAACATTTTTCGTGTAATTACAAGCATCCAACCAATTTTTCCAAAATTTTTCCATTGGCTTTCTCTAATCTCTATCCCTGAATTCTTTGATTTATTAGAAATTAAATGAGGGTAATAAGCTTTAAATTCTTGCTAAACTTCCTTTTATGTTAGTTTCATGAAAACTAAACTGATGGTTAATCGTATTATGTTGGAGTAGAAAAATTATGAGTTCCAAAGGTGTTGGTGAAGATTGCCTGGGATGGGCAGCAAGAGATGCATCCGGAGTTCTATCACCTTACAAATTCAGTCGCAGGTATATATGTATCTCTCTTATTCCACTTTATATAATGGACTAATGAAGTATCTGTTTTCTGTAAATCACCATATTCTTTTTTCATGGCAACCCAACTTCCAAAAGTTACTTGTTATTGTAGTTCCTGGTTTGATGCTACATATATATTTTTTTATTCATGTATACATTTTTTGTTTCATTTTTGTCTTGCCATGGGATAAAAGTTGACTTTTGAACTTTTTCTTTTGCCCCCACCTCCGGCTCTCCCCCTTTAAATTTCTTGACAATATGATAATGATGATTGCTCAGGACGCCTGGGAATGAAGATGTTCATATTAAAATTACACACTGTGGTGTTTGCTTCGCTGATGTAGTTTGGACAAGGAATAAAAATGGTGACTCAAAGTATCCTGTTGTGCCTGGGTATGTGGGCTAATTTTTCTGTATGGATGATAAATTGAGAATCCTGCATTCTTAAGCTAATCTTCCTATGGTAATTTTTTCGTATCAGTCACGAGATTGCTGGGATTGTGACAAAGGTTGGCTCCAATGTCCACCATTTTAAGGTTGGCGACCAAGTTGGAGTGGGGACTTATGTCAACTCATGTAGGGATTGTGAATATTGTAATGACAGAGAAGAAGTTCATTGTACCAAGGGATCTGTTTTCACTTTTAATGGTGTTGATTTTGATGGTACAATTACAAAAGGAGGATACTCCAATTACATAGTAGTCAATGAGAGGTAAACTTAATAGATGGCTAGATGCTAATTACAAGTTTTATGAGGTATTCTATTGCTGAATTTTATCATAAGCTCTAAAAGTACATTTGATTTCATACTAACAACAGGTTATATCTTCCGTTCATATCATATTTAGTTTTGCATCTGCAGGTACTGCTTCACGATACCAAAATCCTATGCATTGGCTTCAGCAGCTCCTTTGCTTTGTGCTGGAATTACAGTTTATTCACCGATGGTGCGCCACAAGATGAATCAACCTGGTAAATCTCTAGGAGTGATTGGTCTTGGTGGCCTCGGTCATATGGCAGTGAAATTTGGAAAGGCATTTGGTTTGAGTGTGACAGTTTTTAGCACTAGCATATCCAAGAAAGAGGAGGCACTGAGCCTGCTTGGTGCAGACAGATTTGTTGTTTCATCTAATCAAGAGGAAATGACGGTAAGCATAACATGCAGCATCTAGTGCATAACATTTTCTTCAGAGAATGAAGAGAAACACATTGATATTGACATACTCATGTTTCTTTTTTGTCAAAATTGATGCCGATTACCATACAGGCATTGGCTAAATCGTTGGACTTTATAATCGACACAGCATCTGGTGATCACCCGTTTGATCCTTACATGTCACTGTTGAAGACATATGGTGTTTTTGTCCTAGTTGGTTTCCCTAGTCAAGTCAAATTCAGGCCTGCAAGCCTTAATATAGGTACGTTGGTTTTGAAGCATAGAAAGTTAATTTGTTGGAATTTTCAGTTTTCATTCGTGTAATTCAATTCATTGAAGCAGTGGAACTGTAAATATTCATCTTCTGTTTGACAGGATCGAAGACTGTAGCCGGAAGTGTTACAGGTGGTACAAAAGATATACAGGAGATGATTGACTTCTGTGCTGCAAACGAGATTCACCCAAATATAGAGGTAATTCCAATCGAGTATGCCAATGAAGCTCTTGAGAGGCTCATCAATAGGGACGTCAAGTACCGGTTTGTAATAGATATTGAGAACTCCCTGAAAGAAAAATAAGTTGTACTTGTCTCCCAAATTGGACATGATTGGACTTCACCTTGTTTGATAAATAAGATGGTCTAGTTCATAATTACTTACATAGAGGTGATTTCAATGGAGTATGCGATGTAAATGTTGAATTTTCCTTAATTATTGTGAACTAATATTATTTGACTATTAGAATATTTTGGATTATGGAATAATAATAATTATGGAAATTAATATTGTGTTATTTTAATTTTAACAATAGATGTTGTAAGTAGTCTGTGTGTCAAAAGTGTAAAGATTTAATTAGACTGATATGTATAATAAATTTGTTGATTTTTGTAATTATTATTTTAAAAGTTTTACTTATCATGATTTTTTTATTATTGCTTGACAATTGAAATTTTTTTACACTTAAAGAATGTATAAATTACTCTAATACTGTTCATAGTATTTGTTATTGGATTTTTAATGTGGATAACATTGATGGATCGGGTTGCTCATTTAGTATCCAATTAATGCTTTATGCCTCATGTAGTCCAACTACAAAAGTTGTTAGGATGGTGAAATGAGTTTGGCTGATGAAGCCAACCCGTTTAAACTAATTAGATTTTCAACTCACCAAACTATTTTAACTCTACTTAATCCTTCGAGCAAACTAGACAAGACAAGTCAACCACCAACCTTTTTTAAGTAAAAAGGTTAATATTTTAAATTTAAAAGATAACTAAGATTGATTGATTTATTTTTATTTACTTTAGTTTTGTGAAGTTATTATTATTTTTTATTTAACATTTTAGTTTTTTGGACAGTGAATTACTATTTAATTGGTAATAAATTAATAATCTAATCTTAAATATAAGTCAACAGCTATAGTTTTGTGTCTAAATTCTATTGTGGACAGTGAATTTTAGTATGTTTGAAATTTTGTAGCTTTCCTTATCATTATTATTTTTTAGTGAGCTAGTCTACCAACTATCAACTTCCCAACTCATTTCTTATCTCTCTTTTCTTTAAAATTATTATTATTATTTCTATTTTTCTCTCTTTGTAACTAGGTTAATTTTTATTTTTTTAATACATCATCACATCCCATCCTATTTTTGATAATTTTTTATTAGAAGGAAATAAGGACAACAAAAGAGAGTCTACAATAACAAACAACTAAGGTGCCTCATAGCAACTTAGTGCATGTTTAAATTAAAGTTTACAATTTAAATTTGAATCAAATTTAAAATTGTAAAAGTATCTCAAAACTTGTTTCTTCAAAATTGAGTTTGCAAGTACATTTTTACTCTTAAACATACTTGGAATAACTAAACATAATTTTAAACTAATTTTACTCTCAAACATACTTTTAGACTATCTTATCTAAAATCTAAACATGCTCTTAAAAGAAATTTGTGGAGGACAAGACTGCCACACCACATAGTCAATATCAAGAAAGGAACCTTGCTTGGCTAACCCAAGAGCCCAAGACAATTCAATGATAGCGAACGAGAAGAAAAAGGACGTTGACGTCATGGACGAGCACCGAGAAGTGTTAAGCATCTTCAGTGGAAATTAAGTGGATTTCTTTTAAGTTATTTTTTTTTATACCCATAGTACTTTTAATGATCCTCACTTATTCATGTTGTTTATAAAAAAATCATATACAATTTTACTCCACTAATAAGAAACTTCAAAAAATTCACTTATATATTTTTTGAATTATTAAATAACTAAAATTATTAAATAACTAAACACAATGACATTGAAGAAAAAACAGTTAGATAAATATTATTTTTATTGGTAAAAAGTTGCTTCTTATAAAAGATACAAATCTTATTTTTAGAAAACTCTTCCTATCATTTAGATTTGCTCCAATGGAAAACAAGCTGCAAGAAACAGTTTTTCCACTTAAGAAACTCTCCAAAATATTCTCATTTTCAAGATGTTGAGAATCATCATGGATGAACACTAAGAAGTTTCATTGACATAGGAAGCGTAACTTGACACGTTTTGCTTTTGTTATTTGCTAATTAACGTGGCTGTTAATTAAGGATATGAATACTTTAGAAATTAAGGATGCAGTTTGGATCCAATGACTTTCACTAAACCTAACGACCATGCAGTTTGTAAAGCAACTGCAGAAAAATATCTCAATTCGGCTGGTAAACTATAATAAAAGCCCCTATATATGAAAGAGGCAGAGACATTCATTTTCTGTTTCGTATTAGATGATAATTTTTCATTTGAATAAATCATGAATTTCACAGGGGCTTATCATCTAAGTGGTCCTAGTAAAACTATTTAAGCTAATTTGCAAAGTATTGGACATTCATCATCTAAATTAATGTATTTCAGTAAAGTTTGAATCATTTGAAGGATTTTTATAATATTTGAGTAAACTACTTAACATAATTTCTAATATTTCTAGAAATAATTTATTTAGGACATTTTAGGAAAGGGGATAATGTTTCATGAAAGAAATTGGTGATTATTATCCCCTTGAATAATATTCAGTATTTTCCAAAATGAAAAAAAAAAAAAAAAAAACACCAATTTGATCCTGTATAACTTTACCCTGTGTCCCCCATTACTACCCATTTGAACAGCAACATCAGCACTTGAATTGAATGAAATACACGCCGCAATGCCGCTAGCAGCACATTTAGCTCAGAGATAGTGTGTGGCCAGAAATTTCCTTATGCGCAGCACCATAGTTAGATTGGACAAAAGATTTGACCCCTTTCAATCGTTGGCCCAGCTAGAAGTCGAAATTTTAAGAAAAACTCGTTCTATCAAGGGTATGCAAGAAATTCTCAACCCTTTACCATTGAGAGGAAGATGAAACAGAGGTCTGTAATTTGGCTAGTTAGTTAAGGCCAGATTGAACTCAACTACGACAGGATTTTAAGATCTCGCACTAAAACAACAAACTTCGGCGGAAACAACTAGTTTAACCTTGGTTCCAATCAATCCAAAATTACTTTATTTTGCTGCTCAATCTAACAATTACTGCTTTGAGATTTTGCATATTCAATAATTTTTCATTTCTGAAGAAACTGACAAGAAATGATGACAAAATAAACAGAAAAAAAAATGCATAGAAATAAAAGCTGAAAATTCGGTAACACGGCAATCACAGGTGCAAATCAAAACCACGTATCACAATGCGGAGACGCACATTCGGACAAACTGAACCCCCAGGTACAATTACAGTTAATATGAATGCACAATAAATATATAAAATCATATAAACCATCCCACTTAAAAGATATTCGGAGATATACCAATATAATCAACCTTTTTGAAGTATGACAATACTCAGTTTATAATAAACAAAACATAATTAAATGAAGATTAATTTTAAATATTATAATAAAATAACAGAAAAAGATAGTTAAATCGCAATAAAACTGATGATGAAATACATGAAGCTTGGTTATTTCTAACTTCAAAGAAGAAACACTGAAGCTTCATTAATTAATAATGATAAAAATACAAATCAAGTCTCAAAACTTCCAACAAAGAAATACAAACCATATTCTCAAAACCTGCCAGTATTTTAAATCGACCTTAGGCATGCTGGTAATGGTGCAACTTATACAATAACACTTTGCCTGAAGCATTTCCCACAGCCATGAATCCACCACCTGGACTAAAATCAATACACCGTGGATAATGCAAGCTTGAGTTTGACGGTGGCCAGTTGGAGAACACAGAATACGATGGGATATGTATTAATTTTAAGCTGCTTTTCTTCATGCCTGAACAGATTGCTAATATTTGTGAGTCATGATTAAATCTCATGAAATCCACTTTTGTAGTCAAATTCTCGACGGTCCTGATAGGCTTTCTCTTGCCCCCAAGAAATTCCTCTCTATTGTAAATATTCACAATTCCACTGTCTGAACCAGCTGCAAAATAAGTCCCACTTGGTGAAGTACAAAGAGCTGTGCCATTGATGCAACCTTCATCTACACCTTTATGCAGACAAGTCATTGTTCTCAGATCCCAGTGGTAAACCTGACCATCACCACCACTACTCAACAACTTTTGTCCATTCTCAGCAAAAGCTAAGGAACGGATTGTTCCATTCATCTTTAGAGTACCAACCATTTGCTTTGTTTTTGTTGATACCAATAAAATATATCCTTCATTACCCGTAAATGCTATCATTTGAGAATCAGGAGACACCTCAAAAACCTCCAAACTCTTCTCTTCCCTACCAACCAGAGGACCTATTTTATCAACTCTAGCCTTAACTAAATCAAAACTATAAAAGAACTTTCTTCTTCCCGATACTATAACCTGAGATCCATCTGGCAAAAAAGAGGCTTTTCGAATGGGGCAATCTTCAAGGAAGATGCTCTGAATTTTGGTGTTCCGCTTGCCATCAATTTGAAAAAATCTAAGCTTCCGGTCCAATCCAGCTGCAAGAAACAACTGTGCATTTGGATGGAACTGGACTGAATTTATGGGACCATTAGCAGGATCCTGAATATTTGCATCCACAAGTCTCGAGTATTCAAGATGTCCAGGCAACAATTTTGAGCCACTCTTCACAACCAGGTCTTCATTTGTCCTGAGAACATCATCCACATCCACATCCCCATAACCTCGGCTCACAACAGCTTCATTTTCATCATCCGTTGACTCATCATCAGAGGATCTATCTATTCTAGAATCAACCAGTGCCCATTCAGTACCTGGGTTAAGCTTAACATGCTGAGCCCTCAATCTCGACACATACTCCAAACCAGAGATCAAATCCTCATCCTCTCCCTTCCTCAACTTCCTTAATCTGTTAACCTTGGCTATGTTCACAGTGGCCTTTTCTTCTTCATCATCCACCCACACAGGTTTCCTCTGCAAAGCGCGGTCATCATCATCATGACTTCCCTCAGACAAGTCAACATCTTCCTGGTAAACCGTGAGAACACTGTCCGCAGAGCGGTCAGTGAAGAACAAATCAGAAACTTTTTCAGCAGCCTTCCGAGGTCCCACTTCATCATCCTCCTTTCCAAACCCAAGGGGGGAATATAGAGAACCAAACAAAAAGTTCTCGAGCTTCTTCATCTCTTTCACTTGTTCCACTGCCAACTGTTCCCTCTCGTCATCTTTCTTCCTCTTCTTCACTTCCAGAGTATCATTATTCTCGACATCATCTTCAACCTCCCTCTTGTTCTTATTGACCTCATTTTTAGTGCGAGCGTTTTGGGATATCAAACTCATCTTTCACAGCCAAACCTGTAAAGTAAATATGGTTCAACCAATTTGACATTTTGGAATTCAAATCATGAAACGTAATGCAAAACAAAAAACGGAATTAGAGAGGCAGCAAATAGTTAACGCTATGATTGATAAAAGCAGAGGCATAAAGGAATACAGGGAAGCTTAAATCAAATAAACTAGCGTTGAGAAAGGAGCGGGATTACCTTTGTTAATGACCAACTCGGAATTGAACGAGACGGTGGTGGCTAAGTGAGAGTCACGACGGAGGCGTTTTACGGTTTTACGGTTTTAGGTTTAAGCGCGTAGAGAAATACTGCCCCAAGGGTTTTAGCGAATGGATTGGGCTTTTGCTCTTGGGCTGGGCCATGCCTACTGTTCTGGGCCAAAATAAATTTTCAACAATAAAAAATAACAATATATCAAACATTAAATTATTTATCATAAATTTAAAATATATGTTAAAAAAATTATTTATTACGTATTTTAATCATAAAAATATTTATTTATTATAAATAATGAATTTTAGTTGTATCAATTAATTCTCCAACAATCAGAATTCAGGAAGTAAAAAAACTAATTCTGCAATCAATTGACTATTGAATATTCATTCTTAAAAAAAAGAATTTGTCCTACTGATCCCGGGTCCTGATTCGCCACTGCCCCTATCCAAGTATATATTCTTCGTAAATGTAAAATCTTTATTCAAGGTATGTTCAGGCATCATGTGTAATCCCTTATCTCTTGTTAAAGTTTTTAAATTGCGGTCCGCTATCTTATAAGGGATTAATTTCTTTGTTAGAACTAATCGAGATTATCTAAATTAATTATTTAACCAACGTTTCAAACCGCGTTTTCATTTAAAACTTCTCTCACCTTCATTGTCGTAAGGATTGCTTGTCTTTGGTTGCCATGGGGAAAGAAACTTGAATGAAAACTCAAATTATATGTATAATTTTGGGTGTCTAGAAAGAAACAAAACCAATTATATGAACCCTTCTTTGTTGTTTAGGGGGTGGGGAATTCATGGAACCTTCCTTCTATTACTTTCCCTGACGTAGAATATCATCCCCTAGGTTATTGATTAGTGTTTTTTTCAGCGTTTGTTCTTTTCCCTATCTCTGAAAGCTCATTTTGGGATAAAAAGTCATTTTTTTCTGTGTATGCGAGTTTGGTCAAGAAATACCATCCATGTTGAGAAAATGTGATGCAACTTTTATCTATCTCATAACAAAATCTTAATGCTAGTGTACCAATCTTAGTCCCTATTTCATAAAACAAATTAAACTAGCCTAAGGTTAAGCTATAAAATATAGTCCGTGACAAATCATGAAAAGGACAGAAATTTGGGCCAGAGAGAATATAGCTGGAAAAAATCGAATTAAATATAATCAAACAGCTCGAATTATTAATGAATGTAAGTTCATAGCATTTCGTCATCTGAAATGGTATACTCAGCAGGTCTAGCGGTTTGGATTTCATATCGTATGGGCCCTGAGTGCGATTTAGCGATATTTGACTATAATGTTAGCAGAGGAAGAACTACAAGACGATTATACAAATCTAAAACTCATAAAAACAACGAATAAAATCACTGTTTAAGTTACATAAATAAGAAAAACAAAGTTGAGCAATAACATAAGACTCATTTGTACATTGTATGATATGATTAGTAGCCAGTAAAGGTTTGAAAATCAACTTTCACCCAGAGATGGCTCCTTGCCATGTTGGTCTCCGTGCAACTAACCATCTATTCTGTTATGCAAGGGGAACCAGTTTCTTACTTATGATTACTTTTGTAAACCCACTTTCATTTCATTACGAAGGGTTTGAGTATGATGATGCCAGGATTGAAGGAGATGCCACTTTGGCACATTCAGAAATCCAACTCACTTCAACCACAAGGTACCAAAGCAATGCCTACAGTGTTGGGAGAGTCACAAGTTTTAAGTTATTACAACTTTGGGACATGAGCTCAGGAAAACTCACCGACTTCTCTACCCAATTTTCATTTGTCATTTACTCAAATGAGACTTGTTTTGGAGATAGCTTGGCTTTTTTCTTTGCAGATCCAAAGCTTCCACTTTCAAATGAAATACAAGAAGGAGGTGGCCTTAGTCTTGTGGATGGTAACCAATTATTGAAGCCAACTAAACATCCATTTGTAGCAGTGGAGTTTGACACACCAAAATTCTTGGGATCCACCTGGCACTCATGTAGGTATAAATTTCAACTCTATGAGATCTAACATAACTGTTCCATGGTCCATTGATATTAGGCAAATGAAAGTTTATTATTGTGTAATTGAGTACAATGCAAGTAATCACAACTTAAATGTTTCTTTCACTGGAAACAAAACCAATGGCAAGCCAATAAAAAGTTATATCTTATGCAATGTTAATTTGAGAGATTACCTACCAGAGAGGGTTATTTTTGGCTTATCAGCTGCTACGGGATTTATGTTTGAGATGAACACATTGTTGTCATGGTCATTCCGTTCAAGTTTACAAAGTGATGAGAATGTGTCTAATCAAATACCTACAATGGCAGCCTCGTCAATCCCAAATCCTAATCCTTCACCAATTGCCACTGCTAATATTAGCCCTAAACAAGAGGCCAACAAAGGTTTATTGAAGGGGATAGAAGTAGGCATAGGTATAGCTGCAAGTTTCCTTATTTTAGGGTTGGTTTGTATTTTAATGTGGAAGAGGGCTAAAGGGAAAAAAGAAGATTCACTTTTTGATCTGAGCATGGATGATGAATTCCAAAAGGGCATTGGACCCAAGAGATTTTGCTATAAAGAAGGTAAGTGCAACAAATAACTTTGCAGAGGCACAAAAGATTGGAAAAGGTAGTTTTGGTGGTGTTTATAGAGGCTATTTAAAAGACTTAAACTCCAATGTTGCTATACAGAGGATATCAAGAGAATCTAAGTAAGGAATAAAGGAATATGCAAGTGAAGTTAAGATCATCAGCCAACTGAGGCATAGGAATTTAGTACAACTAATTGGTTGGTGCCACATGAAAAAAGATCTCCTCCTTATATATGAGTTCATGCAAAATGGTAGCTTAGATTCCCATCTAGATCGTGGAAAAAGCATCTTGACATGGCAGATGAGGTAGAAGATTGCTATGGACTTGGCAAAGGCAGTGTTGTACCTTCATGAAGAATGGGAGCAGTGTGTGCTTCATAGGGACATTAAATCCAGCAATGTTATGTTGGACTCAAGTTTCAATGCTTAGCTTGGAGATTTTCGCTTAGCTGGGCTGGTTGACCATGAGAAAGGATCACAAACCATTGTTTTAGCAGGGACCATGGGCTACATAGCCCCTGAAAATTGCACCACAGGGAAGGCTACGAAGGAATCTGATATATACAGTTTTGGGGTTGTTTTGTTGGAGTTAGCCAGTGGAAGAAAGCCAATTGACCTTAATGCCTAGGAAGGTCAAATAACCAAATTTGAGTGGGTTTGGGAGCTCTATAGATTGGGAAAGTTACTTGAAGTAGTAGACTCAAAGCTTGGAGGAGCATTTGATAAGGAGCAAATGGAACATGTAGTGATTGCTGGCCTTTGGTGTGCCAATCCAGATTATACATCCAGGCCATCTGTAAGGCAAGTGATTCAAGTGCTTAAATTTGAAGCTCTTTTACCAGTTCTCCCACAGAAAATGCCAGAGCCACTTTGCCATTCTCTAACAATGAGTACTATTTTTGCTTCAGTTTCTTCTCCCTCTCTGGCTTTATGCTAGAACCAAATACAATGTGATCAATAGGGGAAGGGAAGTTGATGCACATAAAGTTATTGAAAAATTCATGTTAAGTTTGGTGGTGAAATCTCACATTCTAGTACAGCATAGGCTATTAGCCTATAGGCGAGTCATTTAAACTGATGAGTTTCCTTTTTTGCATGGGTAAACTGTAAATATCATTTAAACTCTTTGCCTGTGTGTGTGCTGTGTGAACTTGTGTTCTTGTGATTAAGTACGTTTGTAAATTTGTGATATAGAATTGAGAAAATGAAAGAAATAAAGAGCAGAAAGTGGAAAAGAGAAAGGCATAGAATCCAGTATGCGCAATTCTCCAGTTTTGAAATATTTGTGCAGCTTAATAAAAAATTAAAATCAATTCCTCTCACCATGCCGCACTTTTTTGTGTAAAGTCTGTAGTTGAAATTAATTTGAACATGCAATATATTCAAAATCAATTCTACCCAATTGGCTTTGGATCACGATGAGATGTAAATGTCACTTGCTTTCTTTAATACTAGCTGCTGAAGTTCCGAACAGCCTAGGAAAAAAATCATTGAGACATATTATAAAAGTAATGTTTGTTCAACGCAATTAAATACCAGTTTTTTTTTTAAATGATGGGAGTATAATAGTTTATCCTTACTTCCTTAATACCAACAAAAAAAGTGGAAGTATAAGAAAGCTTTCTGAATAATTATTTTCTTTTTTTGACTGATGACAATTTTTTATTCTCGAAGAAAGAAAAGTAATTTTGAATCAAGGACCTTTCATGCATATGTATGTATAATGCAAATTAATAATATAAAACTTAGACTTTCAAATAAATTATTTGACAAAGTCCGAAATTTTTACACTTTAACTAAAGAGTTAATAGATTATCTGATTGAGATCAATTTAAGGAACACAATACAAACGACGATAAGAAAGTGAATTTAACTAAATCAGTGCCAAATTTCAATGATATTTAAGGAAGATGATATGCTTCTAGCATTTAGTGTTTTTCAAGCTAAAAGAATCAATAAATTAATAATAATTGAGCAATACATGTTAATATAAGTGAAAGTTTTCATTATTTTATCTTTATCACTTATTCTTTGAATTTTTATATCAGGAAACCAAGAAAAGAAGAAAAGAAAGCAAAATCAAGAAGTCTCTAGATTTCAAGATTTTAATTAAAGATTTCACAAAGATAAAAAATAAGAGAAGATTTTGATTAAAGATTTCACAAAGATAAAAGATAAGAGAAAATTTTCACACCCTAATTATAAATAGGGACTTAGGAGGCCAAAAGAAACACACTGAGACAAAGGCACAGACTTAGAGGCTGCTACACAGAGATTTACAAGAGCAAAACAAGAGAAGAGGATACTTGAAGGATTAAAGTTAGGGCAAAAGAATCAAAATAATACATTTTTAATAAAAAAAATTACGAATTTGGGGCTCTTTCGAAACATATTACCAATCTGGGGCTGTTGGTCACGGCCAAAATCAGGCAGGACCAGTCACGCCCAACTCCAGGCGTGACCAAGGGGGGTGTCACGCCCAGATGTAGGCGTGTTCCACCAAATTGCGCCATGTGTCATGCACAGATGGAGCGATGCGTATATAAACTTCGGACGGTCATAACTTTTGACTGGGATGTCCGATTGAGGCGAAATCGGTGGTCACGCGTTCGTAATTGAGAGGAGAACCCCTTAACAAGAATCCCAAAGGGGACTTGCCCAAATTTTTTTCCCAAAAGAGGCCTCTAAGTGCCTCAAACTTGCGATTTAATCTTTGAACCTCCAAAAAATTTCTTATTTTCTAATTTTTTATTCATTCAATTAGTGAATTGCATGCTATTTTTCATTTTTTTAGTTACTTCTCTTAATTTCGAGCGTTTTGACATAAAATATATTTCCATCGGATATTTCTATCAAAATTTATGACTGTTCAAAGTTATATGCATAATCAACTCTAAAACCTAAGAATTACTAAATGCACCCCAGTTTTTGATAAGTTCATTCATAAAATTTAAAATGACTAATTACACCCCATTTTTTTATTAACTATAGTTCTATCTTTTCTTTTAAATCTTAAAATTTAAGTGATAATAGATTTAAAATATTAATTAAAATATTAAATGAACTATACTTAATAGATATAAAAATGCAGTGCAATTATTCATTTTCAATTTTATGAATAAACTTATCAAAAACTGGGGTGCATTTAGCAATTGTTAGACTTTAAATTTGATGATGCATATAACTTTGAACAGTCAAAATTTTTGATAGAAATATTCGATGGAGACTTATTTTATATCAAAATGCTTGAAATTAAGAGAAGTAACTAAAAAATAAAAAATAACATGCAATTCACTAATTTAATGAATAAAAAATTAGAAAACAAGAAATTTTTTGGAGGTTTGAAGATTAAATAGCAATTTTGAGGCAATTAGATGCCTCTTTTGGGAAAAAATTTTGAAATTAGAAGATTAGTTATATAAAAAAATTCAAAAAATATTAAACAAAATCAGATAAAAATTTAGAAATTATATTAAATAAAATAATATATTAAAAATTAGATGTACCAAAAATTCTGAGTGTATTAAATAAAATCATATAAAATTAAAACAATATTAAAAAATAAAAAAGATCATATCTATGGTGAAGATCGGTCTAAAAATACTTTAAAATTAGATTAAAATAACAATTAATAATATTAAATGATATTTTACGTCAAAAATTAAATCATCTCAATTTTAGCCTCTATATCAGTCGCTAACAGTTTTTGTGACGAAAGTTTTCGTCGCAAACATAAAAAATACAATATTCTGTCACAAAAACTGTTAGCGACTGAATTAGCGACTGATTTAGAGACAGATTAAGTCACGCCCAAATCTGGGCGTGACTAATAGCTCCAGATTGGTAATATGTTTCAAAACAACCCCAAATTGGTAATTTTTTTTCAAAAAAACCCTATATTGGTTCTTTTGCCTTAAAGTTAGGCCAAGAAGATTAAGAGGTTTGAGTATTCTTCTTCTTTAAAGATTTTTAATCTACTTTTATCTATTTTTTTATTAAGGCTAGACATAATTATGTCTAGCTAATTCTCTTTATTGTGGTCAGAGCCATAAACCTAATGTGAACTCCTTTGTAATTGATTGATTCTATGATTCTTTTATGCTAAAGTTATTTTATTTTATTGTGTGTTGAATGAAATATATCTTTATTAGAATTGATCACTCTAATAAAGTTCTGAGGATTAGGGTTCGCAATAGGAATATTGAGGCTTTAATTTCTGACTGTGGTAAAATAACAATTGGTACATTACCTATGTCGCAACCTATCCGGCCACGACGTGGACGGCGATGAAAAAAAGAAGATTCCCAAAAAAGGGAAAACTTGAGAGGAGTCGCCATCAACGTTTATTTAAGGAAAATGTCGGAAAAATAAAAAAGATAAGGCATGGTCTACGATTTGAGAGAAAAAGAGTTCGGGAGTCATTTACGCACGGAGAAGGTGTTAGCACCCCATGCGTCCGTCACGAAGACGACAGTCTTTAATCGAGTGTGCTAAGAGTAAAGTGACTTTTTAATTATTTATCTTCCCTAAAAAAAACATGACTTATCTTTCTTTTATTTTTATTTTTTATTTAGAAAAGAAAATCAAATTTTTATTTTTTTTAGAAAAGAGAATATTTTATTTTATTTTTTTATTTTTTTAGGTCGACAAGGGGTCTGCCCTCGCTCCTACGTATCCCCAAGTGCAATGAGGAATCAGACTTACGTAGTTCTTTTTTTTATAGATTTATTTTAATTGCGTGAAAAATAGTCGTTAAGGC
Source organism: Glycine latifolia (assembly GCA_013407115.1). Classification (NCBI taxonomy): domain Eukaryota; kingdom Viridiplantae; phylum Streptophyta; class Magnoliopsida; order Fabales; family Fabaceae; genus Glycine; species Glycine latifolia. The sequence goes on along the minus strand of CM023955.1, from coordinate 5,087,065 downwards.
GTTGGACCTTGAAACGACATTAAATTTGAAGAAAAAGCGGAGAGAATCGCTTAAGGCATTGGACCTTGACGCGATCTTAAACTTGAAGAAAAAGCGAAGAGAATCGCTAAGGCATTGGACCTTGAAGCGATCTCGAGTAAAATGAAATATTTTTTTTTAGAAAAAGGAGAATTGAATGATCTTTTATTTGAGTGTTTTTCCCTATTTTTTAGAAAATATTTTGGATTTGTAGTAAATCTATGAAGTCAAGCAAGTCGGAGACCCAGCATGATATCCACAAAATTCATCCACATGTTATTGATATACCACCAAGCAAGTCGGAAAGACCCAGCATGGAGTGCACAAAAACGTACGCGCTTACTAAAGAAAATTAGGGCGGAATCGCAAGCATAAGTGAATAGTAGCAATATGTAATCAAACGAATTAAATGGAAAGGGATAAAATAGAAGTGGGAGGTACACTTAGTAATTAGGGGTGTACACAGTAACCAGAGGGGGTGCAATCAGCAGTGCATATCAAATTAAAAAAGAATGGGCTAGGCCCAGATAGGGGTGCATCTATAAATATGGAGTGGTAACTAGTAAAATATGTAATGTCCCAAAGTGGGCCAAACCCAACTGCTAAAGAGTGTGCAATTATTAAAACACAGGTGCAAAAAGCATTACGAAATTCGTAACTGCATTGGCCAAGCCCAAGTACTAAAAGGAGTGTACTTATTAAATATGGGTGTGCAGCAAGCATTATGAAATTCGTAACTGTATTGAGTAGGCCCATGTGCTGAAGGTGTATACTTAGTAAAAATGGTGCCATAAAAAGTAAGTTATTTTTTTCCAGTTGGGCTAGGCCCAAAACAAAACAAAACAAAAAAGGGGGTGTGAACTTATCGAAACCAGATGCAAAAAGCAACTTTCGTTTGTTTTTTAGTGTTAGAACCGGGTCAGGTGACTCGGTTCAACCTATTTTTTCATCTCCTCCACCATCTCCTCCATAGCAGCTGTGCGAAAAGCTACGCGAAAATAGGGTTTTCCCCTTCCATGGTGGTTTCGCAAATTCCTAGGCCACCATGATGGGGGTTGGTGGTGGGATGGCCACCACGGTGTGGCCGGCGGTGAGGGGGCGGTGGTTGGTCGCAGTGGCAGCCGTGGAGGTGGCCAGAAAACTCAAAACGGAAAAGAGAAAGAAAGAAATAGAAGAGAAAAAAAAAGAAGAAAAAAAAAACGCAAACATAACAAAATCAATGAAGCTATCTACAGCAAACCACAAGCATTTTCTTCCTCTGAACGAAATAATCAACAGCTCACAAAGAAAGAGTGAAAACGAAAAAAAGAAGAAAAAAGGGTAAGAAGAAGTATCGGAAAAAAAAGAAGAAGGATGTGGGAAGGGAGAATGAGAGGTACCTCAGGAGACCCCTCACCCTTTCTCTCACGGAGGCGCCAAATGTCGACCTATGATTGGTTCGATTTTTCTTCTCCGGGATCTGTGGGCAACTGTGCCATTAAAATTTTTTACTGTTGCCTCCTTTGTGCCTCTTAATGCTGTTGTTTTTGACCTAATGGGCCTTATGGCCCTTTTTTCCTTCCTTTTTACTATCTGCTACACTATTTTTGCTTTTTGTTATCTTCTCTTTCTTTTTGTTTTATTTTTTATTTTTTTACTATCATTATTTTTTTATTTTTTTAAACTGTTATATACTTTATTATTTTTTCTTTTATTCCTCTTTTTTTTTTTGCTTCTTTTTTATTTTTTTAACTATTTTTTTCATTTAAAATAATAATAATAATAATAATAATAATCATGATAATAATTTTTTTTTAATACTCTTATATCTTTTATTTATATTTTTTTTGTTCTTCCTTTTTTATTCTTTCATTTATGTTTTTTCTTCTTTCCTTTTCTTTTTCATTTGTTTTTTCATTTCATTTTTTTTAGTTTTACCCGGACAGAATTAGGGTATGACAACCTAGGGATAGAGATGTATGGTTGCGGAGAAATTGATATATCATCTTAATGCTTAATCTAAGAAAGATTACTAAGGAATTAGGATTTTTGCTTGGGTTAAAGGGTTGAAGTCATTAAGGAATTAAGATTTAACTATTTTTATGTTAAGATATATTTTCTGAATAACTAGGATAGTTGAATATAGTAATTAATTCAAGTAAAGAAGGTAGGGATCAAAAGGTGAATGCGCTCTAACTACAATTCTTCCTCATCAATTCCTTAAATCCAAATAGCATTTTGTGTTTACAGCATTGTTAATTCTTAAATTTTAATTTTAATTGTTCTTAATTCATAATACAAAACCAATTTCTTAAACAATTGTTGATCCAATTTAAAGGGAAGAGTTGTCATAATTTTAGTACCTCAATCCTCATGGAGACGATACTCTATTTATTACTTTATTACTTGGAACGATCGGTGCACTTGCCGAATCCGCAGACAATACAAACAACCACAAGAAAGTGATGTTTAACTAAACTAGTGCCAAATTTCAATGATATTAGTAGTATATTTGACTTTATTACAAACAAACCCGTGCACGGCAACTACTCCATGCCATTTAGACTATCCCTGAATCCAACATCCTCAGCCATGGCCACATACCAATACTGTGTTTGTAAGTGTTCTCATTTACTTCCTTACTTGGGCATAACCATAGCAATTTTTTCTCTCTCGATCCCTCATGCAGCTCCATTAGACTTTAGCTTTCAGCAGTTTCTCAACAAGGAAGGTACCTTGAAATTTGAAGGTGATGTTTCTTATGAAAATGGACTCCTCCAACTCACCCAATTTAAGAAAGACAGTGTTGGCAGGGTCACATATTACCAACCACTGCATCTTTGGGACAAGGACTCAAGAAAACTCACAGACTTCACTTCCAATTTCTCATTCATTATAAATCAACCAAACAAAACCGATATTGGAGATGGCATCACATTCTTTCTTGCAAGCCCCAAATTTCCACTTCCTGTCCCACCAGATGGGTCTGGTATTGGCCTTGTGAGTGGTCAACAAATGGCAGATCCAAATTACATAAATGAGCATCCATTTGTAGCAGTGGAGTTTGACACCTTTTGGAATAATTTTGATCCTCAATATGACCATGTAGGTATCAATATTAAAACCATCAAGAGTCCTTTCACTACAGAATGGTTTAGTATTAATGATGGGAGAGTACATGATGCACAAATTAGCTACAATTCTAGCACATGCAATTTAAGTATCATCTTCACAGGATATGAGGATAATGTCACAGTGAAGCAACACTACTCCCAAGTAATAGATTTGAGAGAGGTCCTGCCGGATTGGGTTGAGTTTGGCTTCTCTTCAGCAACGGGATTGTTATCTGAGATACATATACTTTGCTCGTGGTCTTTCAGCGCCAATTTGGACTTGACAGTGCCCAAGGATGAAAGTAAGACAAGGATGGTGATAGGTCTGAGCATTGGAGGAGGTTTATTAGTTGTTGGTATTGGATTAGCTTGGCTTCTGAAATTGAAGATGAAGACAAGAGGCAAGGAAGATGACTTGGATCTTATTATGGACAGCGATTTTGAAAGAGGGACTGGACCAAAAAGGTTTTCATACAATGAACTTGTTAGAGCAACTAACAACTTTGCAAAGGAACTGAAGCTAGGAGAAGGAGGTTTTGGTGGAGTCTACAAAGGATTTATAAAAGAGTTAGGTGACTATGTTGCAATTAAAAGGGTGTCACCGGGATCAAGACAAGGTGTGGAAGAGTATGCCTCTGAAGTTAAGATCATTAGTAAATTGAGGCACAGGAATTTGGTGCAGCTCCTAGGATGGTGCCACCAGAAAAATGATCTTTTACTTATCTATGAGCTCATGCCAAATGGAAGCCTAGATTCCCATTTGTTTGGAGGCAAAAGCCTCCTGACATGGGCAGCAAGATATAACATTGCTGGAGGCCTGGCCTCAGCATTATTGTACCTACATGAAGAGTGGGAACAATGTGTGCTCCATAGGGACTTAAAATCAAGTAATGTTATGTTGGATTCAAATTTCAATGCAAAGCTTGGAGACTTTGGATTAGCCAGATTGATGGATCATGGCAAAAGGTCACAAACAACAGTTTTAGCTGGAACAATGGGGTATATGGCTCCGGAATCTGCTACCCGAGGCAAGGCTAGTAGAGAGTCCGATGTATACAGTTTTGGTGTTGTGGTTTTGGAAATAGCTTGTGGAAGAAAACCAATTGAACTAAGAGCCAGTGAGGAACAAATAGTTATGGTGGAATGGGTTTGGGAACTCTATGGCATGGGTAATCTGCTAAAAGCAGCTGATTCAAGATTGTGTGGAGATTTTGATGAGCAAGAAATGGAAAGGTTAATGATAGTTGGCCTATGGTGTGCTCACCCAGATTACTCTGTGAGGCCTACAATTAGGGAAGCAATGCATGTACTTAATTTTGAAGCTCATTTGCCCACTCTTCCATCGAAGATGCCTAAAGCCACCTACATTGTTCCTTCAATTACTGCATCTGCATCTTTAAACTCTCCATCGTCTAGTGCTGATGTTTCTGGGCCTACTAAAACCGAGCTTTTGTCAAGTAGCTCTTACACTGGCTCCCCAGAATCCAAAACATCTGCTGCACTTCTGCATTCTATTGAGTATCGATATGTAATATGAATTTTCACATGTAACCCTTTTGTTAATTAGTATAAGTGATACTTAATAGAAGTCACATGCATATATATTGTATAATTTCCATCTTACATATATGCCAATCGATATGTCATCTTTTTAAAGGTACAAACATTATACTTATACAGGGTCTGTATCAATCTTCTGACTTCATAAACAAGATATATATGTTTAAAGTATTAGCTTGCTGTAATCTGATACTTTCTTACAGTGATGTTCAACCATGAACTAGTTGAGTTCTATTTACATATGTTGAGATTGGTATGCAGTGCATAGAAAAGGTTACTAGTTCAATGTCAAAAGCATCAAGACTTTATAGCTGAGCCCACTCTAAAGAGAAAAAGTTGTTGCCTCTATTTTGTAACTACATAATAAAAAAGAAAATGAGAGGGGATGGGGGGAGATATATGCCATATATGTGCCATTGATCTAATGAGTTTCTTTTAATAACATAACGTCATATAACAAGTATTTTAAATATGCACAAAATCATGTACAATTTTGCAACATTAAGTTATATTTTTTGAATTTGTACACTATGACACCAAAAATGTTTCACATATAAAATCACTTCAAATTTTCAATTTTGGTCTTCATTTTACTTTTCGTGCATAATAAAAATGAAAATATTGATTGCTTCAATGGCGGGTGCCTGGGGGAATGAGTCTGAGTAGCAAGCATATGGCGCGTGATAAGAGTCTTTTCTTGTCATCATGGACTATGACATCCTTACCAGATAAAATGCCGGCCAAAATGGTTGTACCAGGTGCAAGAATTTGAGAGGAGAAAACATTGTTTTCACTCCTCCTTGTTCCATCAAACACAATTACAATAGACCTTGACCTGGGCCCCTATCTTGAAGATTCCTCTTATCACATCTTTTTGTAACATTTTAATTTGGTAATGCATTGAGGAGATTCACTCATTTACGTCAATATAAAACTGATCGAGGGCGAATTCACTGCATATTTCTCATTTAAAACACCTTATAAAAGTTTTAATAAAAGTGTTAATATTTATTATATAAGTGTTAAATTTTGTAATAATTATTTTGAACTGAATAATAAAATAATATTTAATTTAATTTAAATATGTTTTCTAAAAGAATACATTTATATAACTGATTCATTTACTAAGTCATATATTTAATTTAAATTTTTTATTTTCAAATATGTTTTATAAAATAATATTTTTAAAAGTGAGAATTATTTTATAAAAATAATGTATATTTAATATATATATATATATATATATATATAAGTTTTTAATAATTAATTTACATAAAAATAAATTATATACATATATATAAATTGATATGAAATGTCATACATTTGATAAGTATATAAAAAATTTATTAAATTTAAAAAACATATTTAAACATAGAAATTAATATATAAATTATTGCATGTTTTTGTTTTTATTCATCAAATTAAATTATATATATATATATATATATCATATTATTATATATTTTGAATTTTTATTTAAAAATATATTTATAAAACTATTTTTAATACAATAATAAAAATAAAATTTTAATGCTTATATATAAGTGTTAAATTTTATAATAATTATTTTATTTAATAATAGTTTTTATATACATGAATTTATATAAAAATCGTATATTTAATCAATATATTTATATTAATAAATATGATAACATTAATAATTAATAAATATAATTATTATTATTGTATAGAAATTGATTTTTTATATTAATACTACTACATTAAAAAATTATTACGTGTATTAGTCATTGAAGTATTTCTCTGCACATGTGACATGAAACCATTAATCCGTGGTATAATAAACTGATGTAGCCGTTAGTTTGTTAATTAATAATTCAGACAAGCATAGCAATATTACCTTCGTAAAAAAAACTTTTTATCCTTTTCTCACGTGGCAAAGGAGTAAGTTACCGTACGACAACAGCTATATATATTTTTTAATTACTATTTTAGATTAAAAAAATTAAAAACTTTAATAATCATTTATTAGCAGTATAAAATAATATTATACAATTATTTAATTATAAATTATCATGGCATAATTTTTAAGATAATTATTATTAAAAAAATAAGATAATTATTATAAAAATCAATAAATTTATTATATATCATAAATTATGATTAGATCTTAAAATTAGATGGAATTGAGAAGATATGATGCTTATTAGATATGTAATCATTATTTGAAGCCAAAAATTCTCAGGGTTAGATGGAAGGATTTTTTTTTTTTTACATAATGGATGGAGGATTTCCTAGTCTACTATATCATATGGTTTTTATAAATCAATTTAAAAATCATATTCCCTTTCTTTTTTTATTTGGACTTTTGCAAGAGGTAGGGAATTTCTTCTAGCACAGTGACGTTGTTAGTGTCCTGTAAGTTATTTTGGACAGGAATAATCATAGCACAAAAAGTCCTCGCAATTTGTTCACCGACACTTTCGAGATGATGTTGTAGATTATGTTGCATATGAGATAGGTGTGAAGTCCCTTAGAGCAATAGTATGATCACTCTTTAGGATAAGAATAAGGAGGGTTTCTGCCACATATAGTTGGTCACAATATAGATAGATAAATAGGGAAAAAAAAAAAAAAAAACATGACCTAGCCATCATCAAGGAAAAGTCGTCTAGAGGCAAAAGTTTTTTGTAAGTATTTCTAAATTCATTTTATTCTTACGATTTAGAAACTGATAAGTCTAATGCAAATTAAAACTAGAAAGGACGTTTTTACTAAAGTCTAACAAATATAATTATCCCACAAAATCGTAAATTTAAATTTCATTATTGATGTAAGAACTTTGATAAACAAATTATAAACACCTTTATAAGTATTTTTAGAATCTTGAGACGTTTTGATTCTGGTATATTTTGAAATTTAACTCATTTAATTTTTTTTATTAAAAATACAAAATATAATTAATACATCCTTATTTAAAATCTAAAATTAAAATAAAATATAAGATACAAATAAATCCTAAATACTTATTGATATTCCATTATTTATGCACAATCTTCAAATTTATCTTTATTTTATTTTGTTTCTTTTTTCTTTAAGATAATATTATATTTTTTTATATAAAAGGTAATAAATTAAAATATTAAAATAAATAAAAAGACACGAATATTTAATTTCCTAAACAAATTCTACATATTTAATAAAATATATAATTAAATATGTTTTAAGTCTTTATAAATATTATTAGAATCTATTTGTTTATAAGATTAGAAGTGTTTTTAAGAGCTTCTTTACTAAAAAAAAGTCTATTAATATTTTTCCTTAGATTGATAATAAAGATTTGGTAGAACTTAATTTTTTATGAACTTTTTTAATCATATTATTAGAACAAACTATATATTGATATTGATGAGTTTTTTATTAGTCATTTTTAATAAATTTTTTCTCTAATCATATTTTTTTATCTATAAAATTTAAACTCGAAATATTTTTTAAAAGATTTGAACTTAATTTGTAGTAGAGAAACTTTAATAAAAAAAATTACACCCCACGTATGCTTTTTTTTGTATATTTTTTAAATTGTTATCCCCCGGATTCGTTACTAGTAATAAGTCGTCACTAAAAAAATTATTATTATTATTAACCAAGGATCATTCGTATTTTTTTTTCTAAGCGTATATATCACTCAAATATAGTATTATTATTTTTCGTATTTACTTATTTAGTTTTGCAAGTGTATCTAGGAGGAGAGTAAGAAAGCAAACCTGAAGAGGTAGTCACGTACTACTATATTAGAGTATACGTTAAAAGAGTTAATTAATTAATGATTTTTTGACTGTTGTACAGAAATGATTATGTTGATCACTCTTTAAAAATATAATGATTAATACATGTGCAACGGTATGGAAATATTAATCTCTGAAATGGTCCGAATAATGTGAGCATAATCGATGCTCGTTGCTTACACCTCTATTTCTTCGCCTCTCGATCCCAGTTTCTTCTTCTTCATATCATATGACTAGAATATTCTCTCTCTGCGCTTACAAGAGTAGTTAGTGAAGAAGAATGATACTTGTTCTTCTACCCTTGTAACGCCAAACCCAACATAACAACCAATGTCCCATTTCCACATACATTGTGATTGTGTCTCATTGCCAATCCAATAACGCCAACAACCCCTCTTTGTTTTGTTCCCATCACAATCTCTCCCATTATTTTCATATATTTTGATATTTCTTCTTCCATTTCCTTCCGTTAGAGATTGGAGTGTGTGTGTGCGTGTTTGTGTATATTGTATTTAATTGCATTATATCCCTTGGACGCTAAGATTGGATTGGGATTGGGTGTTGTTGAGTCAAAATCTGTTAACCTCACCCAGACGGTGACGCAGATGCAGACTCTGGGTTTGTTGGTCGCTCCTGTTCTCGGTTTCTACCTGAGATTCCTTCGTTTCACTCTCCGCTTCCTTCTTCTCATGTTCATGGATTTCCCTTCCACATTCAAGTTCATCACCCAAGCCAGTGAACTCGGTTGCGGCTTTTTCCTTCTCGGTTACTTCTCGCGTCTCTTCAACCTCCTCGGCCTCCTCTTGATCTTCTTCTTCTGCCTCAGGTTTCTCCGCTCTCCTCTTCTCCTCTCCAACCACGAGAAATCGTCGTCGTCCAGAGACGAGAATTCGAAGGAGGTGGAGAATTTGAAAGAGGAGAGTTTGGAGGACGAGGTGTTCGACGTAATGTCGCTAAGGAAGATGGTGAAGGAGGAGCGGCAGAGGTTCAACGCGGCGTGCGCGGAGATCGAGCAGGAGCAGGGGGCAGCGGCGTCCGCGGCGGAGGAGGCCATGGCCATGATTCTACGGCTGCAGAGCGAGAAGAGCGCCGTGGAGATTCAGGCCAAGCAGTTCCGGCGCGTGGTGGAGCAGAAGCAGGAGTACGATCTCGAAGTGATCGAGTCGCTCCAATGGACGGTGGTGCAGGTGGAGTCGCAGAAGAACCTTCTAGAACGTCAGTTAGGGGTTTTGAGGGAGAGGCTTAGACAGTTCGTCAATGATCAAGAGATACAGCAGCTTCAAGAAGAACAAGAACTACAAGGCACAGCCAATGATGATGATGATGATGATAGCAGTGGATTCTTGAATTTCTCTATTGAATATGATGATATAGATGCTTTTTCTTCTAGAAACCACTCACCCACACACACACCACAGCACTTGTAAGTTTGCATGCTCATCCACATGCACATGGACATGGTTCCTCAATGAAAAATGCCTTTTTTTGTTTTTCAATTGTAAATTGTATTTACTTATTTATTTGTTTGTTTTATTGACAATGTTGATGAACGCTACACAATATGTGTTAATATGCGTGTGTCTGTTTTCATGGTGGGGAATAGGTTTAAAGTTGGCTCAGGTTTACTGCATTAATTGTGTGAATGAATTTCACGATGCTCACTTGACATTGCAAGTATTAGTTAGACCAAGGTTTTAAATTGTGATATTGAGAATATAATTTACAATCTCGAGTGTTGATTTTGCATCTGGTTTTGTTTCTGTTAAAACCTCACTTTAGAAAAATGTAAGTTGATAGTTTCATTGAATGGGGGTAGGATTAGGCATCTCATGAATGAGAAAGCAACCTGGTACTGGAGGTTGAATCAATCAGATGGGCCCAGTGGGGCTTGTCGGGTAATGTAGGAAGCACTCATTGGAGAGGGACCTTTCTTCTCTAAGTTATTATTACTCTAAATCTTCTTCTACTCTTCTAGCACTAATCTTTGCCTAAAATCTTCGACTTTTTCATACTCCTCCAGGAGATTTACATGTTCATTTCTAGATGTCTGAAATTTAGTGATAACACTTTTGAAGTATAAAGGAAGTTCATTTCTGTTCCAAGAGTACAATTAAGCTCCCAGATATATGCATTATATTCCTCAGCTAGCTTACCATCTTGTCGACGTTTCAATATTCAGGTACTGACACAGATATTCGACATTAATTGTAACCTTTGAAGTTCAGACACTTGAGTAAGTACTTGCTGGGTGTGACAGAATGTTAGCTGATGTTAACACCGCATCCTAAAATAACGTGATCGCTGTAGCGCTTCATTTTATTATTATTTTTTTAAAATTAAAGATTAGAACGTAAAGAACTTTCATGTTCTAAAGATTGTTACGAACTCCAGAAAGGAAAAATATATTGCAAATTTAACGTCTAATCGACATATGAATAAACCCAAAGACTTGGTGCATAGTGTAAGATTCTGTTATATTTATATATAAAGAAATGATCTATTCAATGAAATAACAGTGTTAATTTTTTTTTAATCAGCTATAGTCATATATTGCAAATAGAATTAGTCTTGATTCAGTGGATTGGAGAATTTCCATCATCTCTTAGGGAGGACATATAAAAAATCTTGACATATGAATAAGTTTTGGTATTTTTGGGAAGGACAAAAGACCCACAAGCAAACAACTAAAGCACTACAACACGGGGCAGAGGATTGCCCATGACATCACCTAACATGAACATGATAAAACAGGATATGTGAAGTGCTTAGTGCTGTGTGTGTATGCTTGCGCTTCCACCCGTCATGTTAGATTAGAATTAATAAAACAGTATTTTGTAACCCTTTCATCGAACTAATGATTAAGGACCTAAACATTTCTAGAAAGCTTTGAAGGTCCTGCATTACTTACTTGGGGTGTTATCAGCATTAATTTCGGAAGTGAGAAAGGAAATAAAATAATTTAGATCAATAAAAATTCCTATTATTTTAACTTTTAATGGCAGTTTAATATTTTATTTTGACATTAGTAGTTTAGTATTAATATACGGTCAGTGTAAACCATATTTAAATCACAGTAAAATATTTTTACAATATTATCTAATTGTTGTGTTAAAATATAATTTAAGAAATGCAATCATATAAAACATTTTAAATTATGGTGTTACATTGAATATCTATCAACTCTTATCTCTATCTATCTTTCTATTTATATTACACAATTAACAGATTTTATCTGTATCTCCTACATCCTTTCTTGTTTATTTTTCTGCCTTGTAGGAAAGAGTTCCTTTTCGTTATTGCCAGAAGTAAACAAACTAACATTGTATATTTGCATCTCTTATTTCCTATTTTGTAATGCTAACGACGCTGCTGTGTCTTAATCTGCACTGTTCGAATTCAACTTATGCGAAGCTTCTGATCAAACAGAAAAGAGATGTATTATAGAATAAGAACGAGTTTAATGTACAATTATGATTCAATGACGAATCAATATTTAAATTATTTTAAAATAATTATTTTAAAAGTCAACAAATTTAATTATTCAATCATAATTCACTATTTAAATTATTTTAAAAATCAACAAACTTATTTAAATTTTGATGGAATCACTGTGAAAACACATTGTAAGTAAATAACCACTTTTATCATGAAAAATAATCATTTCGTTACTTTTTCCAATATCTTTTTCCTCACCCAGTAAGAGTTTCTTGTCTTCTCTTATTTGCTAAAAGGTAAGATGACCATAGATTTCTATATAAAGCGACAATATGATTGAAAATAGTTAGGTGATTGTTAAGGGTCACATTAAAGATATTGCGAGTGATTGAGGTAACAATGCAACTGAAATCGCTCCAGTTAATTTTTATTTTTTTTAGAAAATAAAACAATGATTTTAGATCAAATATCTTCCTATTTCTGAATGTATTTCTTATTTCATTTTTATAAAGTGAAATCAAACATACTATTTTATCAAAAAACTCCCTTCAGAAAAATATAACTAACTGGTTTCATTGAATAATATAACTAATTGGTTTCATTGAAAAAGATACTTTTTGATATTGACGGAGTCTAGGTTCCAAAATACATGCATATTCCTCGGCTACGGCTAGCTTACCATGCCATAGATGTTCCAACTTTCATTTATCAAAAAAAAAAAAGATGTTTGTTGACAATGGTCAATTTTTTTTTATCTATTTCATGATATATTTTTATAGGGATGCTTCTATAATTATTATAAAAAGTAAAACAAAAATAAAAAAGTTCCAAATAAATAATTTTAATTATGTAGTTCTAATTAAGATTTAGTACTAGAAAATATCATGTATGATATTGATAAGTTATTTATTATATTATTTGATTTAAAAGATGAAAAGAAGGTATAGTTTTTTTTTAAAGAAATAATTATTTTAATAATCATTTAAAGTTTGGTTTTGTTAGCAAAATTGAATCATTTTACAATTTGACTGTACTTACATGTTAAGATATATGTTACTTCTCAATCCCGTCTTTGCTAAAAAAGTGAAGATATATGTTAAGAATAGATATTAACCAGAGTACAATATGTTGTTATTCATAATCATTTAAATAATTGTTCCACTCTTGGATAAAGCTTGGTACATTCTGTTTTGCTCGAAACTCTCTGGTCAAGCCTCAATGCGGCTGAACCCATAGCATTTCTTTAACTTTTGTAATTTCATGGCTTCCCTCACTTGTTCTGTATCAAGCCAATGTCCATGTTCGGCATAGATCATATTCAGTAACGTGTAATTACCAGCGTTATTTGGTTCTGATCTTATAAGCTGTGGAGCTAGCATTTCTGCTATGTCCAATCTGCCATGAAGCTTACAAGCCGACACGAGAGAGCTCAATATTCTTGCACTTGGTTTCATGGGCATTGTTCTCCGTATTTCCAAAGCATATTCAAGCTTCCCTGACCTTCCAAGGAGATCGACTAGGCATGCATAATGCTCTATAGTTAATGGAATTTCACAATCTGCATGTACTTGTTTGAATATCCGTTGCCCCTCAGCTACAAGGCCAGCATGATTACAAGCAGATAAAACTGCAAGGAAGGTAATTGAATCGGGTTTCACTCCTCTCTCGTTCATTTCACAAAAAATTTGTAAAGCTTGTTCACCACATCCATGAAGGCCATAGGCACCGATCAAACTACTCCAAGTAACAGAGTCTCTGTTTGGCATTTCTAGGAACATCTTACGAGAACCATTCAAACAACCACATTTGGCATACATGTTTATCAGTGCATTGCCCACAGAGATGCTAAAACTAAATCCAAATTTAAAGATATAGCCATGGAGTCCACATCCATGCTTTAGTGAAGATAAATTTGTGCAGGCAGAGATGACTGCCAACAAAGTTACGTAGTTTGGTTCAGTTTCCTCAGTCCTCATTTTATTAAAAAGCTTCAATGCTTTGTAGCTATCCCCTCTTCGAGAAAAGCTCCCAATGATTGAACTCCATAACACCACATCTCTAAAACTAGACCCTTCAAAAATTAGCTCAGCAAGGTGCATTGATTCTCCACATTCACAATACATATTTACAAGCGCAGATGAAAAACTAGGACATGACTCAAACCCATGACGAAATGCATAACCGTGAATCTCCTTCCCGTGCTTAACAAAGCCAGGCTCCGCACAAGCTGATAACAGAGCAATTGATGTCACTCTATTTGGGCAAAGTCCCTCAGCCTGCATTGCTCGAAAGCATGCAAAAGCCTCATCATAATCTTGATGAGCAATGCATCCAGATATCATAGTAGTCCATGAAACCTCATTTTTCACCTCCATCCCATCAAACACACGCAAAGCCATCAAAGAAACATCGCACCTAAAGTAAAAATCCACAAGAGCCGTTGACAGAAACACTGACTGTCCTATCCTCTCATCAACAACAACAAGAGCATGAATCTGTCTCCCTATCTTTGAACCCATTCTCCTCCCACACATGGATACCACGCTAGCTAGCAACTCAGGCTTGAGAACAAGACCAAGCAAGTACACATCGTTCAACGCTTCCAAAGCTTCTTCCAAACACCCATTATGCAGATAACCATTAATCAAGGAGTTCCAGGTGATGGGGTCTCTGTGAGGCATTGTGTCGAACACTTGCCGTGCTGATCCAACATCTGAAAACTTAGCATACATAGTGATGATAGAGTTGGACACAACTGCTTCAGAGTGGGAGCCTGTCTTAAGAGCCAAGCAGTGAAGCTGTGTGCCAAAAGCATGACATTGAGCAGAGGAGCTTGCCTTGATGACTGATGGAAGAAAAAAGGAAATGGAGGAGTGGCCACAGAGATGGAGTTCAGTGAAAAGTTGAAGTGTTTGGTGATAAAGACCCTTTGAGAGGAAGGTTTTGATCTGGTTGGAAGGGGTAGAACATGTGGGGGGCACTGAGGTCAGAAGGCGTCGGGTGAAGAAGAAGGCCATGCAGGACAGAGGATTCAGAAACAATGTTCATTTCTTGGGCAAATCCAGGTGCTTTTTGTTTTCTGACTGACCTGAAGAATTTTAGGACTATGTTTAATGGCCACTTCAAAACAAGGGAGTGTCCCCTCTTCCAATTTTCTTCCCGTGTATCAATTCAAGAGAAATATATTAGTATACTTTTATGATAACTTAATTTTTTTACTGCAAACTTAAAATTTTAAATATATATGTGTGTGTGTTAAAGTATGTACTCCTTTAATATTCATGTATGAATGCAATATCAGATAAATTTAGATTAATATAAAAAGTTGCAAATATGATACATGAGGAAATTTCTTTCTATCCAATAGAAAATTTTAAAATAAAATCATCAAATTAAATTTTATTAAATGATGTATTGGTTGAAATAAGTTGCATATGTACAATTTGATATAAAACTATTATTTTTTATACTAATCATTACTTTAAAAATCAATAACTTTCGTAAGAAATTCAATTGATTAATAATATAAAAATATCTATACTTAACTATATTTTTCAACTCAAAATATTCATTTTTTTAATAAATTATTCTAATCATTATTTTTTTAGGAAATAATTGATTCTTTTTAATTTGAACCGGTAAAATCTATTTTATTATATATTTGTCATTCTTTCGGATTTTTTTACCGTCACTCTCTCATGTCTTTGAATTAATCAAAATTGAAATGTAAAATAACCAATTTATCAAAAATTATATTTATAAATTGATTTATTTTACTCAGCACGAAGTTAATATTTATATACTGTAAAATAAGTTTATACTATCATTTAATTATAAATTATTATCTAATTTTTTTAATATAATTATTCAAAAAAATAATAAATTTATCATACATATAATTAAATGCAATGAATGACGTGCCTACCTTTTTTTTTTTCCACATATTATACTTCTGTCATCAGAAATACCATTTAGTTTCTAATAATTAAAAAGGATAAGAATCTCAATCCACATGCACATATTAAAAAAATAAATAAATAAGCAACTCTTGTCCTCCTACAAGTACAACACTGAGAGTGGCTTTTTGGTGAATTGATTAGTGAGCCCGAGTTTGTTGAGTTCACTGCTCATAGACATGTTCCTTAATTTCCCCAGATATTAAACAAGATTCAAAGCACGTCACTTCCGTTCCCGCTTTCTTCTTAACAAGGTACCCCTCGTTTAGTGGTTTATTTGGACAATGCCTCTTCAATCATTGCAATTTGTTATATGATGAAGAAAAACCCAATTTTTATGTTGCTGCAGTGAAAAATTTGAACCTTTTGAGACCTCAGTTCTCTGCCATGGCAAATTCTCATTTATCAACACCTTCTGAGCTATTTTCAAGACAACATAATCCCCCTGTAAGCTCAAACTTGGTTTCAATTCCCACAAAATTTGACTTCATGTTGCTAGTTATCTATTCATCTGACCTCCCATTTTTGTTTGATTGTGTTGAATTAATCAGAGGGTTCCAAATCTTATTGGGGGCAGTTTTCTGGACTCAAAATCGTTGACTTTCATTGATGTTATCAACCCTGTAAGTGTTATTTCTTCTTTTGGTCTGATAGTTGGCTTATAATTGAGCTGAATCTCTTGATTTTGGTTTTGAGAAAGGAAGAGTTCTAATATTGGTATCATCTAACAAGGCAACACAAGAGGTTGTTTCACAAGTTCCTTGCACCACAGATGAAGAGTTTAAAGCTGCCGTATCTGCAGCAAAGAAGGCATTTCCATCATGGCGAAAAACTCCAATCACAAAACGCCAACGTGTTATGTTGAAGTTCCAGGAGCTTATACGTAGAGATATGGTAAACATTTTACAATGTTCTATGCCTCTGCCTCATCTATTCAGAGATTTAGGCCAAGACACCATACTGGCACATATGCCATTTAGCCATATCACTACTTTGTAACTGTTTCAGGATAAACTTGCACTGAATGTGACCACTGAACAAGGAAAGACGTTAAAGGATGCACAAGGAGATGTTTTCCGTGGTTTAGGTGGGTCTTTCTAGTATGTTGCTTGAGAAGTTTTTGAGATGAGATATTATTGGTTGAACTTATAATTTTTTGTGATGAACTTCTCTAAACATTTTATGTCATTTAGAGGTGGTTGAACATGCTTGTGGGATGGCAACTCTACAAATGGGAGAATATATTTCCGATGTATCAAGTGGAATTGATACTTACAGCATTAGAGAACCACTTGGTGTATGTGCTGGTATTTGTCCATTCAATTTTCCTGCAATGATTCCCTTGTGGGTAAGTGGTTTTCTACTTTTTTTGTGGTTATTTTGCTATGCAATTGTTTTTCTCTTACAAGTTCTTGGGTACTCCTTTATTTCTTGTTTGCTTGGTTTTCTCGTCCATATCGGTATGCAAAGATGTATGATATTTTTGCAGATGTTCCCAGTGGCAGTTACATGCGGCAATACCTTTATTCTAAAACCATCAGAGAAAGTTCCAGGTGATACTTTCTACTTAATTTGGTTGTTTATGAATGTCCTTGCATTAGCTCCTGAATTTGGAGCTTTGCGTTATATATAATGGAAAAGGAGCTCTGTAATTCAAAGCAAGCTAAAGCTTCTTTAATAAGCTATTAGCATTATGGCTTCAGAACATGTTACCCTAAATAAATTGTATTGTGAATACCAGGATCAAGAATTTTTTAAATAAAATGAATGGCTTCATTATTTTCACCTTTTCTTCAGCAACTGATAAGGATTTTGCAGTTGCCAATCTTGCATATTGCACCTATATTGCCAATCTAGTTATTAATAAATTGCAAATTTTGAAAATGACAAATGAGAATAAAATTCCAAAATTAAGGTTCTTGACATTTAAGTTTTGTTAAGCCTTCCTTTCTTGTTATATTCAAATACTTTCTTGGTTGTGATCTTCACTAAGGAAATTTTCAAAGAATATTTGTAGGAGCAATATCTTCACTAATATTCATTTTATAATTTAAAATAATAGATAACTACCACTCAACTGCCTTGAACCCTGTCTGCACTTGCTCTTTTTGCAATCTAAATCCATTTAAACTAATTAAGGACGAGTTACTTTTCAGATTGGGTTTGCATTTGGCAAATGATACTCTAGCAAGAAAAGGAAGCTAGTGTCACCCAAGTAAAATATTGGTGTCTTGCCTTTTGACTTTGTCCTTGTTTATGCCTCACATGGATCATCTTATTAAATTTGATTTCTGAATAGATATATTAGGAAGAATGAAACAATGTCAGATCTTACAGTTTGAGAAGTCTATATTAATTTTGCTTTGTGATGGCTGATAAATGTTGTCTTATTTATCCATCTAGTAATGGAATACTAAATATTATCGTCCACCCTTGAGTTTTTCTTCCCATCCATGTAACAGTACATGCATCATGCTTCAATGGTAATAGCACACTTAACTAGCAGAACTCAGAAATATACAGTCTGCTGTCCACTTTCATGATTCATCATTTTTGGTTACTTGCAACTTATAGTAGAGAGAATTGGATGTCATAACATTGGCATTTTTCCAGGTGCCTCTGTAATGCTTGCAGAATTGGCAATGGAAGCTGGTTTGCCTGGGGGTGTCTTAAATATAGTTCATGGAAACCATGTATGCTATAACCTTTTCTAAACTTTTGTTCTTCACTATTTCCTAGTAAATGAACTCATGGGCATATTTGGCATTTGGTACTTAATTGCATCATGTATTAAAGTTTTAAATCAGAGAGTTGCAACTTGCATATAGCAACTTGTGGCATTGTCATACACCCACGCCACTTTTTGTACATTGCTTTTCTTGTTTATTGATGGTCTTAATAACCCAATTGTTGACAGGATATTGTGAATGCTATTTGTGATGACGATGACATCAAAGCCATATCTTTTGTTGGTTCAAATGTTGTAAGTCATCTAATGCTTAGCTTAGCTTTACTGCTTTTATGTTATGCCTTTTTTATTTAAACCAAAGGCAATGCTGTTATTGTGTTGGCAAAGTTGAATCATTTTACAATTTGACTGTCCTTACATAAAAAGATGGAAGAGGACTAGTGATTCAAATGCTATTTTTTCTTAACTGATATTCTCCCCTTACATAAAAATTTGTTTTCAGGATAATATATCTTATTTGATGTTTTTATTTGTATAGGCTGGAATGCACATATATGCTAGAGCTGCAGCTAAAGGGAAACGTGTCCAGGTGGGTGCACTTAGCTTTGTCTTCCCCTTAGTAAAATTGTTTCTTACTGTTCATGGTAATGATCAGAAGTTTTGCACCTAATAAAATTTGTTTTCAGGCTAATATGGGGGCCAAAAATCATGCGGTTGTAATGCCTGATGCTAGTGTTGATGCTACTGTAAATGCTTTAGTTGCTGCAGGTTTTGGTGCTGCTGGACAAAGGTGCATGGCTCTCAGCACTGTTGTTTTTGTTGGAGACTCAAAACTGTGGTATCCTTCTCTACCATGTTGTTATTCAATTTGTTTTATTATTATTTTGTGGTATCATCTTACGCTTGAAGCAATTTTATGCTCTTCCTCTAGTGCTTGTTCCAAAATGATCTGGATGTCTTTGGTGTGCACCAAACTGAATCACCACTCCTCCTTTACCAAGACATAATTCAACATCTCTAAAATATAATCACATTTTGTGAGCATTCTTGCTGCTGTGCAAATTAGTAGGGATAATTAATTATTTCCATCCTTTTGATAATTCTGATGGGATTGCCCCGAATAGACTGTTCCAAGTATTTGGATTTCTTTGTGAGCAGTCTTGGTGAGGAAATTGACTTTGAGTTCTTCTTTGGCCTCATAAAACTTACTTTTAACCATGTATTTATAATATTTTAAGTATAATAACTTCATCCTTTAGTCTTCACAATATTTTTCCAGGGAAAGTAAACTTGTGGAGCATGCCAAAGCTCTTAAAGTAAATGTTGGAACTGAACCTGATGCAGACCTTGGTCCAGTCATTAGCAAACAGGTATGTTTATGGTTCTTGGACTGATAGCAAATCTTCAGATTATTGTTTAAGAATTACTAGTCAGTGCATCACATTTCCAAATTGATCTTGTATACATTTTAGTTATATGTTTTTTAAATATTCTCTCAACCTTACCCACTGCACAGGCAAAGGAGCGAATACACAGATTAATTCAATCTGGGGTTGAAAGTGGTGCCAGACTAATTCTTGATGGAAGAAATATAGTGGTAGCTTTTATATTCTCAGTCATTTTTATCATTTCCATACCTTTTCATGGACATTTCCATACTTTTTCATGTATGATCAATTTTCCTTTTCAATCTTTAGCATAGCAATTGACATGTTTGGAAATTCAGAAGGCAGCAGAAAGATTTATGCATGCAAAGATTGTAACTAAAGTAATAATCTTCAATTATAGCACTCCTCTTCCTGAGGCCTTATACAAAACAAACAAAAAAGAAGAAAAACATATAGGAGATCATGAAACATTTATCTTTATGTAGCATTTGATTTGGTTGGTAACTAACAGTTCTTGTACAGTTGTACTGGTTAACCAATTAAATACTACCAGTTAAAGAAATGTAACCTTTTATATTCATGTATAAATCTTTTGGAACCTTGAAAAATTGCGCTTGGTTCAGTTGTTTGGTGGTATGCATAAAGCCAGGGTGTCTTAGTGCAATAAAAATTGGTTTGGCTTAACTTTTAACTCCTGATTCTGTTGCTTTGTTCATTCCTGCTCCTTGGTTCTCCCTTCCCTCCTTTGACACCCATCAAGCTGAGATGCAATAAGTTAAAATGAAGCACCCCAAATGGAATGTAAAGGACATACAGTTTTGTGCATATCATTATTCCACATCCTGAAGATCAGTCCTTGCATAGTCCTTTTTCCATATAGTCAATGGATTTTTTCACCTTTTAATATCATTTTAAGACTGTTCAACAATTCTTTTGTGAATAAGTAGGTCCCAAGATATGAATCTGGCAATTTTATTGGCCCAACCATCTTATCAGATGTCACCGCCAACATGGAGTGCTACAAGGTAATTTTCTCACTAATCATCAATCTGTAATTGTTTACTAAAGAATTTTGCAAGTGTTTACCAATCTGTAAGTGCTACAAGGTTTAGACTTGAACTAAACTTGACTATCTCTATCACGGCCTGTGCAGGAGGAGATCTTTGGACCAGTTCTTCTTCTCATGGAGGTACATTTTGTTTGTCTCATACTTAGAATCCACTAATTTGGAATTATTTTATTTGTCAATATTTGGTCATGTAGGAGGCTCATCTGCCTTG
The DNA here is from genome assembly GCA_013407115.1 of Glycine latifolia. NCBI lineage: Eukaryota > Viridiplantae > Streptophyta > Magnoliopsida > Fabales > Fabaceae > Glycine > Glycine latifolia. Next base: position 5,065,904 of record CM023955.1, on the reverse strand, counting down.
GATTTTTCATTTTAGCTAAATATAATGTTATGCTAACACAGTTTTTATTTTATTTTTAAAAAAATTAAACATCAGGCTGATAGCTTGGAAGAGGCCATAAACATTATCAATGAAAACAAGTATATTTTAGCAACTGCTACATTTTCATTTGTATTTGTTAAAGACTTAAACTTCCGTTTATCTCTTACTCTGACTTTTAAAACAGGTATGGAAACGGTGCTTCTATATTTACCACATCTGGTGTGGCTGCAAGGAAATTTCAGACTGAAATTGAGGCGGGGCAGGTTTGTCATCTAACTATGATGTTTTCTAGTACCATGTGATCAAGTCATGTGACTTTTTAAAAAACTTGAGTTACGTGTTCTAATCTTGACCATTGGTTAGATTTAACACTTAATATCTATTTCTTTCACTCACTTAAAAAGTTACTCTTGCTATATATATTTGACACTATTAATGTTATGGATCATCACTTTGTGACTGCATTTGAACTAGGTGGGCATCAATGTTCCTATTCCAGTTCCTTTGCCCTTTTTCTCATTTAGTGGTAACAAGGCATCATTTGCTGGCGATCTTAATTTCTATGGTATTGTGATTTCTCCCAAAGCTAGCTCTTTTCAATTTTGCATGTGATATTGTTTATACCCTTGGATTTGAAATTGATACAATTTTTTGAATGACAGGTAAGGCAGGGGTTAACTTTTATACACAGATCAAAACAGTAACCCAGCAGTGGAAGGATTCGGCTAGCGAAAGCAAGATCAATTTGGCTATGCCAACCTCACAAAAATCTTGAATGCGAAGTTTATATTGCCTCTGAAACCTTTGGACTCTTATAAATCCTGTTAAACTATTATATCATATCCTTAGCAAATTCTTCTGTAAATAATACACCCTGACCCACCTATTTTTATATAGTATTGTACTATGTTATGTTTTTATTGGATGTGTGCTACTGTATTATTAACTTTCAACTTGACAGTGGATACATTCTAAATTAAAGGAAACTATAAAGTAGAGAGACTATACACAAAAAAAAAAAAAAAGTGAAGATAGCATTGATAGGATAAGGTTACTTTTTTAATTACACTTCAATATATCTATCCACATTTCTTATTTTGTTATTTTTATTCTATTATTCAAACTTATATTTATTTAAGTTTTTCTTTTGTATAAATTTAAAACCATTTAAAATGACTTTCTTTATTCATTATATATGAAGCTAAAAAATTATAAAAATAAAATAAAATGGACAGCGATATTTTTTATTCATATAAAATAAAAATATTTATAATTACGAGATAATTAAACTAATGAAAAACTTTATTACTTAAATAACATGTCTAATAAATAAATAGTATATTATAGGATAAAATATATTTTTAATTTCTCTAAAATTTGGAAGTTTTTTGTCTTCCAAATTTTAAAATTCACATCTTTTGATTCTCAAAGTGATTTAGCCAATTCTTGAGGATCAAAAGTTATAAATTTTAAAATATAATTTATTTTATATTCTATATTTACATTTGACTTTCTAATAGAAATGAGATGATCTCACAAGCTTTTCTCCTTTGAGTGTCTTTGAGACTAATATTTGATATAGAACTTAGTCATATCTAAAATTTGTCATCTTACAAATTTAATGTGATGTGAAATAATATAGACTTATTAATAAATATTACATATATATATATATATTTAAATAATAATTAAAAAATATATTTGAGATAAAAATTATTTATTAAAAGATTTAATATAATTTTAAAATTATTATTTAGTGTATCGATTAACTGGTATAAAGTTATTTTAGCTCCACCTGTGACTTGGAGTTCAAATTTTAGGCATCTACGTAATTATAATAAATATTTAGAGCGAGACACTTGCGTGTAATTTGTATAAGAAAAAAAAACATATTTTTTGTATGATAGTAGAGTCGAATATAAATAGACCAGTAAAATTTATTTCTCTTATAAAGTTAATAAAAATAATAGAAAGAGAGGTTTTGAGTTGAAATTAAAGATTAAAGAAAATGATGATTAAAATACCAAGCTTGATGAAATAGCAAGACGATTTTAGATTACGGAATAAACTTTAGAGTTTGATGTTTATTACTGACCCCAATAATATAAAATATTTTACATTATCAAACAATTATAAATTATTATTTAAATTATTTTACATTATCCAACTTTCTCCGTTTTTAATTCCTGTTCAAATGCTCCGAGCAATGGACGATCACGAGACATGTATTTTTCACCATACAACTCTAATTAATCTACTAATCACAGCATAAAAAAGTAAGATACAAATAAAATCATCCACTCACTTTCAAGTGACCATCAACTAATTAATTAAGATCTAGAACTAGAAATCACTTCAACCAAAGTGTTGAAATCTTGCGCTGCCTTCCCTTGTGGTCCAGCTGCATCCAGCACTGTTTTTTTCAATTGGATTGCATTTTCCTTCATCCTCTTTCCTTGTTCCTCCACCAAAACCAGCCTCAAGCATTTCACCAACCCATCTTTGGTGAACACTCCACCTTCTACTCTCACACCAATCTCCCAAACATCCTCAACCATCCTCCCAGTCAACCCATGATCCCCAAAGAAAGGCCTGCATACCAAAGGCACCCCATTGCACATGCTCTCAAACACCGAGTTACAGCCACAGTGAGTCACAAACACCCCCACAGAACCATGTCCCAAAACCTCAGTCTGCGGGGCCCAAGCCACAACCTTCCCACTCTCAAGAGTCCTCTCAAGAAACCCTCTTGGCAGAAGATACTTCAGATGCTCCTTGAGAGACCAAAGAAAGGGAAAACCACTTGCTTCCAATGCTTCTGCCACTGCCACAATCTCATGTGGAGGTGGAGTCACCACTGTCCCAAAGCTAACATATGCCACTGACCCACCATTCTTCTTCTGCTTGTGATCCAGCCATGACAAGCACCCTGTTTCATCTGTGTCTGATGGAGGCAAGGGTGGTAGAGGCACTGAAAGAGTCAGAAAACCAACTTAGAGAAAACACTTCAACTTTGACCTCATGTCATGCACCAACGAGGGTGGATCTAGTTCCTCAAAGAAATTCACTACCACTGCCTCAGCTTGAGGTAACACACTACCCAACGAAGCTAGTGTCTTTGAAAACAGTGTCTCCTCTTCACTGCCACTGTTGATCACATCCTCTGGCAAGTCTTCAACTCGCATCTTAGACAACCCAGGAATGAAATCCAAAGGGGTGTTTGTGTCACTGTTGTTAGCACATTTCTGGCGTATTAGGTCAGTGTGAAAATGTGCAGAGATTGAACATGACAAAGGAGGCCAAACAGGAACCCACGGAACGTTCAAGTGTTGAGCCACAGTGAGAGAAGGTGTGACAAAAGCATCAGCGATGATGCAAGTGACTCTCTTGTCTCTGCCACTGCCATGTCTATACCCTTTTGCAAGTTCTCAGGACCAGCCTCAAGAAAAAGGTTCACTCTCTCAACTGGGTGGTTACCTGGGACATGATCCTCTGGGACTCCATCGCTTACGCTATAGAACTTTATGTTATCGGGATGTGGGGTTTTGAGAGAAGAGGTTTGTTGCAGTGTTCAGTGCCTATGAATGAGAATTGCAAGTTATTGGGAGTGGCATGAGCTAGCTTGAGCACAAGGTTTAAGAGGGGAATAGGGTGGCTTCCAAAGGGGAAAACAAACACTTCGACGTGTTTCTTCTCTTGTGAGATTTTCATGGTTTGGTGTAGTGAGGTGAGAGCCATGAAAGTTTGGTTGGGTTTGGAGAGTTGATACTGGGAGAGCAGTGTGATTTTTGTGAATGTCTTTGTACATGGATAAAATGGGTTAGAGCATACTGTTAGATTTTGAATAAAGATCTTGAGTTCAATATCTGATCTTTACTAGATCTCCCAATAAAGGAGGTGAAGAGATCTCCAACATAGAGGATGAGTTCTTGTAGAAGAACTCTCAAGATTTGCACATAGTTCAAAAAAGAATAAATTCTTTACTTATTTCTCTTTCCGTAAGATCTCAAAATAAGATCTACCATTAAAGAAAAATTAGAGAGATCTTAAGAGATTTTCAATCCTATGTGATTCTATGGAAACTATCAAAAAATAGTCTAAGATCTTAATTCAAGATTTACCATTAAAGATGCTGTTAAAATGTTTAAATAAGCCCCTTTTTCAAGTTTAAACAATCTGGCTTTATATATAATTTATATAAGTAAAACTGTATTTCTAATTGTGCGTCTAGGTATATAATATGTAAGATTTTTACTTAAATATTTTAAATAAAGGAACATACGAAAAAAAGATGAGTTTTCTTAGTCTGAAACCGCTTAAAAATTCTAATATACAAAATGAAATACCAGGAGTGGTAGGTAGTGAGTATTATATATAACTCGTGGCAATTGGAATTATCTTACCTGTCACCATGAATCATGACCATTGGGTTTAGACTTGAGGTTCAAAGGAAAATACAGCAGGGATGGTAACCTCTAACCACACTCGCGGGGTCCCTATAGTTAATGAAGTTTTTAGGTACGCATATGTACATCAACTTGCAAGTGTGCAACATTAGCCAGCTAGGTTGCTATCACTTGGAATTCAACGTTAGCTAGAGTTTTTAATACCTCATTATTTCTATGTACTTCACTGATTATTTTTTTATATCATATTACTTTTATATTTATATTTTTCTTTTCTCTTTTAGTTCTTACTAGGTGCTAAATAATATTTTGGTGCTCAAAACAAATTGCATTACACTGATAATTTGTCAAAACAATGCTCATTAATTAATATTAGTTTTCTTAGTTTAGACCACATGTATTTTTTATTATAGATAATGTTATTCAAGTCGGATAAGATTATTATGAATGATAAAATTTATCTTCTAAATATTTAATACAACTACATACCCAAAACTTAAATCCAAGACCTTTAATTAAGTTATAACAACTAACTCCATGCTAGTTGGTGGTTAATATTAGTTAATTAGATGCATAAGGACACTATTTTTTTTACTTGGTTTTCATTGCCATTTAATTTGCTTCGCAATATTCTTAACAAGACTTAATGACACACTTCAGGCCATTTTATCACTTGAGTCCAACCCAAGGATATTACTCATCATTTGCAACAAGTCAGGGGCTTTTACTTCTTGCACCTACCCTTTTGCTTCCAACTCCCAACACCTCTTAAAAGACTCTGACAGACAAATATACCCCTCTAACCAAGCACTCATATTTTGGAATAATCCTTCCAAGAAAATGATTTTTTTCAAAATAGCTATTCCAAAATATAATTTTCATATTCCTTTAGATTACCTATACACTTTTGAAATAACTATTCCAGAACATGTGAACTATTTATAATTTATGTATGAAATTTTGATATAATGAATATTTTATAAATAATATTTATAATTTTTATTATATTATTTGAAAAATGAATAAGATTTTAAATTTTTTTTAAATGGAAAACACCCACTGATTAAAAAAATTGACTCTAATTAATAGGCACTTTTGATTTAAAAAAATTAAAAACAAAATGTTTTCTTATTTAATTTTTAAAAATATAATATAAAAATAATAATATAGGAAATTAATTATAATTATTATTTATGAAATATTTATTATAATATAAATATAAATCATTTTAATTTATATTGATAAACAATTGTCATGTATATTATACAGATAAGAATACCAAATACAACTAATTTGTCATCATCAATTTTTGTTTGTTCAGAAATTTCTGCCCGAAATATGTTTTATTTTTAAAAAATTAAAAAAGTAATAATAACACCTAATTAATAGATGTCTTTTTATTACACGAGCGTCTCAATTTTGTAGTTTTGTTTCAACTGAAATCTTACATGTCAGAAATTATCCTAAAATGATCAATTATCTGTTAAGATTTTTGAACAAACACTTAGTTTTTAGAGTAAATTATATTAATATTTTCTGTGATTTTTTTATCGCATACAATATTCCTTCATATGTAACGTTCACAATAACCTCTCTTTTGTCTTCTAACAAAAAAAACCTCTTTTTTGTACGTAAGAATGCACTAGATAATATTTGTCAAACAATTAAGTTAGTGTAATATAAAAAAATATCAATATAATATTTTTTAAACATTAAGAAAGTTAGTGTAAGAATAAATAAAAATATTACATGTAATTTTTAAAAATATTAACGAATTATAAGTATATTTTGCTGTAATTTTTAATATGGTTTTAGGAAGGGAAAAAAAAACTACTTTATGCAGACACAGAAACGTCAAACGTGGTGACTGGTGAGCCATTCACTGGAAATTAAACATGTTGTTTCAGTCTGTCCTTGCTCATTTACTAACGTGGAGCTCGCTTTCCCTATTAAATAGTACTCCCCCTTTCATTTTTTTGTTGCACTCCTCCCTTTATTTTATATACTTTTAAGGGTTTTTTTTTTAACAGCAAAAATATATATATAATGATTTAACGGCAAGGTAAGTGACACCAGGAGTGGCAACCAAAGTGAATTACAGTACAAGATAAGAGGTTTTAAACATTACATTAAAAGCGCAAGGTCTCCTATTTCCACAGCACTGACTGTCCGACATTAATAGTGCTACATCTATCCTGTTGCATGCATCCCCGCCAGAGAGCCATTAATGTCTCTGCATTTGCTATAGACGTGTATGTGTCCCCCAATACCCAATAGATGATGCATGTCCAGGCACTAGCCCAAACAATTTGCTACGCCCAGCCTCCACACGTACGAGAAACAATTGAAATCTTTTACTTTTCCACAAGCTTGTGCAAAGACATATTATTCCTCTTTTTATATCTTTATTTATGTCTTTATCTTAATAAATATGATAACTATTTTTTTAAGAAAAATTATCCTCACTAACTCAGGTCCTAGATTTTCCATAGAGCTCACATCCTTCGTGCCAAAACCTCTAGAATTAATACTCAGTTAATGAGTTACGTCACAATATTTATCTCATGATTACTAGGTTCCAAAATGAGAATGATGATTTATTTGAAATTGAGTCTTATAAAAAGATCATTTTACATCATCAAATTCATAGTGTTATTAGGTATATGAACTTGAGTCTATATGTGGACCATTCGTTTAATTCGTAAACTAAGTGAGTTAAGTCGTTAAGATCAGGTGATATGCACGTTCATTTAAGCACGAACTTATTGACCTGATTCATTTAATTAACTCAGAGACTAATGTACTCCTATATGCTACGTACTTTCGTGTTACTTCTTGAGAATAAAGGGGTCAATCTCATTAATCACACCTATGTGAGTGTCAGGAAATAGTTTTGTAATTTGTGGCGTGGAATCTATTTCTAATGGAGAGTGATGTTCTGACGTCCATAATAAGTTGAGAAGAAGAACATATGTCTTGCGAGACGCATACGGCATATCTAGTTATAGTCAAAGTATATATCAAGATACTGTTGTGATATGCTCTGCACCGTTATCACTAACAGTGTTGTGTTCTGATACTATTGTTGGGTAAATCGTACCCTCAAATAGATTTTGTTGGGTTATCGTTCAACCCTCAAATCAACCTTGCGGAAGCGGAAATAAAATGTAGGAGAGCAGAGATAGAGAATATCACACAAACAATTTGTTTAACGTGGAAAAATCTCCTTCAGTCATGGAGTAAAACCCACGAGACACTGGTCCAGAATCAAACATCCACTATATGAATAATGAGTTACAATCAAACATCTCTAACCTTTCACTAGAGGTACATCAAGCATCACCAAGTATGGTGGTATTCAAACTTCTCTAAAGAGGACTTTCTCTAGAGGTATTCTCACAGGAAAATGTCTTTCATATTTCTCTCTCGACTGAGAATCACTCAATATACATGCATTAAAGACTTATATAAGAAAAGGGAGGTGGAACTTCATCGAGCCACTCAAAGGCTGACTCCTTGAGCCTTGCACCGCTCAGGAGAGGTGACCCTTTGAGGCTTGTAGAGTTTCAACGCCTTGTGAATTTTGTCAAGCATTTAAGGCGGAATAGTTCCCAACAATTCTCCCCCTTTCGGCTTCAATGCGTCACTTCAAACAGCTGCCCGACATCTTCAATCAACGGGTTCAACTTCAGCAACCCGACATTCTCAATGCAATAGGTTTATCATCAGTCCAGCCTCTTCACTGAGTCGGGTTCACCAACCCAGCACCTTCACAGCAATCTTCAAATTTCCTTACTGATACCGGCTTGGTCATCATATCAGACCAATTTTGGTCCGTGTGTACTTTGCCAAGTGCGAGTTGTCCATCTTCCACCACATCTTGGATCCAGTGATATTTCACATCAATATGCTTAGTGCGGGAGTGATAGGTTGAGTTCTTCGCCAGATGAATGATGCTCTGGTTGTCACACTTCAGCTCATACTTTTCTTGATCATGGTCAAGTTCCATGATGAACTTCTTCATCCACAACATCTCTTTGCTTGCCTCAGTCACGAAAATGTACTCGACCTCAGTTATCAAAAGTGTCACACACTTCTGCAATCTTGATTGCCAAGAGATTGCTCCTCCAGCAAATCTCATCAAGTATCCGGTCGTCGACTTTCTTGAGTTGGAATCTCCCTATAAATCAGCATCCGAATAGCCTTGCAGCTCAGCTTTTCCTTCTCCAAATCAGAGGCATAAATCGGATGTACCTTTCAAGTACCTGAAGATCCACTTCACTGCTTCTCAGTGTTCCTTGCCGGGGTTTGATAGAAACCAGCTCACCATTCCAACTACAAATGTCAAGTCAGGTCTAGTGCAAATCATTGCATACATCAAGCTTTCGACGGTGGATGGGTATGGGATCTTCAACATCTCATCTCTATCTTCATCAGACTTCTAACGCTGCTTCTTATTCAGCTTCAAGTGCCCGGATAAGGGGGTGCTCACTGTTTCGGCTTTGTCCATGTTGAATCTCTTCAAAATCTTCTCAACATATTTCTCCTGACTTAGCCACAATAGCTTTTTCTTTCTATCCCGGATAATCTTGATTCCAAGAATCTGCTTTGCAAGGCCGAGGTCCTTCATCACAAATGACGAGTTCAACGCCTTCTTCAAGGCGACTATCTTCAACTTGTCTAGCCCTACAATCAGCATGTCATCAACATATAACAACAAGATCAGAAGATCTCCAGTCTCATACCTCTTCACAAATACACAGTGGTCAACTTCCGCCTTCATGAGCCTGTGTTCATTCATGAAGGATTCAAATTTCTTGTACCACTGCTGAGGTGCTTGTTTCAAGCCATTGAGACTCTTCTTCAATAGGCATGCCATGTCTTCGCATCCTGGAGCTTGGAACCCTTCAGGTTGCTCCATATAGATCTCTTCCTCCAGCTCACTGTGAAGGAATGTTGTCTTCATGTTCATCTGTTCTACCTCGAGATCCATCGAAGCCGCTATGGCTAACACAGTTCGAACCGAGGTCATCTTCACAACTGGAGAGAATATCTCTTCAAAATCAACACTTTTCTTCTGATTGCAGCCTTTCACTACAATCCGGGCTTTGTATCTCAGCTTCTGCCCGTTCTCTTCAGGTTTGATTTTATACACCCACTTGTTCTTCAGAGCTCGTCTTCCTTTAGGCAGCTCTGTCAACTCATAAGTCTGGTTTTCATGCAAGGATTTCATCTCATCTTGCATTGCCTTCACACATTCTTCTTTGTCTGAACTTGTCATAGCCTCGTTATAACTCTGAGGCTCACCATCTTCAGCAATGATGGTGTATTCATCAGATGGGTACCTAGTAGAAGGTCTTCTTTCTCTAGTGGGGTATCTTGGATGTTCTTCTTCATCAGCCGCTTGAGAATCCAGTTCATCATTCTCATCTCGGTCCTTTTCATCAATTCGGACCTCAGTCTCTTGGTCCTCATCAGCTTGTTGTTGGTTATCATTTTCATTGGGCTCTCCCCCTGCATCAGCTTGGACAAGAGGAACGGGTTCTTCGCATCAAATAGCAACCCGGACTTTGGGCTTCGAGATGTCATGAATGATCTATTCTTCATGAAAGACCACATCCCGACTTCTCACTATTTTCTTGTTGATCGAATTCCAAAGTCTGAACCCGAACTCGATTTTTGGCGAATCGAGGTAGATGCATTCTTTCACCTTTGCATCAAGCTTTTCCCTTCATCTTTAGGGATATGCACAAAAGCTTGGCATCCAAACACCTTCAGGTATCTGTAAGTTGCTTTTCGACCGCTCCAGACTTCTTCTGAGATTTCTCCTTCAAGTGGTCATGATGGTTAGAGGTTGATCAGGTCAACCGCAATTTTGACTGCTTCTCCCCAGAACGTTTTCAACAACCCGACATTGGATAGCATACTTCAGACCTTCTCTTCAGTAGTCCAATTCATCCTCTCGGCTAGTCCATTCAACTGCGGGGTCTTGGGAGACATCTTCTCAAGTTGGATCCTGACTTCTCTATAATAAGCTTCAAAGGGACCGCGATACTCACCAGCCTTGTCTGAGCGAATAACTTTCAACTTCTTGCCAGTCTCCCTTTCCACCATAGCATAGAATTCTTTGAAAGATTGGAGTACTTGGTCTTTTGACTTCAGCAGATAAACCCACACTTCATTGAAAGAAATAAAATACTGAGCTCATCCAAGCGATCTCTCCGACATAGAGCAAACATCAGTATGGACAAGGTCAAGAATACACCTGTGTCATCTGGGTTGATTCGGTCTCACAAACGAAACCCGATGTTGCTTTCTAGCTAGGCAATGCGTGTAACTCTCCAGCACTTGGCCCTTCCACCTGGTTAGTAGTTCTTTCCTCTCCAAAATCTGAAGTCCTTTCTCGCTCATGTGGCCGAGGCACTTGTGCCATAGTTCCAGGCTCTGTTCATCCCGAATGGTATTGGTTTCTCCACCAATCATCTTTCCTTGCATCACATACAAGGAGTCTTCTTTCTTACCTCGGGCCACGACCAAGTTTCCCTTGGCCAGCTTCCATCTACTTTCTCAAAGTAGTTCACTAACCCGACATCATCTAATTTTCCAACCGAGATTAGGTTCAGTCGCATGCCAAGTACATGCCTCACTTCCTTCAGCGTGAGTCGACAACCTGTATCTGTGGTCAGGGTTATATCATCGACACCAACAACCTTGCTTTCACGACACCAAAATCTCTCATTCTGTAAGCAGAGAAGAATCCCTCATGTGGGGTGACGTGGAACGAGGCACCAGAGTCAACAATCCAAGTGTAGTCATCATATGTTATATTCAGCATTTCTTCACCAAGAAAGAATATCTCGGCACTCGAGTTGGCAGCTACCGCCATGGTGCTCTTATCATTCCTCTTTTGGGAACGATCTGGTCTGACTTCACAGAACCAGTCTGTTCATCTTTCTGCAGAATCCTGCATTCAGACTTCCTGTGTCTGGGCTTTCCACAGTAGAAGCACTTCAGTTCATACTTTGGCCTTGACCGTCCTCTGAACTGGTCATACACGTTTCGACCCCGACTCTTGCTACGGACCCAAAAGTCGATCTTACTTCTGTTCTCAGCAACGTTGGCCTTAATCGTGTTGGTTACACCTTGCTCTCTTCTCCTGACTTCTTCATTCAGGAGGCTATTAGTAACGACATCCATCGTCAGTCTTCCTTCTGGAGCTGAGTTACTCAATGTCACTACCAGAGTATCCCAGCTCTCTGGCAGCAAACTCAACAGCAACAAAGCTTGCATCTCATCATCAACTTTCATGCTGGCTTTGGAGAGTTGACTCACTATACCTTTGTAGGTATTGAGGTGTTCAATCATACTCATGCCATCCTTGTATTCTAGCTTCACAAGTCGACGAACCAGGTGTGCTTTGTTCCTGGGAGTCTTCTTCTGAATCATGGACTCTAGCTTTGTCCACAACTCATACGCGTTTGTGAACTCGGACACGTGCTCAAAGACACTTTTATCAATATATTTCCTGATCATGGCCACCGTCTTACGACTCAGGATCTCCCACTCCTTGTCGGTCTCTCATCAAGGACAATGGGCTCATACAGATCTTTGCAGTAGAGATGATCTTCCATCATCGGTCTCTAATAGGTGAAGTTGTCAGCAGTCAGCTTGAACATATCACCTTCATGGGTCACTCCACTGGTCTCCATCTTATCTCCTTCAGAACCTTCGAATCTGTGAGTACCTTATACCGCCGCAACACTTGCGGGACATGTCGCCAAGCCTCGCCGGGAAGACTTTCGATACAAGTCACCAAATCGAACTGTCGGCTCTGATACCACTGTTATGGTATGCTCTGCACCGATACCACTATCAGTATTGTGCTCTGATACCACTGTTGGGTAAATCGTACCCTCAAATAGATTTTGTTGGGTCATCGTTCAACCCTCAAATCAACCTTGCAGAAGCGGAAATAAAATGTAGGAAAGAAGAGATAGAGAAGATCACACAATCAATTTGTTTGACGTGGGAAAACCTCCTTCAATCATGGAGTAAAACCCACAGGACACTGGTCCAAAATCAAACATCCAGTATATGAATAATGAGTTACAATCAAACATCCTTAGCCTTTCACTAGAGGTACATCAAGTTTCACCAAGTATGGTGGTATTCAAACTTCTTTAAAGAGGACTCTCTCTCCCTAGAGGTATTCTCACGGAAAAATCTCTTTCAAATTTCTCTCTCAACTAAGAATAACTCAATATACATGCATTAAAGACTTATATAAGAAAAGAAAGGTGGAACTTTATCGAGTCACTCAAAGACTGACTCCTTGAACCTTGCACCACTCTGGAGAGGTGACCCTTTAAGCCTTGTAGAGTTTCAACACCTTTATAACTTGTGTCAAACATTTAAGGCGGAACAATTCCCAACATATACAAAATTCCAAGCATTTGAATCATGTATTCTCTTATTTGAATCTTGGATCTCTCATTACTTCCTGAAATACCCATTCTTGATGCAAATTTGTATTCTAAATTAAATTTTCAAAATATAATGAGAATAATAGTAAAAGTACAGGAAACAAATGTGAAAATTCTAATTCTGAAGTGCATGGCCCTTATAAATTGAAGTTTCGTAATTACTCATTAGTTTGGAACAAATATTATACAAATCCAATAATACATATAGACTAAACGACGTGAGTTTAATTTTTTTAATCTAGCAAAACGATACTTTATATATAATATATATTGGTCTGGTTTATATACATAAACTAGGAGATTCACACCACCGTCCAACAATAACCAAGCTCCAATTGTGTACCCAGACCAGAATACGTACTGGCACTCTTGGCAGACAATGTTAAGCATGTGAATTGAAACTCGTTTATTTCAGTTTCTTTTTGTTGGAAAAATGAAAATTTAAATATAAAAACAACTTACAGTCTTACGCTAAAAAATAATGTGAAGTACAATATCAACAACTTGTAATTTTTTCTTTCCAATATTTCCTTTCAACGGATCAAGCCTCCTCTTTGTCTTGGTCACTTTCAGTATGTACTGGGTTGGAGAAAAGATAAAGACTGGTTAAGGAAAACGATTATTTTTTTCCCCTCTAATATTATGAAGATTTGGGAAAAGAAAAATTATTTATATTTTCCTTATATTCCTGTTTACTAAACAAGCTAGCCAAATTTCTGCTTTTTCTCTCTATTTTCTGCTTTTTCCTCTCCCTAACATTTTGATTGTGGCGAATAAAGCATCAGGGAGGGCGATGAATTCAAGGAATCTGGACCCGCCACTGACAAATTAACACATTGGGGAGTTCCGATCGAATTTTGTTACCACGTTAATATATATATCCTTTCACGTCAAATACGATTTGATAAAAAAGACGCAAAAGCATCTTGTTGCCGAAGCTTCGAAGAGACGCATCAATCAAAACAGTTCCTATACGCGTAACCAAAATTCACACGCATCGCGATGGATGGCGATTTGAGTGATAGGCACGATACGCCACAGTTGCTCTTTAAGTAAGTGGAGGAGATATATATATTTATATATATTTTGTATGCAGGATAATATTAAAAAATTTATAATAATTCATGCAATTTTTATTTAAGCAATGAATTAGATTCCTGTGTAAATTGATAGAAAGCAGAAAGTAAGCTATTATTAAAACTTAACAAAGGGTAAAGAGAATATTTTTAAATAATACTAGTAATAATATAATACTAAGGAGGAGAGAGGACAGTGTTGTAATAAAGGGGAGGCAACGTGGGCACTTTGATGGCCATGAGGCTTTAAAAAAAGGCTTCCCTGATCGAGTTCCAAATCCCATTGTGGTATCCACTAAAAGAAAAGAAGCTAGCCATATTTACTGTGCGAGTAAACATAAAGTAATTAATCAGAGAGAGAGGATGGGTTCGAAGAGGTATGCGCTGTTGATGTGCGGTGAGGATTCGGAGTACTTGTTGAAGATGCACAGAGGCACCTATGGGATATTCATGAAGTTGCTGGAAGAGGAAGGGGAGAGGTGGGACCTCTACAAGCTGGTTGAAGGAGAGTTCCCAGAACACCATGAGTTGGGTCGCTACGATGGGTTTGTGATAAGTGGAAGTTGCTATGATGCACATGCCAATGACCCCTGGATCCTTGACCTCATCGATCTCGTTATCAAATTGGACTCCATGCACAAGAAGATCCTTGGCATTTGCTTCGGCCACCAGGTTCCTTCCTTATGCTTAACAACACTTCACATCACAATCAATCATCACCCTACCTTTCTTCGTTTCCGATATTAGTTAATTAATTAATTGCCATATTTTTTAGTTTCTCTCTCGTTGCTCTGCCATGCTCTGAAATCTGAATTATTATTATTGTCTTTGATCTAGTTGGAACATAATTATTATTCCAGGGACTTTTGGATTGGCCAATTTTAGATTTTAAAATATTGAGAGAGAAAGAAAAGTCCTAAAATATACTAAAGACAAGTCTCATGTATTGTTTCATGTATTTTAACATAAATTTAGTATTATCAATTAAATTAATTGTTCTTCTTAATCTGAATGAATTAAATGACTAGATTTTATACATAAGAAAGAACGAAGGAGGGAGTATATATTTAAATTAATTTTGTATAAATTCTTTCTTACACCTTCTAAACGAGAAAATACATATAATATTATTGCAAACAAATTGCATATTAAAAAATTATCAAAATAAGATGACTAATAGAGATTTTAGGAAGGGAGATTAATAAAGGTAGATACGAATTTCGGAATTGATGTGTGGTCCAAGACCATCGGAAGAAACAAGTTGTCAGTGCTATTATATTTGTGTCCTATTACTCTGGACGGGACCATATATTTTGCCTTCTGGGATTAATTTTTTTAACTTAAATTCGGAGGGTCTTATACTAATCTATATTTATGAAATGATCGACGATTACTTATTCTGAGTCCTGTCATTTTTCATACGCAGAAGTATTCAGGACCACTAAAATATTATTTGGAATTCTGTGTTGAATTATATGGTATGTTGAAATTCCATTATGTGTGGAAATATTTGTCTATTGGGTCCTACCAAAACAAAAAGTTTGTGGTCAGCCTGCATTCTGAATAAGGGGAAAACAAAGCCAGGATAAGGATATAATTTACTTTTTTAAAACAAATTTTAAAACCAGTAAAGATTAATAGGATTGATTTTTTTCAATTTGATCATTTGATGACTTCCGGTGGTTGATTTTTGTTGTATCATTTTCAGTTTTTTTTAATTATTATATATTATTATCAGTGTCAATTGCGTATTCATGGATACACGGTATAAAAATGTTAAACAATAAAATATGTTTAAAGTGTGTTTGGACACCTTTTTGTGACATGAAAAACTTTTTAAAGTGTGCTGTATATACTCAGGATTTAGCACATGTTCATTTAAGCTTAAGCTATGATCAGGGTATCCCACAAATATAATTGGTGTTATAAAGTCCTAACCTTTTCTCATAATCTATTTTTGTGTAAGTAGGTATGGCTTTTGTTTTATGATTTATTGTATCCAAATCCATTGACATCCTTCACATGATGTGTAAATAGATAATTGGGCGTGCATTGGGAGGAAAAGTGGGTCGCTCTCCCAATGGTTGGGACATTGGTGTTAAAGCTATAAACGTGTCACCATCTTTACCCTTGGCTTTCTCATCTCTCAAGCTCCCATCAAAGTTTTCCATATACAAATGCCACCGGGATGAGGTAAGTGTGTAATAATTTCTAAACATACTCATAGCTTACAACATTTCTTTTTTCCTTTTTCTTTTAGAATTATGATATATAGCATTAAATTAAACTCAGTATGTTTGTATAAATGAAATTAGATCCTAGAGCTCCCTCCAAAAGCAGAGGTTATTGCTTGGTCAGAAATGACTGGAGTTGAGATGTTTAGCTATGGAGACCACATGTTCGGCATCCAAGGCCACCCTGAATTCACCTATGACATCCTCTTGTTCTTTATTGACCGTATTATTCAGCGAAATTTGGTCCAGGTATATATATATATATATATATATATATATATATATATATGCTCATTTTCTTGTCTTGCATTAAGCTTGTTCCTTTTTTTGGTATTTCACTGAAATGAATGGTTCAGTTATAGTATTATATGGTTACTCATTATGGATGTTTTGGAATATCAGGAAGTGTTTGCTTTGGATGCAAAGGTTAAGGCGGCATCGCAAGAGCCAGATAAAGAGATATTGAAAAGATTGTGCGTTGATTTTCTGAAGGGTCGATTGTGACTGACAATTCAATATGAATTGAAATAATATTTTTGAGATATTATTGTGTAAGAGGGTTTTTTATTAATTAGAGAAGCAATACTTGCGTTGCGTGTGGCCTTTGCCTAATGTTAGCCATGCTATTGCTAGGTTGGCATCCATTATGAACAACGACAATGGGTGCAGTCAATGCCCCCGTATTCCACAAGAATTATCTAATTTGGTCATTCTAATTCAATTAACTATTAGTAATTCCTAGACTTACTCTCTAAAGGTAGTACGTAGTTGTTTAAATTACTATTTTGAAATCTGGACCAAACCGTCCGATTTTATGATAACACGTGTCCGATTTAATGCTTTTTAAAAATTAGTGTATTCTTAAATTGGTTTAAAATTGTTGAATTAGTGAAAAACTTGTGGATGGTGATTTTACTTAAAACTTTTTTTAAAAAAAAATCTTTCAAAAAACAATGTTATTTTGATTTTTTTTATAATAATTTTTATTATTATCAATTTAAACACATTATTTTTTTCAATATTACTATGATATTATATTAAAATATTTTTAAAAAATTATTAAAATCGGTTTGACTCTGATTCTATATTCTTTGAACCAATGTCTAGGTCGATTCAGTGACTATCCGATTTTAATAGCATTAGTTTAAATTGCCATCGAAT
Organism: Glycine latifolia; assembly: GCA_013407115.1. Taxonomy (NCBI): domain Eukaryota; kingdom Viridiplantae; phylum Streptophyta; class Magnoliopsida; order Fabales; family Fabaceae; genus Glycine; species Glycine latifolia. Next base: position 5,048,523 of record CM023955.1, on the reverse strand, counting down.
GATTAATTGTTTTGATTTATCAATTTTAAGTGACATAATTTTTCCTACATGTTATAGTGAAAGTGAAACTCAACGAGTCATCTCAATAGTTAATCTATTATATATTTTTTGGGTAAAGTCTAATTACCAGAGAAGAAATATATTGCTTCATAAATTCCAATCGAATAATATTTCCTTTTTAACGTCGTACCTTACAAAAAAAAAATTGGCAAAAAGAAAAATACTTTTGTATTGAATGTTCTACAAAAAAGAAATGCACTTGGATTCCAGGCTGCAGCGTTCGTTGCCAAAATTTCTTTTGTTATTCTATGTGGTGCACAACCAGGTAATTTAACCATCATAACTCGGTGCCATTGGATCCACAGTAATTATATTCCAGGGCAAATTGCTAATGTCACTCTGATAGCTGTTCAGGCACTGCAAGCGATTGAACGTCACCTTAAGTAATATTCTCTTAGAAAACACGTAACATAACCCAATATGTAAATAGAAAACAAAATTTTGCAGAGATTGGTTTTATATAGGAGCGTCCAAGTGACAATATCCTTCTATATAGAGGCTCCCCCTATCAATAGCCTATGAACAGCAGGGCATTGTAGCACTGAAACTGGCGGCTATCATGAAGGGAATTGCTACTTCGGAGGTTCAAGAATTGCTTCTAGTCAGCCAACATCAATTATGGCATTACCCAGTTAAAATCTCCAGTGATACAACAAATTCAGCTAGAAACTCATGGCATGATTCTACGCAATAACATTCGCCGATAAAAAAAAAATGATTATACACAAGGATATGTTCAACATAATTTTTTAAAATAAAATATGTATAGCTTAAGGCTCATCCCAGAAAAGTAATGGTGATATTTTAGTTCTTAGAGGAACTAATTGGTAAAAGATTAAATATTTGAGGTACTATGCTGACTAAAGTTTTATAAAAGACTAATGTGGTGATGCATGTAACTTTGGAAGACCAAATAAAGGGTTTTCGCGAAGTTCAGTATACCTACATTCTCCCTTCTCGAGAAAACTGTCATCAATACGTCTTGAGAATCTGTTACTCTGTTATTACTTATTCGTTATTAGTAAACAAAAAATGGAAAGATGAGTTCTCCCTCCCACACCTGTTGAAGCGGCTATAACTTACAGGGTTTGTGAATGATATTACATCATACATGAGGAGACATCTGTGTACGTTTCACAGTTCAACTTCTGATACTAAAATACAGAGTTACTAGCAGATATAGGACGTGTTTGATACTTTCACCTTTTTTTTGTTTTAAAAACTGTTTTTTTAATCAAATTCACACTGCTCAACAATCAATTTCTCATCCAAAATCTGTTAAAAGTTTTGAAAATTGTTTCTAAAACACTTTATAAATAAGAAACAACTGGAAAATGCTTCTCATCCTCTTCTTCTGTTATCTTCAAGTGTTTTGTTCAAGTACTCAACGCACAAACTTTTAAACAAAAATGAGGTCAAGAGACAACCACTTTCAAATGTGCTAACAAATTTTAGAAAATTGAAAACTGTTTTGGAAACAGTAAACAAACAAGACCATATTATCCACCAAAAACACAGAACTTGAGAACTACAATAAAGGGGGGAATTTTTCAACAGAAGAAAGCAAAACCAGATAATTTAACAACAACATACATCTTGGAAAGCCTTTGTGGGAGCATTGCATGTATCACCGCCTAGACTACTATTAGCCATAGGTGCAGTGGCAGCAGCAGGAGGCCCATTAACTACTGTTTCATGTTGAATACTTCGAGGACCGAATACAGAATCCACAGCCCTGTGTGCCACTGCACTTGCAGCACCAAAAGCTATTCCTAGAAAAAGAAAAAGAAACCAAAAAAACCATATTCAGTACCAGAAAAGTATATATAATACTTGCAAAATTCTATTGATAGGTTTCATAAACCAGATGGAACAGTGATGTTCCATGACATACCTTCAGCTACGGTCCTAAACAGAGATCCACGATTGCCACTCTGAGAAGGAGCTGGACGTGGAGCATGGTTAAATTCATCAAGACATCAATATACGGCAAATCAGCAGAATAATTTAAAATCCCACCCAGTTAATACTAGTTGGAACTTGAAAGACAAAAATTGAATAACTACATGCGTTTTCAAAAGATACATTATATTCACTCACAGTCACACCTGCCCGCGGAGCAGGACGTCGTGCTGAACGAGCAGATCTTCCTGCAAACATTCTTAGCATAGATATAGGCTTGATCATGATTAATTCAACTTGATCATAGCTAACATACTTAACCGTTGTATGTAACTAGAGTTAGCTTAGTTAGTTGTGAGTTGCTCTTGTAACTAACTATATAACCAGTTGTAATAACAAACTCATGTAAGCTAATTCAATCTATGCTAATCAAAGCTTCATCTTCTTCATTTTCTCTCTTGCTTTCTCTGCAAGCTACCTCGAGCTTGCACCTATCCATGGCTGATACCAGTTCTTTGAAACATAAACAATAACTCAATATGATTCATATATATAACTAGATAAGGGCATTGCAATGAAAAATTCATGTTACCATACTATTGTAATGTTCGGCCAATACAATCTCTTCTAAGTATGAAATATTCTTAAGAATATCTTTAGTTCAAGATCTTGAACAAGGATTTTGAACTCAAGATTTGATCTTCACAAAATCTTTCAATAAAGAAGATGAACAGATATTCAACATGGATAATGAATTATTGTAAAAGAACCTTTAAGATTTGCACAGTATTCAAAAAAGAATAATTTTTTTTATCTCTTTAAAATTTCAAAATGAGATCTATCACTAAAAAAAAAAAATTGGAGAAATCTTTAATCCTATATAATATTATGAGATTTATTAAACAGTGATCTAAAATTCCAATTTGAAATCTAACACGATGCTATAACACTAACATACTTATTAAAGGCATTCTCCAATTGTGGTCCTATATGGCTATAATATATCATGGCAGCAACAAAAGTAAACATGCCTAAGAAAGCTTTATTTACATAAACATCACATAAGTATAATAATCACCCGCATGCTTCATGCTCAACACAGCAACCAACAGAACCGAAAGAAGAAAAAAAATGATTGTTTTATTAAGTAAAATTCACGCCTAGAAAGAAACCTAAGCAATTCATATAAAAAAAATGGTGGGAAGAGATGGAGAGGCTCACCACCACCGGAGCTACCGCGACAACGGCGAGGCATTTTTCTTTCCAGACAAAGAAGACAGAATATGCTGATTGATTCTGATGCTGTTCTAGATTTTGAATGCGAATGTTGATCAACATAGAACAGTTACACTCCATACGTTATAATTATAGTTTCAAGTTTTGAGACTGTCACGGCTGGTGCGAGACGTGGCAGCTGGCGATTGGTCCCTTTCTGGAATTTTGACGTATTAAGGCTGTGCTGAGTAAGATTATTTCTTGTAGGAGAAGAAAAACGTTTTTTAAAAAGTTTATAACAAATCTTTAAATTAATTCATTACTATTTATTTTAATCAAGTATTTTAGGTTCGAATTTTGGTCCATTGAAATAAATAATAGCGTTCAGAGAGAAAAATAATTAATAAATTATACTTAATGAACTCCTACGATTTCCGACAAGATTTGTTAAATATAATTTTATTCTAAAAGCATGGTTAAAAAAAACATAATACTCACATTCATTGGTTCCTAATTTTATAAACCTATTTTTGTCTTTCCTTACCAAAAAAAGAATATATTTGTCTTTTAGTTATCTGTGCTTTACTGAGTACTTATAACCTTTTACATCTTTCTCATTTCTATGATGCAGTCATATAATACGTATAAAAGAAATGCAGTCGTATAATGCATTTCTTTCAGTAGCACTTTTAAAATTAAGTTCTTATATATGTTAGGATTTCAGTTGAAAGAATTAGAGTGTTTTTGCTCTCAAAGTAATAAATTCTTATTTCTTCATTTTGTGCATTAGAGTTCATAATTATTATGTATTAGAATTCACAAAGTACATTCCTAACTTTAATCCAACGTAGCCTAAATTTCTGTCTAAATTAAAATGGTACTATATTTAATTTTACAGAATTTCTTTTTCTGATAAGCCTTTTCTATAAAATTAAATATACAAAAGCTGAGGTATGACAAATTCAATAAAAATATTTTTTTATATATAAATTAATTGTCCCAAAAGTATTTAAAAAAATACTGTATATATATATCGAAACATAAACTTATTTATTGAAAGAAAAATCAAAACAAACTCAAAATAAATTATACTTATTTACTGCAAGGGTAACTTATATTTTTTTATCGACAAATGTTAATTATTAATTGTTAATATTTTTGTTAGTGGGAAAAAATTGAACTTATAATCTTTTTCTCTCTTCCTTTTCTTTTTACCATTAAATTAACATTATAATTCTGGATAATTGTTACATTATTAATGTATTTTAACTTGGATACACTAAATTTTTAGGCAAGTAGATCTCCCTTTCCCATGCCACATCTTTAAGTATAATAAGCCATTGAAAAAATAGATAAATCATAAAATGTGAAATTTTATGTTTTAATTTACCAAAGCATTCTAAAGTTCTCTACTCAACTACTTAGTGAGCAAGAGTTTTATACTATACTTCATGATACTCCGTAAGCAGTTTTTTCATCAAATTAAGCAGGCTTAGAAATTTTGCCTTAAATTTATCATGAGATTCAATACTCACATGCAATTTTTATTACTCTATAGATATTTTTCTTCTTTTTTAGATATGCTTAATTTCAACATAGGTTAAAGTGAAACAAGCGTAAAAGGAAAATAATTTCTTCAAATTTATAAGAGAAATATCATTAGAGTATACAAGTATATTATATTTAATATGATTTTATTAATGAATGAAAATAACGTGAATTCTATTCAGTAAAATGGTTAAATAAGAACTATAACTTATGCGTCTAAC
>CM023955.1:4974261-5043567 GCA_013407115.1 Glycine latifolia | reverse complement strand
TAAGTTCATCTAAATATAATAATTGCAACAACAAACACAAGGGAAATATCATTAGAGTATACAAGTATATTATATTTAATCTGATTTTATTAATGAATGAAAATTGCGTGAATTCTATTCAGTAAAATTGTTAATAAGAATTATAACTTATGCGTCTAATTAAGTTCATCTAAATATAATAATTGCAACAACAAACACAAGGGAAATCCCTACATTTTAGCTAAACTTGACAATTAAGTATTGCTTGCAAATTCACAGCTAATATGACCTGACCTGCTATTACTACCAAAAAGCAATTCACCCAAATTTAAAATAAAAATAAAAATAAAAAAATCTTCAACTACATAATCGTCAATTTATGACAAAAATATCTGACTAACCAAAAAAGATAAGGTCATATACACGATTATATAGAGAGCCGATTCTCAAAAATGTCAACAATCACCAGCTCCCATTATTCTTTCTCTGGAGCCTTGTAAAAAATGCCAATGCTATATGAGAAGAAAAGGTGAACGTAAGGAAAGAAAGCAGTGGCCAACATTCAACACCATTTTAGTTAGATAGAGCAATTTCATGCAGTCCTGCTCCGGGAGGCAGAATTCTAAATCCCGGAAGTTGCAGTGTAATCAAATGAATAAAATGCATGGAGTTAAACTACTTCCACCAATGAGCTCATTCACCTACAGCTCATGCATCCACCCTGGGATAAAAACCAGACATGAATGGCCTTCCGCTTCCATTGGAATCTGCATTGGCATGCAATGGTGATTGCAGCTCCCCAGAATGAGAAGACCTTTTCGACCTAGAGTGCTTTGGAGAAGCTGCATAATAGTCTCCAGAACTGCTTGTAGAGTACATGGATGATGTTGGTAATCCATGAATTTTAGGCAAACCAGATGTTTCAGGCAAACTGTATCCTCTTTCAACTGTTTCAGCTTCCAGAGGCAGTTCCTCCAAGTCCTACCAAAACGAAATACAGTTATTAGACAGTGTCTATATTTTCTAGATACATATAATAAAGTTTTTTTTGGAACAGTATATTTTGTTACAAGTATTTTTAGATAGAAAAGTCTAAATAAATAATACAAATATTGGACCATATACATTGAAAGTAATGAGAATAAAATTGACTCAGCATCGGTGACAAGTCAAAAGCATGCATGTAGAAAAGAAGTATCAAGTCATATTGCAACCACAAAATGCATTTAGAAAAGTGTCACATCATGTTGCAACCTACAACCCTTGCTATTCACAGAAAACCAATGCTTCAAAGAAAATAAATGGGTAAGCACAATACATGAGAACCAAATATTGTCAGAAGTCACCAATTAGAATCAAGAACCACATTTTTCTTTAGAGCAGTGGCTTATTGGGAAAATGAGGAACAAAACCTGAACTATTAGATGTTACATGAATTATTAAGATTAAAAAAAAAAGTGAGGTAACCTTTTCAACTCATCATATAACTTTTAATTTTGACCATTATCAGGGGTTAGGATTTGTTTTGGTTACCTCTTACGATAACATACTCTAACTACAAGAGCAACAAAGATTGTGAATATCCCCACCATGATAAAGCAACCAATTTAGATAAAATATAACCAAATGTGCCAAATAACACAGAAAATTGGTAAGACATTGTCTGTAAAAAGTATTACCTTAAAAGCCTGCTGATAAGCTCGGAGAAGTTCTCGACAGCGCTTTCTTTTCACAGCTATCTCATCAGGTTCTTGCAACATTTCTTCAAACAGGTTGTCTCTGGTTTGAATTTTAACATACAAAGTCCAATCAGAAATCAACATTAGAGAAGTATACATCAGAATGTATTAGCATACAATAACCACTATATGTTACCTGTATAGCTTTTTAATGAAGACGTTGTGCAGCTCTCTCTTGGTGTTGTTTACCTGATATGATTTAATAGAAGACAGTCACCAGTAGTATTTATTAAATGTTTCAAATTCTCAACCACTCCAAAATAAATAGCAGAGTACATAATCAAATCAAATATTAAGAACATTAGCAAAAGAACACCCCACCTGCTATCTTTCAAAAAGGTGAACTGCATACATTCATATGGATGAGATATCACAAATTCTCATTGTTTTGCAACTGTGCAAAAGAATCTTTTGCAACTGAAAAGAATAGGTGCCTACCAAATAAAACCTACTCAATTTAAACTTATTGAGCAAACTCACCATTTTCTGTAGGAGACACTGTGCATCAGATCTAGTAGACAGTGTCATTTAGGTTTAAAAAACAGATTCTTGTGCAGACAGGAATTATTTTGTTAACATACAATCATTTTATATTAAAAAAATACTTACATACATTCTTGTACCATTGTTAAACATTTAAAGTGATTCGTGTTAGTTGTTTATTGGTTTAGTGCACACAACTTTGTGTAGACACCTCTCTACACAAGGTTTTCATTATAAAATGGACAAAGAAAACCAGGATATAAGAACATGTTTGAATCCGGGTTTTGAAAATTGTTTTTCTGGTTTTAAAAACAAACAAAAAGAACTTGTTTGATAAGTGTAGTTTTTGAAAAGTAATTTCAAAACCAATACATCTTTTAGTTTTTAAAAGAAAAAAAATCAGAATATCTTTGAAGTTATTGTGGTTTTCTACTTCTAGTTTTTAATTACTCGTGTTCTTTGTTATACTCACATCTTTCCCACTTCTCTCTAAAAAAAAATTGTTTTTGAAAATTGTTTTATGTTTTTAAAAAAAACACAATCAAACACACCCTAATTTTCTGTATGCAACATAAAAGACAGCAAAAGATTACTACTTTTAGATTTATATACCTTGAAAATTCTACAAGGATATGAAGTAGTAAAGTACCAAGAAGTGCATAATTGCTTTGGGGATAAGATCCTCAACATTTTTTCTGACAATGCCGTAGTATGATCTCAAAAGCAACTTTGTCACTGTTATTTCAATAGCTTCTGTCTCTGAATTGCTCTCTGATGGCCTCAAGATAGGAGGTGGCTACAAAAACCAAAGCACATTATGAAATTTATACCTATGGAACATATTGATCAAGCAATGATAAATGTGACACATAAATACCTCTCTCAAATGGATCATAGAGATTGATTGCTCAATGGTGTGAAGTTGTTCAGCATGTGGTTGACTAGATATATTCTCCTTCACAGTCATACGGCTATCACCTCCACCAAAAATCGATGAGATACCCCAACTTGATCCACCAGTGTTTCCTGAGAAAATATCAAGCATTGAAAAAAGTAAATAACTTGAAATTATAATAAGGCCCATTGATACATCAAAGTCACTAGACTAAGATTGGACACCAAAACAAATACTTAAAAACAAAAACTTAAGATTGGATGCTAAAACATTAAATAGAATATACAAGTTACCAGAGGGTACAATTTTTTCAACATCTGATGTAGCACGGACACCCTGTTTTTAATTAATATCATAAGAATTGAGTAATTAAACAATACACAATACACAATTACAAAGATATTAAGGAAAATTTGATGTCAATTAAACAAAACACAATTACAAACCGGATCAGTAACTACTCCATTAGCTTGTCTTGCAAGAATAGCCCTAGACTTCACACTTCTTTCAGAGGCAGATCCCTTATCAGATTCCAGAGCATCCTATAGGATTAATAAGAAAAGAAAGGTAACATAAATTAGAAATATCTCAAAAGAAAAATATGGGGCATATTTGGAATTAGAGCTCATAACAAGTATACCTTTTGCCTAGAAACTGGTATAGCAACCCTAGACGACTTGGTCTGCTGCGCAGCTATTTCTAATGCCTTGCTTCCACCAATAAAATTTGGGTGGGAAGTGTTTATGTAGTCCATCTGCAGAATTGAGAGGTTCAGAAAGAAATCATGGACATGGAAATTGATTATTCACTCTGATAGAGACTGACCATCGCAATTGACATGAATAAGCTGACTGACAGACTCATGAAATGTCAATGGTTCCTACTAGACACCAAAAACTTGTGAATATCTTAAATTAAAATGATTTTTCCATTTTATTCGAAGAAAGAGAAGACTATTCACCAATATTCTAAGACAGCATCCCAAGCCATGCTCTGCCAACTAAACAAGCAATAGGTAAACTCATTTTTGTACTGGTTGTTGGGTATGGCTCATACATTGCCTTCAAAAGATAAGCACGGAGGCCCCACTCACCGGGGCCTAGTACTGTTGTTGGCATTGTGTTTTATTATTTATAATTTGGGCTTGGGCCTGGGCCCATAAATAACTACGATGCTTAGGGTTTCTAAGCCTATAAATTTCCTTGTAATCTAAGTGCATTGTAACGAGTGTGTAAGGGAAATATAGTGAATAGCTGGATGTAGTCCACATTGGATAAACCAGGGTAAATACTATGTGTTATTTTCTTCTTCCCTTTTCTCTCTTTCTGCTCTCTCGATTGTTGTGCGATTGTTCGGTACCCAACACTAGTAAAACTTAAGAAACCCAACCCCATCAGTTAAAAGGGAGATACATTCTAAGAAATGAAGGCTTAACAAACACACACCAATGGAATCACTTCATAACAACTCCATTGGAAATAATTGTCTCATTTTGCTATGAGGAAAAAGGAATGATATTAAGAAAATGAAGGAGTTGACTACATGATTACAGTTGAAAATTGAAAGCAATATCAAGAATGAAATTTTTATCAATTTCAGACTAGAAATTTGGTTATGTCTTAAAACACAATTTGGGCATGACTAGAGAAACCATGTTTTGGCACAAGAACCAAATTCTGATGAGCTCTTTTGGTGCATACCTCCATTTCTATGAGGTGTGCAATCATGTTCTCTGAGGGTTCAAGGCCTTCTCGTAGAAAGTTCCCTATAACTTCATCCATGCGCTTCCTCAAGAAAGGGAATCGCTGCAGTTCAGTCACCATACAGTGATGGCTGATCTGAAGAGAAGGGATTTTGTTTAGGCACATTGTTCATAAAGCAAGACAGGAGAGAAGACAAACTTTTAAAGCCATGTTCCTACCTTTATTAATTCATCATATATAAACCTGGCGCACTGAAGACTTGGATCCAATAGACGCGATATTTGCCTTCGCACAAGGACTTCAAATGGCACCTGATTACATGAAAATAAATGGATAAACATGTTCTAGGGTAGAAATTTTTTTATGTGAATTTGGATTCACAAAGTATAGCAAAACATTTACAAAAATCAACTAAAGAAACTTCTAAATATAATTTCTATTTCTTCTTTTTCTTTTAAAAAAAGGTAAAAAGACCTACTTCTGGAACAAACAACGCTGATTTGGGCCCAGTAGCATTCTGTATGGCAGTACGGATGTCATCATCAGTCAGGTCTTCACACGGATCCACCTCCTGCATGATAGCATAAAGTTAAACAATAAGGCAAGGAATTAGCACATTTTGCCAATTGCTTAAAACTCAACACCATATAAACAACTGGGTAATCGCATATCCATCCAAGAAATGCAATAAAGTTGACAGGACTAATGGGTTCATTATAGCCTGCTCATTTTCCATCTTTAATTCAAGTGTGGCATGAGGGCAGGCATATTATTAACATTATCAAATGTAAATACAGCATTATATACCTCTAAACTTTTGACAAAGATGGACTGAAAAATGTAATGGATTCGTGCTCCACCAGATAGCTCAGATGTAGACATCTCATTCTTTCCCTCAAGCATGGAGGAGAACGCTGTTTTCCAAAAGAAAGAAAATCAAGATAAAATTTAATAGGGAAAGGTAACAATATGTGGAATACCAATCAAAAAATACAAAAGGAAAAGAAAAGACAAGTTCATGATGAATAAAAGATAAGAAACTGGTTGGTTGGATAGTTAGGTACCTTCACAATATTTTGAAAGAATATTCAAGAGAAGTGCACCCTGACCAGCCTGTCAGAGATGAACAACTATAAATAACATATAGGGTAAATTTCCAGCCAAAGTAGGAAAAATTCTGCTTTTTTAACACAATAAGGAGAATAGTTATACAGTATATTTAACTATTTAAGTATTTAGCAAGTCATAGGGACACCCAAGACGCATCCCGGTACTAACACATGCCTTGGACTCGGTGATTTCTCCATAGCTTGCATGCTCCTTCGCAACAGCAACTAGTGAAGTGCTTATACGTGCTCTCAGCCCAGGTAGCACAGCCTTTATATGTTGTGCTAGAATCTGCAAAAATGTGAACAGGCAAATGCGCATGCCATATTGGCATGAATTAGTCCAGAAACCTCGACCTTGATATGAATTCATAATGGTTTAATCTTTCACAGGATTTGGAAGAATTTGGTTCTATCCAAAAACTATTTAACAATTTTCCCTCTCCAATGTTAACATGATATGCCTTTACTATGAGAAAGTTATAATTTGGCTATATTCATACACTCTTCAAACTCATTTATCCCTAACAGACCCAAGCAACAAATAAAGTTCATTCTTTCACAGGACAAAAAAGAAAAGAAGGTTCATTCTTTCAATCTCCTCCCTCCCCTCCCTTTCCAAAGGATGATACCAATTATTTAAAGCCACCACAAATCAACATTGAAAGTGAAATAATTAAGTACATTTCTTCGAAACCTCCCGCCTATAGTTAAAGGATATAATTCAATGATTTTGACTGCCTCTGTACAAAGGATAGACTTAGATATATAGTGTAAAGAAAAGAAGGAAAAAGTGTGAAGACAGAAGCAGACTTTTACTCTGCATAAGGGAGACTGAAAGCCCTAAATAAGGCTAGCATTACAGACTGTAATCTTTCTTACAGAAGACCATTTGTGTTTTCAGCGTCAAGAAGACTCTACCTGGTTCAATTTCTTTGCTAGTTGAGGAACACCACAACTATCTGCTAGACCATTGTATACCTATGAATAACATAAATAGAATAAATAAGTACATATAAGCAAAAAAAAAAAAAAAAAAAAAAAAAAAAAAAAAAAAAAAAAAAAAACCTTACAGAACGATTGCGGAAAAAATTCTCTTCAGCAACAAGAGCATCCTTTATACTCCGGTTCATTTGAATATCCTAATATGATGAAACAATAAATAAAAAAAATACATATTAACCTTCATATCAATCAAGCAAATTACATGTTTATATTTATTTGCATTTGAAAAAAACCCTTATGTACGGTGTGAAGCATGATTACCTCCTGACTGCGATTTACAACACCTACATAACCAAGTCGAAGAGGAATAACTTTTCCTAGTAACAGATTCCGGGCATCAGTACCTCTGTCCATTATATCCAACTACATTCCAAATAACAAGTGCCTAAATTGTCAGAACATAGCAACATCTTAACAAAATTCAAAAATATGTCAGTTAAAATGTAAGAAGAATATACCGAACCTTAGTGATTACACCGATTGTTCTATTACCTGCAACAGAGAGAAACTTTAAAAACCAATTAGAGAGGTGTTAAAAGATTTAAGTTTCAGACACATGGAAGCAAAAACTCACCATCAGGATCAGCAATCCCTGCCATCTGAAGAGCATCTGAATTAGCCAAATCTGAATTTGCAGGTGTGACAGCTAGAATGACACAGGTGGGAGTTTTGATATATGACATGATCATTGTTCTGATCCGAGCTTCAATATCAGAAGGCTGGTCACCAACAGGAACCTTCGTAATGCCTGGGAGATCTACCAGGGTGATATCAAGAACATTTGGTGAAAAAATCTTCAGTCGAATCTGCTTGTCTGAGACACCTTTGTTCCCACCTGCTTCCCTATCAGTTTCAGCCTGCAGAAAAAGTGAGTGAAGATATACTAGTCAACAGAGAGATAGGAAGGGGAGGAGGGGAGGATTAAACCAGTAGACCTTATCAGTAAATCGCCATCAAGAGCATTACATTACATTCTACACATATGCAATTGCAAATAATGGAAATCTCAAATCAACCGTTTTTTAGGCTTAAAACATGAAAATAAGTTCCAATGGATAATGGACACTCAAACAAGACAGTATTAACTGTTAATATGATAATAGCGTTGATTTTACAGTCAAAGCTAGAGTGTCAAATCAGAAAACAATATGCCTCGAAGTTCATTCAACTAATTCACATTTAAAGCATTTTTTAAAAAAAGCAAATTCAAAGCAGTGTTGAATGGGCTAATCAATCAAAATACACAGTAAACGCAAACCAAACAAGCACATGATAGAGTGACGTATAGAAGCTAAACGTAAGAAGTTGAGTGAGTAGGGAAGTGGAAAGAGGTGAAGTGATGGACCTGAATTTCCCTGCGAATCTCGGAGAAATCGTGGAATTTTCGGCCAGGGAGGTGGAGGAACTCGCCGTACTCGTCGTTGTCAGGCTTGCGCTTGGTCTGGACGAGCTGGAGAACGAGGGGGCGGCGTGTGCAGATGTCGTTGCCGCGTGGGAGGAAGTCTCGGCCGACGAGGGCTTCGAGGACGCTGGACTTGCCGCTACTCTGGCTGCCGACAACGGCGACTTGGGGGAGGTCGATGGTGGATTGGCTTCCGACGCGAGCAAAGATGTCCTGAAGGCGGTTCACCAGGGAGATCACACTCGAACCAAGAGGAGCAGTAGCAGCAGATGCTGCCGAAGGAGAAGGGACCTCGTCCGCCATGATCGATGGATCGAACCCTAGCTAGGGTTTTGTTTTGAAAGAAATGGTTGATTGATTGGAGTGGGGAGTGGGGACTCGCTCACTCACACACTCACCCGTTCCTGTGTTGTGTGTGCCTGGCTTTGCCTCACCGTCTATTCTAATTTCATATGGCGTTGGCGTTTGGAAAAGTTGAAATGAAAATTAATGAATTAGGAAATGCGACTTGCGTGTGTGACGTGAGTGACGTGTGAGGTGTGGGCCTTTTAGCTCGCTCGTTTGCTTCCTTCTCCGTTCCAAAATTGCTAGATTAATATATATGCCAATGGCAACAAAGAAAATCAAAAAGAAGTGGGGATTGGGGAAGGAGTAACTCACATTGTCACACAAATTACACAACACAGCATAAACCCTGTTTTGCCCTCCCGTGTTTGTACTTATCTTTGGGACGACAACAAATTACAAATTTGAAACCAAAGAAAAGTTGATACAAGAAAAGCAAAATTATTTTTTGAAGTTAATTTTTTTATTTATTTGAATTATATAGAAATATATATAATTATTTATAAGAAATTGTTAAAACATACCGGTAAATGTAATATCTGTTGTTGTACTTGTATTTTGAAAAAACTATATATTCTAACAAATACTTGCATTTTAATCCAGTTTTTTTAAAAAATAATTATACTAATTGGGTTCTTTTAATTTTCTCTTATCTACAATTAAATTATTTCATCTTAATTCATCTAATTTTTAGTTGATGTGGCTAAAGTAGTACTTGACCATTTTTTTTATCTTAACCATTTGGTTTATTATAGGAAAAAGATTCTAATTAATCTGAAGTTCGACCAAAAAGTAAGTAAATTTTAGTAAAAATTTATTTTCGTCAATGATCAAATTCAAGTATTACATGAACAATTAAACCTTGATGTGATAGTTAAACATGACATAGTGATAATTGTTGCACATGATTACATTTCAATTACATTTAACATAGTAATTATTTGCTTGTTTCTTAATTTTTGTTTAGTTTAGCCTCAATTAATTAGAATTTAGTGTCTTATAGAACTTTTAGGCTTGTAAATAATACTTTTAGTTTTTTTTTATAGTTTTGTGTTTTTTTAGGGTTTTGGGAACACCAAAAGAGGAAGAGGAAGCTATCACAGTGAAGAAGACTCACTTAGCGAGTTATGCTCACCCAACGAGTAACGTCGTTATGAAGAGGACACATGAAAGCTTATGAATGGAAGAAGAGGGTTCAAATCATCTTCACAAATCACCCGACGAGTACAACTTGTCCAGCAAGCAAAGCAAATTATAGAGTGATTTTTGGAATTTACAAAGAACTCGCCCAACGAGTATTACATCCTCTGGAGTGACAATAAAAATACCTTAGGGCATTATAAAAGGGACATTCCCTTGGGATCAATGAAAATCAACTTAGGGCACATTGAGGAGCCAAAACATATAACACTCTATGCTTCTTCCTTGTTCTTCTCCATTTTCTCTCCTCTCACTTTTGTATTTCTCCATTTGTAAAGTCTCTCATGACAATGAGAGGTTAAATCACCCATTGTTGGGAGCTTGGTACATTAAACACTCTAATGTATCTTTACTATCTATTCAATGTCATTGCTTACTTTTATTATTGTATTATTATGGTTTGGTCACTTATATGCATGTTTATATAGTGTGAGAGTTATTGAGAAATGCTATCATTACTAAGAACTGAAAGCAGTTTCTAATGAACTCATGTTTAGGGATAAAAATATTTATTAGCTTCGTGTTTAATCCTTATTTTGATTCAAGCCACTTGATTTAACTTGTTAAGAAATTAGGAGTTAAGCTAAGTGATTTAGGCCATTCTACAAGAGAAAATTTGATTAGGGTATTTTTGTGGATTAGGGTGACACTTGAAAGAGCATTAAGTAGTGAAAAATCATTAAATTGCATCAAAAGTGATTTAGTAAGGCCAAACACTCAACAACTTCACAATTATGCACTTCCTTGTTTTTGCCTTTGAAGTGTCTGTGTTTTTCTTGCTTTTGTAGTTGTGCCCTGATTTGACTAATTACTTATTGCTGGTTGAATTTATGACACTTTTAATTTTTGCACTCTAGTTTCGAAACCAATTGATCATTTATTCTCTATTGCTTAGAATTTGGTTTAAAAAAGTTATTTTGCACAAACAAAGTCCATGTAGACATTACACTTGATCTTACCATGTATTTACTACTTGCGTTATTTTGTTCACTTGTCAATCCATTAACACATAGTAGTGAGTAAATATAATGTATCAACTAAAAAATATATTCCCACATGATTCATATATAAGCAAAAAAGTAATCTTATATGTCATACTTAAATATAAGTAAATTTAACTATTTCTTTTCCATTTAATGTTATCATTCCTAAAATGCCCTTCACTTAATTCTAATTCTTTTTTCGGTGACTATTTTTTATTCATGATAAATTTTTTTAATGAAAAACATTTTAAAAATAACTTTATAATTATTTTATTTGAAATTGGTAAAATTAAATGTTGCGAGCTAATTTTTTAATTAGTGTAAAATTAGTTATTTGTATTTATATAAGTTGAGAGTATAATATTTTAACTATAATGATCAAAAGATGTTAAAGATGTGATTTGATAGTATTGACTTAATTACTCTGCCAACGATGTTTGAAGTAAATTATATGTTTACTTCCCTAATGTTTTTTATGTGATATTTGTGAGGGATTCGTATTCATTTTATGATTGTTAATATCATTGTCCTTTGTATATAAAAAAGCACGAATAATAACAATAATGTTATTATTTTTAAAATTTGTAAATAATAATAATAATAGGTATATTATATGTGGAGCTTGGGAAGTGGAGTCCCACAACAAACCTGGTCAACCATTGCATCTTAGACAGTGTGATTGGGCTCATCTAGTTGAGGCATGAAGTGATTTGTGCTGTACAATTATTTGAGCCCACTTAACCTTCCTTCACTTTCATATATGCAAAAAGGATGGACGCATAAGCTGAGTACTGAACCTCCCTTCATTTGGCAGTGGATAATTCTCTTTGCACCCTCTTTTTTTTTTCTCTTTAGAAAATTAGTTTCATAAAAAAAAATTCAAAATAAAAACTCTTGAATACTCAAGATTAGTAGCTTTTGTTGTTCACCTCACCTGTTCCATTTATTACTTATTGTTTCCAAAAGGAGGGAAGAAGACCGTTACGACGACTTAGTTTGAATTTTCCCGCCGAAATGCCAGTTTCCCGAGAAAATTCATTTTGGGCGGTTCGGAATCGGGCTCGCAGCTCTTGCCGCTACGCAGTCGCAGTCCTCTCCGACACCAGAGTGTACATGGCCGGTTACGTCCTCGCGCTCTTCATCATCTACACGAAACAACCCTCCGATCTCCCCGTAAGCTTCTTGTTCCTCACTCTTCTTTTCTCTACTTCCAATTCCAAATTCAATGTCACACTCTTACTTTCGTTTCATCCAAGTCCTACGCCGATTCCGATGCGCATCGTCGCACGTTGCCGTTCTCCTCCGGCGTCTTCCACTCTCCGGAGGAGGCTTTCCTCATGGACTGCGAGAAGATGGAGGAGGAGTTCAAGGTCTTCGTGTATCCTGACGGAGATCCTGAAACCTATTTCCACACCCCGAGGAAACTCACCGGCAAATACGCCAGCGAAGGCTACTTCTTCAAGAACATCAGAGAGAGCCGATTCTTCACCGATGATCCGCGTCGAGCTCACCTCTTCTTCCTTCCTATTTCTTGCCACAAAATGCGAGGCAGAGTATGTCCTCCTCTTCGAGATTAAGCATTGCTTTAATTTAATTTAATCAATTATTCCAACGCCGATTTGCGAATTTATAAACTGTTTTGCGAGCGTAAGCTTCGATATGGCTCAACCACATCGATTGTGTGATGTAACTAATTCATCTTGTATCGCAGATAATAAATAAATAGCTTAATAAGATAAATTTCACTATTGGGTTTGGTTTGTTCTCAAATGAATAAACCACTGATTTTGTCTCCTAAATAGTAACCTCTCCAATAAAGAGTCTGTGATAAAACTATTTAAATAATTTTAGTCTTTAAATTCAGGAATTGAATGATTCCTTAATATTTGAGAATTACTTAACATGATATATAATATTTCTAATATTATTTAAGTATTTTTTTCTTCTACTTTAAAGTTAAAAACAATTTACGAAAGAGGATAACATAATAAAATTGGTTTTATACTAATACAATTATTTAATAAATCTGATTATTTATACCTCCCTTCAAATATAAGTTTATATTATGGATGACAAAACAGGCTGGCCTGACCTGTTTTGGCCTATCTTGCCATTGGTCCTCTAATAACGAGGCAAGACTAGTTGACCCGCTCAAACTTGATAGGTTGGACATGCTAGTTCGTCCTTCGTGAAGGTGGGTTGATGAGTTGGCTCGTCCTTTAAAAAAATAAAAACTCTTAAAAAATAATTGACAATAGAAAATATTTAAAATAACAAACTAATCTTAAAATCTTAAATTACATAACATATTTAAACCACAAAAAATACTAATAGTCTCCCATTAAATTAGGGATAAAAAAATGGATTGGTCCGACTCGTTTTGGTCTGTCTTGCCATTGGCCCGTCAAAAAATGGGGCAGGACAAGTTGGTTCATTCAAACATAATAGGTTAGACATGCTGGTCTGTCCTGTCTGAAGGTGACCTGACGGGCTGACCCGCTCTTTAAAAAAATAAAAACTCTGAAAAAATAATTGACAATACAAAATATTTAAAATAATAAACTAGTCTTAAAATCTTAAAATGACAGAAAGTATTTAAACTACACAAAATACTGATAGCACTCAATAATAACTAATAATAATAAGTTTACCAAGTAGTTAAATCACAATACAAAGTCATATATTCTAAAACTAGTCTTAAAATCTTAAAAATACAAAATAATTAAACATAAACCAAACTAAAAGACCCTTTCTATCTTTTTTATAGTAGTCTCATATGTTAATATAATTATTATTTATAAAAAACAATTAATATTATGGGCTGACAGACCAACCCACTTCTGGCCTGACAGGTTGGCCAAGATCTCCATCTCACCCCACCAAACTGATAGCAAGTTAGCGGATCGGCCCGCCTAGTCCGACTAATTTTGTCATCCCTAATTTATATTAGTTTAACCAGGAAATTATTAGGTGGTTCAAAATCATCGCATGTCTATGATCTTGATTCTTGACTAACTTTTATGTTATACATATTTAGATTTTTTAATTTATGAAAAAAATTTAATTAACACTCAGATATGTGTTATGTAGATATCATGACGGTCTGGAATCACCTAATAATTTTTCTTTTGCTTAAAAAGTAAACTCTTCATAAAGTAGCAATAGATTCTCGAATGCTAGTTCTCCTTGGTGTATGTTTGTGTGTATGACATTCAAGTGTTATATAGTCATGGTGGTAGCTGCCTAGCATAGTTTCCGATGTGAATTGTAATGCACATATGAATATGCAGGGGTTGACTAACGAGCATATGATTGATGAAGTAGAGAATTATGTGGAGCACCTAAAGTGTAAGTACCCTCATTGGAACAGAACCTTGGGTGCTGATCACTTTTTTGTTACTTGTCACGATATCGGTGTCAAGGCTACTAAAGGAGTTCCACATCTGACGAAAAATTCAATTCGAGTGGCTTGTTCATCAAGTTATGACGACGATGATTATGTTCCACATAAGGATGTTACCCTCCCACAAGTTCAACTGCCATTTTTTCACCCTCCAGGAGAAAATGACATCAAGAATAGGTAGCTTCACTTTTTCTTTTTTCTTCTAAATCAATCCAAGAGAATTAGTTTCTGCACAAAAACTGGAATTTTTCACCCGCCAGAAATGGAAATTTCAATTAATGTCAATGGAAATTTTGCAGGAACACACTTGCTTTCTGGGCTGGTCGTTCTGGTTCAAGATTGAAAGATGATCTAATAGCTATGTGGGACAATAATACTGAACTTGACATACTGAACAACGGAGTTGACCCTCGAGCGACTGGTCCAGTGGTATGCATGGAAAAGCTTAATAAATCCAAGTTTTGTTTGTGCCCTCATGGGCCTATCGGCAACAGTCGTATCGCAGACTCAATCCACTTTGGGTGTGTTCCAGGTAAACCATATCTGGTAGTTGAAAACCACAACTTATGTTCTGTTTTGTTCTCTTGAGAACATACTTTCAGTCTTTCACATTAAAAACATAGGATAATGCTCTAAGTATCTAATCAACCTAGTCCAACTCCCACTTTTGTGACAAAAGTGTGGATATATCTTTTATCTAATTTCGTTTGCTACATAAACCAGGGATCGGGAAGCTAATCTATTATTACATAGGAGAAGAAAATATAGAGAAAAAAAATAAGGTAAAGAAAATGGTCAAAGTAAAGAGATCCCTTCTCTAGTGCACCTCCCCAGTTATCAGATCATGTTGGTAGCTCGGTATTGCATCTAAGTATCTCTTAAGTTTTACCTGCACATATCATGTAAAGTGGTTGTTTGTGGATTGACATTCTGAATTTTCCGAACTAGTCTCAGAAGAGTGATTTGCTTCTTGTCTGTCTATTTACGTAGCTTACCTCAGACTTTTTGGTTGTATTTCACATATAAGCTGTACTATTGCCATACATAAAAAAAATATATGCTGTTCCTCATCTCCCTTGTTTGTCTTTAAATTTAAATGCTGTTTCCTAACGGAAGCTCTTGTCTGCCTTTCTACAGTTATCATGTCAAACTATTATGACTTGCCTTTTAATGATATTCTGGATTGGAGTCAATTTTCTGTTGTACTGAAGGAAACCAACGTCTATCTGCTCAAAGATATTCTCAGAAGCATATCTGAGAAACATTTCATCTCATTGAATCAGAACATAGTGAAGGTACTATCAATAATACTAAAGTTCAGTTTTTTAACTTCTAGAAATGAAACGATTTGATGGGAAATTGTAAGGATAGTACTGATATTACTTATCCTAGTATACGAAGTTTAAAGTTTGACGTCTACTTTCTTTCCAGACATCCTTCGTACTAGATTTATGTTGGTGAATTGAGAGGATAACAAATCTTACAGTAATATAGAGGATCGCTTCTAAGATTCTGTCTGTACATAAATGTTGATTCACAAAGTTACATCTTAGTAGTTAGCAGTGCGGGCTGAATCTTAATACACGAAGTTCAACTTGACCGGAGGAACCCTTTATACTCTTAAAGTAGAAAAATCATTAATCTCAAATATTCAAACTAAAAGATAATTTAGTAAGAGCAGTCCACAAACTCTTACACTGCTCCTCGAACTCCCCCTTTCTCTCCCAAATTTCTAAATCATAGACAGGAAAATGGGGCATTGAGTATTTGTCGTCAGAAGATTATAACCTCTATTTTTCCTTGTATCTCTTATAATTTTCTCCTTTTGTTGTTAAGATCCAAAAACATTTCAAGTGGAATACACCGCCAGTCAGACAAGATGCGTTTCATATGGTTATGTATGAACTCTGGCTGCGCCGCCATCTGATTAGGTACTGATTTTTCCAATGAACTCACAGTCTTATTGAAAGCAAAGAATTGTTTCTGTACATAAATTTTGATTCACTAATCCTGACCCCACGTTGGAGAATCCCCAAAACAATTGTAACCTGAATTCGAACTTATTTTACCCCGAGAACTTCTCTGTATAAAATTAGGAATGTAACAGCCTCTGTTAGCAGAAGAAATGTTTAGGTCTGCATGAAACTCCAAAACCTTGCAAGAAATAAAAGGGATTTTGGAATGAAATGTATTCACGGGAAAGCAAAAGATGCTGGTGTATGAGTTTGGGATATTACTGAAAAACTGTTTTGGTTTCAGGTTCCTTCAGAAGAGAATTCAGATTTTTTTTCTTTCTATAAATTAGATTACACATAAGCTAATCCCCTACCCCCCTCTTTCATATCTAAAACTATATAATTTCAAGTTTTCAACAATAACTAATTTCCTGGGATTTACATTTGCTTATTATGAACAATAATATGGGAGATATTCATCGGGAGTTCATTTAACTACATCAGTAGTTGAATAGTAGGCATACTACCCAGGTAAGATCTTAAAAAGAACCAGGTAAACAACGCGCGAAAGTTTTTTTTGTTTATTTTAATGAAAGGCTTACTCTTACTTTGGTATGGACTTAAGAATCAAGGTATTGATTTTAAACTACTACACTTCCTGTTTGGGAATAATACAACAACGCGCGAAAGATTTTTTTTTTTTTAATGAAAGGCTTACTCTTACTTTGTTATGCACTAAAGAATAAAGTTATTGATTTTAAACTACTATACTTCCTGTTTGGGAATAATACAAGGCTAGATGTTACATGATTTCGGGTGGAGAGAAAAAGGAAAACAGAAAAACAATACAGTGAACAAAACTAAAAATAATGGGCAATTGGAAAGGGGATATGTCAAGAGCCACTAAGAATAAATGCTTGGAGAAGGCTCTGCGCTGCTTGGGTTTCATCTGGTGTACCGGATATGACAATAATCCTGTCACTTGTTCCGGGACGAGGCTTACGGACAACAACATTGGCACCCGATATCTAATTAAGGACAATAAATAAAGTTTAGACGACCAACGAAAATAAGTCACAATATATTCGTAAGTAATGCCACATATCTAAATAAAAATATAAAACATGACAAAATACTCTCTGCATTTTAAATTATATGTTATTTAATGTATTTGTAAAAGGATTAAAAAGTTATTGAATCACCTCAATTATTGAAAATGTAGGAGCATTGGACTATTTTATCTTCTTCAAAAAATGGTCACTCCATCAGTGCCCTCACTCGTTCCATTTATAGTCAAAATATCAAGAGATAAAGTTGATAATGATAAACAAAAAATCACATTTTCTTGGTTTTCAAAATTGATACAGGCTGAAACAGAATAATTTTCCTTAAAAGATAGATAACTTGAAACAGATAATTTGAAATCAAATCAAATTCGTGATCACAAATGCAAGTTCATAAGAATAACATGGTATGCTGGTGAACAAGAAAACAAAAAATATACGTATATAAACTTATCCAAGTTTGTGTACCTGTCTCAGACGAGCCAAATTGCTACCATTTTCCCCGTATACACAGTCAATAGTATCATCAGGAACCACAATTTCTACAGTCGTATTAGTCACGATAGCAGATTTACTTCCACTGCAGACCAAAAAAAGAACAATAATTAGAAATTGACAGTTTTGGCATTCTATTTTATATGTTAAACTGACTATTTCCATCATTCTTTTAGAAACCATGTTCTTATTAGCTACAATTTTACCCCAAAGCAAGGATTTCAAATAAGAGCAAATTAGCAATGATCCAAGGAAAGCAATGTCAAATCAAATAGTATATACCAGTCATGTATAACTGTTCCTCACTGGACTGATAGAACACCAATAAACTATAATGCTGAATACAGAAATCACAAATAATATAGCAATACACATGCTGTCTTCTAGACAAAGGTCTGATGCAGAGAGTCTTTTCTGTCCACAAATAACAATACCAGCCTAATAACACACCCTACTATCAAACATATCCTAATACACAACTTCCATCTGCTATATTCTATTAATAACTGTCACCAAGGTAGTTTCTATTTCTAATTCTAATACAGAATTACTACAGAACAGCTTATGCAGGATAAGTTATTTTCTATTAAATATTCTAATAATAGATTACTGTTCCTAACTTCTGCCTAGAACTGCAAACATGACAGACTGACAGTTATAATTACACTTACATCTTAGAATATATGACTATTCATAATTATTATCAGTTCCCATCACAAAGAGTACTAATAATGCAAGGTACAATACCACTAAATATTCTTGGGTTTCAAAAAAAGCAGGCACCCTCAGTCTTACAAAAGAGGTTTAAACACACACGTGCGCGCACACACACATGACTTTGATAGGGTAGCAGAACTTATTGTTTGTTCAAAAATATTATAAGATGACACAAATAAGCAACTACTAAAGAACATGATTGGAAAAAATATTATAAGATCACACCATAAATAGCTCTTAATATTATTAAAATCTTAAAATTTGAGATAACATGAAACATGGTGTTTGTTTCAGATCAATATATAGATTTGCAATTTTGATTAAAACAAGTTTAATTTGTTTTGCAAATCAACAACCTCACAAGTTCTAAGCCGCCTTTTCGAGATGTCAATCCCAAACTAAAATCATTAATGCCTCTTGAATTTATCCCAGCCACTGTCTGCAATCAAATTTTAATCACAAAATAATTAATAAAAAAGTAATGATCACTTGTCAAGGTAAAGTTGACCAGCACAGAGAGAGAGATATACTGGTGGCGCCCATAACCCGGGTGAAGAAGGACGACCTAAATTTCTAGTCCATAACCCCGGTGAAGAAGGACGGTCTAAATTTCTAGTCCATAACCCCGGTGAAGAAGGACGGTCTAAATTTCTAGTCCATAACCCTGGTGAAGAAGGATGATCTAAATTTCTAGAAAGACCAAGATGATCAATGCCTTGAGCAAAAGTATGTCTACTCAGACTATGAGAAGTGGCTGGGGGCAGTTGACTTCCAAGAGGAACAACGTCCTGCTGTCTACCATAGGGACTGGTATCAACTCGTAGAGAAGAAAGGCTCCTTGTTCCAGCACTATTCTGTGTGCTGACAAAAAGATTATCTCGCAGTCTACCCATTGCATTATATAATGCATCTTGCACACTTGAAAACTCTCCTGATATCTGAGGGAAAAAAGTGGATTTAGATAGTATAACTAATAAACACCTAAAGATCACCCCAAGGATTTTCATGATGACTTACGATAAATATAGTGAACATATATTAGGAGTTTTAGGCAAACACAGAAATGCTCTGGGAAACAAGATTGCTATCTGGTCAATTCTAATCAGTGCAAGGAAAAACTACAGATAAACAAATAAACACTTAGGTTGAGTTTAATAGGGCAATTCATAAGTTTCTTTGAAATCTTAGGTTGAGAATGTTAAATTCCCATGTTTGGTATAAATATTTTAAAAATCATTCTCAAGATTCTAGCATTCTCAGTATCATTTTTAAATTAGGTTTCCCACTACAACTTTTCCATAATAAGGGGGAAGTTTTTTTTTTATAATAATTATGTCTCTCATTCCTGGGAATATCTTAGACATGCCAAACATATTTATGAGATTCCCAAAAAACATGATTTTTGGGGATGAAAAAAGATTCCATATAATTTAAAATATTTGCAGAATGTATGTGGCAAGAGTAGATGCATATAATTTAAAATATTTAAATGTTACATAATTAAGATTGAGGAATTTGGTAGAAAAGCCTGGGAATATCACTATAAATTAGCATGATGAAGGATGAGAAATTTTATTTTAGTTTAAGGGGGAACCATTTATTAAGTTGCCAGATACACAGAATCACATTCATTGAGAAAATAAAAAGCATTCTTCAGCATGTTTTAATTGTAAAATAAAATAATCTCCAAACCTGTACAACTTGATCATTATCTGATGCACATTTTGGCACCTGATCAGTCCCAATTATTCTTATGTTAGCCCCCGTTGCCTTTCGCATTTCTGAAACTATTACTCCACCTTTTCCTATCAAACAACCAACTTGGCTTGATGGGACTACAAGACGTGCAGTAACAATTGACCCCTTATTTAAATCAGAGTCTAGCCCCTTCTCAAAACCAACCTCAATGGACCTGGAGAAAACAAGCACAGCAGCCTTTTGAGCTGGGGAATATCTTGACTCAGGATTCTGTAGAAAGATGAAGCCACGACCAAAGAATAAGTTGATAAAACAGTAATAATAATAATAATGATAATGATATACAAACAACTGCAAGACAAACAAGTAAAAACGGAAAGATCATATTTAACAGACCTCTGAAGCAGCAATAGTAATTAATTGATCCTCGCACTCAGCTACCGCAGGACCAATACTTATTGTAGCCCCTGTCTCACTCTGAAGAGCTCTAACAATATTGCCTCCCTTTCCAATAACTCCTCCAACTCTATCATTTGAACAAAGTATTCTGAAGGTGACTTCCTGCTGAAGTGCTTTTGTTTCCAAGGATGAAACTCTATTAACTTCTGTTGGCAGTGAATGAACTCTGGTGGCATAGCTGTTTGAGGAACTGGATAAAGTAGACAGTGCAGAGCTCCTCAGCAAAAGATGATCTACAGTCTCATGTTGTACTGCAGTTAAAGTCCCACGCGGAGCTGCAGTTGAAGTCTTATGAGAAAGTGCATCTAAAGCTTCAGACTGAACTATTTCATAAGGTGTGCTTCCCATCATCTTTGTTCTATCAACAGGATGACAATCTTGAAGACGTTGGGAGACCGCAACAAGTGCCTTCTTTACAGATGACACTCTGCCTTCTATCTACCACAGTCCACAAATCCAAAAGATGTTTCCTCAGCAAATAAAGAGAGAAATTTTGTACAGCATAAATAATTTGAAGCACATTTACATATTCACGTGTCCTTTAATGGTTAGTTAAGAACGTATTACCAATTCTAACCCATGAAATATAATTCCTATCTGATGTGCATCAAAGGAAAAAGATGCCTGTGAGACACAAGACCTCCTATTACCCTCTCAACAATACACTGCTAGCAACAAAGCTCTCACCTTCAGGTTCTAATTATACAATAAAGAATTGGAACTTGAAGGTATTAAAAGGAAAAGTCAACTACAAGCTTACTATTAAAAAGTAAAAACCCATCCAATCCATGAACCAAATCCAAATACATTCAGAGAATGAGAAAGCAGAAGGGACACCTTTCAAGTTTCATCTTATTTTGGAATTTCTTTGAGAAGAAATCAACTTCTTCCATTGTTAAATAATGTCTCTTAACATCCTTTTATGAGGCTCATTATCATAAGAAATAGGTGATTATACAAGAATATATAAATATTATTATCAATTTAGATAATTTGTTATAAAAAAAATTATGTACCCCATTGCCCAAAGGCTTCTCGCTATGCGAAGATAAGAGAGAGGCATATTGTACGTAACCTTACCCTTACATATGCAAAGGGGTTGTTTCCGGATTCGAATTCATGACCAACAAGTCACCAAAACACAACAAATTTAGATCTTTTGTTATAAACTTATAATATTCATATCACTTCATTTGAGTTTTTTTTCTATATAAATGTGAGTGTGCGGGTGCGTGGGATCGGGCTTGCGTGTGTGATGACGGCATGTGGGTTCAGGAATGTGTGTTGAACCAGTGTTTTCAGACATTATCATTTATCCATGTCAGAGTGTTCATGCTTCATAGACTATGAAGCACGGACGCCTGTCTTATTCGTTGTATTGGACACGTTTCCGACACCGACACTGACACTTCTTATTTTGTGTCTAATTTAAAAATTATTTTTTGTTGACTTGAACACTTAAGTTGTCACCTTTACACAACTCATACATTTGAAAAAGCATAGAAGGTTGGTTTAAAAAGGTGACTATATCATTAATTTAGATATTTGTTATATGGCACTCATATTTCATTTCATTAGAGTTTCTATGTTTGTGTGATATGCGGTATCCCCATGTCCTAGATTTTAGACATTAGCTGTGTCGAAGTGCAAGTGTCCGTGTTGTGTCCAATGTTCGTGTCAGAGTCCACGCTTCATAGTTCATAGATAATAAATGATTCAATCGTTGTCCCTAGGTAATAAACAACCAACAATCTATCAAACTGTTCCCTCTACTCCAGAGGTATTAACCTTTTCAACTTCAAGAATATTCAAGGATGTTTTCTGACATCTGACATCACAAAGCAATATTCTACAAAATCAGAAGAGAAAAAAAACTAATCCCACAACCATAAACTAACAAACCATATCTATCAGCTCCACCTGACATTCTTAACCCTAAAAAACTTGAATGAAAACAAGACAACAAAGCAAAACAAACACCATCAGTAGTAACAGAACGACCCTGTGGCGCTAACCTAAAATGTTGAATGACAAATGCGAAAGTGAAGAAGAGCAGGAAGCAAAAATACCTCAATGATTTCATCGGAAGCGGAGGCACAAAGTGGCAAATCATCAGTTAATACCCTAATTTTACACCCGGTTTCCTTCTTGATCCTCTCCACCACCTTCCCTCCCTTGCCAATGACGGAGCTGGCCTGCGCCGCGTCCGCCACGAGCCGGCAAGACATCACCCTGTCCCCAACGTCGACGCCTTCGGTCTCCGAGGCCACTTCGAGGATCCTATCGAACACCTTCAGCAGCGCTTCCTGCGCCTTCGACACCTCAACGACCTCTTCGTTTCTCAGCAGAATCTTGCCGCGGAGTGCGGCGTCGGCAATTACCAGGATGATGCGGTCCGGCAACTCCTGCGGCGCATCCTCGATTCGGATCTTGGCACCGGTGGATTGCTGGAGAGTTTTGATGACGGAGCCGGACTTGCCGATTACGCCGCCGATTCGGGAGGCGTTGCAGAGGAGGCGGAAGGCCACGTGGCCGGGCGGCACGGACAGCGGAGGCTTGGATTGCCTGGAGCGCTTTGAAGGTCCGGTTGGAGGAAACGGATTCGGGTCGGGTGCGGAGCGCTTAGCTGGTGGAGAGAGAAAGTTGCTTCCCATAATATCTTCTCTCTCTCTGTGGGAATTCGAAATTGTGTGAAGCTATCCAACAGGCTACAAGAGTTGAAGAAAGTCAAGAAACAGTGTTCTGAAATTCTTATGCTAAAATGCGCCTAGGAGAAGGGCCTCGTGCGAGCACTGCACCTAGGGTTACCCAACCCGCGCAAATAGACTGTCTCATTTTTCTTTTCAGTTCTATACTGAGGATCCGTATGGGACCACGTTGACGACTTGATGGCATGGCGTCACTCCCAAAAGCGGATGAAAATTTTAAATTTTACTAAATTAAATTACACTTCATTATATTTTTCATGTTTTATTATGAATTTACTGATTTATTTACTACAATAGTAGTATTTATTATATAATGAGTTATTTATAAAAAAATATCTATGACCAAGTATGATGTATGAGTTAATATAAATTATTTAGTGTTTGTCTTTTATTTCTATAAATAAAAAAATTACTATAAATTATTTTTTTTATCACTTCTTGACAGTGTGTTCATGGACTTTATCTTGTGAACTGGGGAAGGTTAACAATACACTTGTATTGATACGCTTTATATACTTGTGTGTGGATGAAATATTATGTCAAGAGAATACTTTTGGTCATTGTAAAATGAAATATTAAGGATTTTGAGATAGTTTCATTTAAAAAATAGTTTAAAGTTACAACTAAATTTATTCAAATATTTTAGACAATTATATTAATCAAGATACTTCAATTTAGAAACTAAACTTAAATGTTAAAATACTTCAATCCCTCAAGTTAAAAAAATAGTCAATAAACTAAAATATTTCAATTTTATATATTTAAACAAAAACATTTATATGTTTGAATGAAGTATTTTAAAATTTAAGAAAATTTAAAATTTAGAAAAATTAAAATGTATCAATTAAAATTCTTTTATTTTCAAAATTCTCTGTTTGAATAAAGAAATTAAATTTCTTCATCTTCAAAATTTTGTATTTGGATAAAGAAATTGAATTTCTTCATTTTTAAAATTTTGAACCTCATACACGGAAAGACGCTTGAGGTAGATATTATTAGAGTAACGGAGGTCGAAGTACTTATTGGTAATGGAGAAATTTAATTTCTCACATTTTAGAAGGAATTTCAAATTCCACATTTTTAGTTGTTTAAAATTCTTTTTTAAAATTTTAAAAATTTAAATTCTTCATATAAAAATATCCAAACAATGAATTTTAAATTAAAAAATTTTAAATTCCCTAAAAAATTACTTTTCCCAATTAAAATTCTTTATCCAAACATACTCTTAAGGAATTTTATTATAACGAATACCCACAGGACATTCCTTGACACTCATACTAGTCCTTGTTTTATAAGGAATATAAATTTATTTTTTGTTTAAATTATCTATGAGTATCTGTTTAACTATCAATCTGCTATGCTTTATGGATTTTATCCGTGAAATTTTGCAGTTATGAATATTTTTGTCATCCTTACTCACGAGCCAACAGATGGCAACTCTAAGCAAACATATAGACACTCCAGTGAATGTATTGGAGGTACCTAAACCGAACGTAATTTATGTAGAAGGCCACACACTAACATTAACTGTGAGCTTTCTAGTAATGTGTAAGATAATCAGGAATGTGTGAATTATATCAACAATAGTCCAAAATAACAAAACAATCTCTATTTCAGCACAAACAACCTAGGATTGAGGAATCATCCAAACTTGTGAAGGGGTCAAGGAAATCAACAATAGAATTATAGAGTAGACACACGCAATTTTAGAAATTACGATGCCGCCATCAAATATCTGGAAGCACGTTTAAGACAACTTATTAATACCACTTCAGTATGTAGTTAGCTTCTAGTTAGTCAAGCTACAGAAAATGTGCTGAAGATACCAAGTCATCAAGTATGAACTGGAAAGTGGTCAAATCCCCCGATTCTATGTTCAGTATGTTGCTTGGAAGAAAGATAGTTCTGATGGAAATCTTCAAAAGCTGTACAGAAAAAAAGGGGGGATGTGAAAACCTATATTAGGAGAATTTCTTTGTTCATTCTGATAACCGTGAAATAGCTATTTTGTTGCCAAAATTGAATACTGTATAACTCAAACGGAAGACCCAGCAGTGATTGATGTTATATTTCCATTAAAGCACAAAGTATGCTAACATTTAACAAAACCTGGAAGTCTGGAAACAACAAAAAACAGTTGGAATTTTTAATCATATTAAAGAAGCCTGGCAACATGATATGTTGATAGAAAAAGTAATTAAAATCATCAGGCACTTTATGACAACTCCATGGAAAACCGGAATAAAAAGAAAAGACAAACTAGAAAAACTTATTGCATATATAGATTAAGCAAACATTTGGTTCAGAATTTGGTAGAATTCATTTTGAACTGCTAAATGTGATCAAGATATGAGCCCAAATCAATAAAAAGTGCATGAATTGATTTTATAACTTTAAAATTACAACCACCAGGGGATACCTTATTTTGGAGTTGAAGAGAGCTTTAATTTTTTTTTTATTTCTTAAACTAAAGGTTACCAACTAATACTTAACACTCAACATTACAAAGCATATAAAAGTTGAATTTCTATTTTGATAAGCTAGATGCTTACTTTCCTATGGCCCAGGAAAAAGTTAGACTTCATTAACACCCAATAAATGCTAAACAAACACTAAAATGCCATTAGAGATCATCACAAAAAAAGTAGGTTAAAATACTTTGTTATAAAAACAAGCACTTTGCTCCAGCTAAGCAGATAATCACATATTAGATAAATTTTATTCACTAAACATGCCAACAATATAACTTCTTTGCTTTTATTGATCTGTAGGAATTGAAGACAGTTAACAGAAGGTTTACAACAACTCACACACCCTGCCCAACCAACAGAGTTAGACTCCCTTGATAATATAATTTCTTTGCTTAATGAATTAATTAATTTTTGTGAAGAAGATTAGTATGATATTATCATTAGTAACTGCTTCTATGAAATCTCATATGCGGAGAACTTACCAATAAAATGTGTAGAAAGAATTTACAATATGTACAGCAAAACCCTATTGCTGAAGCCTCAGCCGATTGAAGAGGACCAGAAAAGGATCCTCAGGGGCCAAGTACACAAATCCAACAACAGGCCCTGCTTTGATGTACTGCAAATCAACATACGGCATGCTTCAATCCGAGCCATTTAGAATAAAGGATGATTCAAAACCAGATTTGAAATAGCAGGATAAAACAATAAGACAAGATTGAACAATAACAACCTTTCCATCTAGAATCACAAGTTCACCATCAACCCATCGAGGATTCTGAAATCTTGGCTTTGCAAGCCTCCCTTGACCTTTATAGCGTGCAATCTGTGATGAGAATAAAATCATAACATTAAGCAAAACAATTATAAACTTATTTTTTTCACTCTGAACTAATATTAATTTAATGAAAATAGGATGAAAATGACATAGCTAACAGTGGGAACAATTATTAGGGTACAAGAAGAAAACGTACTTCTTACCAATCCAAATTCTTCAGGAATTATTCCCTTAAGAGGAAGCTGATACCTCTTTCCTACTTTTGCTCGAAATGCTACCTAAGGAGATCAAGGAGCATGACACATTGACAAGTATACAATACAGTGCATAACCACAAAATTAGCCAAAAAAAAAAAGTGAATGTAAATTCATAACTGCAACAAAGAAATATTTTAGCTTACATTAAACCCTGGGTCAATACTACATTGATTAGTTAATGCCCAGTGGAAAAACTAATAACAGAACACATTGAATACTTTACCTCAAACTAGTAACAAGCTTGAAGTTTTGGTGCTTACCAACCAAACAGAATAAATTGAATATTTTCTCTCAGCATAGGTTATATAGCTTGCATTAACTGAAAGAACTATTTTTGAGTTAACATGTAGTAGTTGCTTTTTTCTCTATTGTATATTTAATCCACACACTGATTTAAGCTTCGATGAGACACTTCCAACTTACAGCACCAAAGTCCAGAAAAAAACCCTGCAATTGAAGACCACAAAATGGCTCTCACAAATTAAATGACAGTGATTTTGTTTGATCTCATGTTCAACCTCTACAATGCATGTGACCTTAGTCACCAGTTCACCAGGCAATTGAGAGTGAAAATGTCAAAATTTAAAAATCTTACAGTGCAGGTGCAACTTGAGTGTCTCTCGATATTTCTTTTTTTTAAGTATCTAATTATCTAAATATACTTATCAATTAAATAAGCAACAAAGTTTGCTTTTTTATTTAGAAATGTTTGATAATATTAAAATTAATATGTAATACTTTTTAATTTGAATTTAAGTTTTTGTATGTTCACATATTATTTCAAATTACTAGAGTCAAACATGTATGTTAAAGGCATGCTTTAAAATTAACGGGAAATAAAGTGTGAATTAAGTAAATTGAAGTCTGAACCATATGACTTATTACGTCACATGGGTACTGGAGTCCTACACTGTAGTGTCTCTATTCAGAGTCAGACTTGCACAGTCACTTTGATCTGAAAATTACAAGGAAAGAAGTGAAAGTGTTCCCTAAACCATGAATTCAGTTTTTCTTAATCCACAATATTATTTCCTTAGTTCACAAATTTGTCACAAATCAGCATCAAACTTGTCAATTTGCATGATGAAGGTTAATGCATTGTCCTAGTTATAAGAAGTAAGAAAATATCATACATTGTTTATAAAGTCTATCAAATAAATTTACAGTATTACCTGGCCAGCTGGTGCATAAGGATCCCCAGTCAATTTCAAAGCCTCCACATACTCATAAAACTCAAGATCAGAAGGCTCCTTAGGCCCACCATCTTCTTGCCAATGGCCATATCTACATCTCAGTTGAATTACTTCAGAGGAGTAAAGCCCATGTGCGCCAATGTATAGACCTGGTGAAAATGAAAATATTTGCTATTCAGTATACACTCAGATTAAAATCCTACAGTGAGAAGACAACTTCAGCACCTCAAAATACTTAAATTGACAAGTTCTCTAAAATATCACCATTTAAAGGATCCAAAGAAGTTGGTAGTTCAATGCGACTGAACATTGTTGACCCAGACAATCGTTCATGGTTCTGAGCCTGGCTAAGACTAAGACTTATTAATTCTTCCAAATCTTTCAGCACCTAAAAGATTGAAGCAAAACATTATCATATAAGCAACTTTTCAGATAGACTCAACAAAGACACCAAACTTTGCAAATACTACAATTTACAGGTTTCTATTTTACTTAGAAGATCATATCAATTATCAATAATAAACTTTGACCAACCTTCGAGGGTACCTTCCCCCTTCCAATTAACTTAGCAAGATTAAACATAATATGATCAACACTATGTTGGTGTCGAATTTTTGTTGATTTATCTGATGAAGGCTTCCCTTTGCCATGACCAACCTGTTGATTGGCTACTTTTTCTATGGTAAAGGAAAATGAACCGTGTCCAGTTGTCTCCAGCTTAGCAGGAGCTCGAAGCAAATTTCTAGTAGTCAAACTGCGGGAAAGTTTCTGAACAAGACCACCAACGACAACTTTGACTGTAATTTTATTTTGTTCATGTTCAAAAGTTTCCAGACTAGAATTTAATTCAATCTCATCATCAGTTTCAGATTTGATATCATTTAGTTCTGGATTTTCTGTCACATTGTCCTCATATTCATCTTCATCCCCTTCTTCCTCAGCTATCTGCTCAATCACCTTCGATATTATATCGTTGTCTACCTTGTCTGGAGTTGTGACCTTCAAAATCTTTATCTTTACACCAGGAATTGTATCTTTCAAGACATTCTGAAATCCAGGCATTGCCTCAGATGGATCAGAGTTATCATTCCTATCATCAACAACCTCAGGATCTTCAGGACTCCCAACAAATAGCTCACTTCTATCTTCAGGTGACTCCACTGATCCCAATCTCTCAGCAGCATCCAACACTTTCAAGGATGTTGTCGGGGGAGTATGGAAAGCCTCTCTCCCCTTTAAGTACACAGCCTGAAAATTATAAGAATTAATAAGATCAAAGGTACAATTAAGTTAGCAACAGATTGTGGATTAAATCCAAATCAAGCCAAGAACTATGGATTGGTTCAGGCCATTCTTAAAGAAATCCTTCAGATTGTGTAATGATCTCATGATAACAATTCAGATTGTATTAAAGTTTTTGGATCATAAACAATATTCTTCATTTTCATGCTTGCATATAATCTCTGATTCTTCTGTCATAATGAATATGATAAAAATTAACTTTTTTTTCCAGCAGAATTATTAAAAGAAAACTTGTATAGCAGTCTACTGAAGATCATCCTTAGCACCATCATATTCATATTCAGCTAGAAAAATTTTCAGTGGGCAACAACAATCCATCATAACTCCGCCTATATGTGTTTGCATGCATGGCCTGTCCCAAGCCAGGATAAATGATGAGGGTTGGAGTCAGGTGTTGCGAACCAGCCGTAAAAAACAGTTATTTTTATGAGATAAACCATTATGATATTTTCTTGATGAACAACAATCCATCATGAGATGAATGCCTGTTGTTTATGTTGTAATGATCCCGGAAAAAATAAATTAAGGGAACAGTTGAGAAGAGATACCTGTGACTTAAATTCACCATTCTTATTCTTCGTAAGGAAAAATTCAAATAGAGGAACACCAGCAGCATAAGTAGCAAGTTGCCTGAAAAATTATGGTGAAAGGGTCAACACCAGAAGCCATATAAGATAGCATGACCACCTAAAATGTCTCAAGGCATGTAAAGAAATGCCCTAAAAAGCAGAATAGAACTTCTTCTGCCTTCTCCAATTACTCTGCCCCTGTCACTATCATGCAGAAAGTTTTGTCAACAAGGTGGTAGAGAAAGATGATTCATTTCAAGCCAGTGTTTTACTTTTTGGTGACTAAAGTTGCAAGTAAGCCCAGACCATTATCTTAAAAACTTGAATGCTATATAGTGTGAACTGAAGAAGCAATTATTCATTGAAACTGTATACAAAAAGGCTTCTTAACAGCATAGGGACCCAAGAGTCTAAGACTAACAGAAAGGAAAGGCAAAGAGCTGATTAGTTATCAAAGAATCCCCCGCCAAATAGATAAACATATATAAGCACTGAACTTCTAAAATGCATATCTAAGGTAGAACAACTCTCCTGAATATTTTTCACAAATTCAGATAAATTGTTCCTCAATATTACAGGGCTAAAGTGGTAACACCTCCTTCCCCAAAATCAGTTTTCCCTTTCATGAAAGAGCCAAATTTCCTTACACATTTTATCCATAAGAAATAGACATTACCTAGGACTATAACTCCTTGCTACATATCTTCCATGCTCTGGAGTTATGCGAATAATTAGACCATGTGGATCATTAATGTCTTTTGACATTCCAGCCCACCAACCCACCTGCAAGAGCCAAAACATATGCGATGTCAAAGTATATCATTATTGGTAAGCTCCTGAGTCCCAATATATTACAGTATTATGGTTATGTTGGGATGTTTTGAAGAGAATAAAGTGGAGTGCAGCTCAGGCCATTAAGGAATGTGGGGAGGGTTCAATCCCTCCCCAATATTTTCCAACCCTCTTCTTTTCCCATCTCCTCTCCCCCCACATTTAGGCCCCACAGGAAGCCACACTAGTGTACTGGGATGTTCCATTTAGAATCCAACAAATCAGTGCTATTAATATGGTTCTTATCATTTCCCATTTCAGTTTATTGCGTAATATCTCCCAAACAATGGGTTTTGAACCGTTTTCTACACCATCGTATCAATTCAAACATAATCTATAGGTCAAAATCAGATGTCCAAAAATAAGAGCAATTTATATGCAGGTAAGGAAAACAAAAAGTACCGCACCAAGACATTTTTCCATTTACAAAATCAAGCATACGGCCTGCCTACTTATATTTAACTGAGCTAGAATGACTCAAATCATGAGTATGAACTATAAATAAAGCAGCAAGGAGATAACACATTCCTTTTTCCCACCTAAGTGACCGCAAGTCAAGTATAGCTACAATTATTACTAACACAAGGATCACCCTTTTGACGTTGCATGTCATATTCCATTTCCATAAAAAAAAAAAAAAAAAACAAAGACATTGATGCAATGAAAACTCACAAGTCCAGTGCCAGCTTCATCTCTCAAGAAAGTTGCATCACTGTACCGCTCTTCCTCTATGGCCCTCTGAAATGTTAGAGAGACAAACAATAATACTTTAGATGAAACTAAAGAAGTAGAAAGTCGAAAGGAATGCAAAGAAAAAGCAGAAAAAGTAAAGGGAGTAAAAAAATTGGTACATTGAGATGAGATATGACTGTTCCAACAGTATCTTTGGTAGCTACAGTGGCAATGGCCACCTTAAGCGTAGCTGCATCTTCATAATCCTCCAAACGAAGAGCATCACCTAAGCGAGACTGTTATAAAAGCATGTCATCGTCATTTGTCAGCAGCATAACATCATTAATTGTTCAAACAATGAATGTACGACAACATTTGTACTTGGTAGTGTAGTGTGTACCTTGAGAATGTCGATGAGACGCTCTTGTTCATCGACCGCGTGGAAATGGTTTTGCCATTGTTCCCAATCCCATTCGTTGTCTTCCACGGAGGCAGAACCGCGGAGAGAATTGGCGTAGGAATGGAATTTGTTGAGGGAAGGGAAAAGAAGTGAGGGTCTTGAGAATGACAATGGAAAAGAGGAGCACAATTTGGAGTTTGGGAAGTTGAACTGTGCTGTTGTTGGAGATGATGATGATGATGATAGGGAAGCCATGGATGGATGTGTCAGTGTCAGTGTCATGTTTAAGCCACAAAGATGAAACTGAAATGAAATACAGAAATAGAAAAAACGTGTTTGTGTTGCGTGTTGCTGTGATGAATTATGATGAGTGAGGGTGAGGCACCACTTGTTCTCTCTCGGTGACTGAAATGCGCTTCAGTTCTGAGTTCTGACTAAACAAATAAACATGAGGCTATGAAGGTCACTGTGAAAAGTTGGGATGCTTGAAACAATTTGATTCAGCAACAAGGATAAGGACGAACGTCGGTTACATGCTTTGATGACGTGTTACCACCTTAACTTGGTCAGAGATAAAATGGCATATACATGTAACCTCATAAACTAACATAAATATATTTATTTTTAACTCTTTGGTGTTACGGAAAATAAATTCTCTCTAATCTAAAATTCAGTTCAAAAATAAATTAAATATGATAAGAAATTATTTTCATTAAAAATAAAATTCAAGTAATACACTGTTAAAGATTTGAGACAAAGGAACATAAAAGTTTAAACCATTCTATATGAGTAAATAAAGGATTTTATTCTTGAAATTAGATCTCTCATTTCCATTTTCTAAAACTCAGAAACAATTAAATACTTTATAATGTTATTTAAATCTTAAAATTGGCTCTTTTTTTTCATTTTGGTCCTAGTCAATGTCTCACGCTTATGAGAGTTTTATATTTATTCTCAACAATTAAATATATTCAATTTAGTTTTAATAATTTTATCCAAAATCAAATTAATAAAAATAATACATACAATGTGATTAATAAAGAAAGTTTTACTCTATGGATTGATACCACAATATGATTTTTTTTCATATAATATTGCGTATAATAATATCCCTATAATTTAAATTATTTCTATTTTTTTACAATTAATTGTCCTTCTATATTTGTCTTAATATTAAAATAAATCTGATAAATTTGAGATTTTATATTTTTTAAATAATATGTAATATTCAGTATAATTGTATAATATATGGATAATTATTATTATATGGTATGTATATTAACCATAATTATGTTATAAAAAAAGCTCTTTTAATTATGCTATAATAATAGTAGTATTTGGAACTTCATTTTATTAAATTCATTTTGTATCTCTTTCTATTCTTTTATTATAATGTGCACTAAATCTAACACACTTGTGACCGTTGGAAATAATATTTCAATTTTTATTCATTTATATAATAAAACATAAAATAAAGTTCAAGTGATTTACAGATAATTTTGTTTATTTGTATCCTTATATCCTTACTTACAAGTCAACCCAACATAGATAATAGAATTTCAATCCAAAGAAATAATTCGTTTCGGATTTGTTAAGCAAAGAAATGCTTGAAAAGAGTTTTTTTTTGTTCGTACACTAATGATAATTATTATTAGAAATCGTGAAAAAATTATTAGCTTAGCCTATGAATAATTCGTCATTTCTATTTCTTCATAAATTAAGACATTATATAGAGATTTTTGTCATTAATTACAACGAAAAAATATACATTTAAAATATAAAATAATTTACACAATAAGCTAACCATAATTTATTATGAAGATTTATAATTGAATAATAACATAAAATTCTTTTTGAATGTCAGTATATAAAATATTTTTTCAGGAAAAAAAATTACTACATATTTTTTCATATTTTTAGACATTTTAACTTTTATCCTAAAATAATTTGTTTTAGAATTTCTTCAAAGTCATTTAAAAAAAAATAAAAATATACGCTTGACTGGCAGGTGGGAAGGGGACCTGAGCGAGCGACACGTGTAATTAGTTATAACGGATTGCATGGCTTGAATGGCAGGTGAAGAATCCCACCCTGGAGAAGGAAACTGTAATACACGCAGTTGGAACTTGGAAGGAATTGGAACTGAAAGAAGAAAGAGTGAATGAGAAAAAAAAAATCAGGAATGAATAAATTATATTAATCTATGACATGACAAAGAGTTTCTTCTTATGTGAAAATGCGTAGAGGAGGTGAGGGAGAGAACGTACCGGTGCCTCAACTAACTTCAAGTTCGAGCACGAGAAGGGTGAGCCTGAGAACGAGAACGAGAACAGACCCTTTCTTGTCAATCTGCAAATGCTTCAGCTTCGTTATCTTTCTTTCTGCCATTCTCTGCATAGCCGTTAACGTCCTCTCTGCTATTCGCTCCTTCAAACACCAATCCGATGTATCTCTCTATTTATTTCTCTTTCTTTAAAACCTAACGTTAATTTCATTGGCTTTTGTAATTCAATATACATTGCTGTTTTCTTGTGTTTTGTCCTTCAGATCTTCGACGCCATATTCCGGTGCTACGCGGTTTTCCTAGCGTGTTTCGTGGTTCTGGCTGAGACGGAATGGAACTTCATCATCAAGTTCTGGAAGGTTAATTGGTTATAGTCATTGAATTGTAGATGCTGAGCTCATAATGTTGGTTTTCTCGCCTCCTGCAATCTAATTTCATGCATCGCTTTACAGGTTCTGGATTATTGGGTTGGCAGGGGTATGCTGCAGATTTTGTACGTTTTCGCTTTATGATGCTTGCTTTTGCTTGTTGCTTAGGTTATCTTGGTTTTCTTCCTAGTCCTTAGCAGTGACACCTTACACGACAAAAAAAATATTTATTAATTTAGAACCATTATGATCTTTACTAATCTCTACATAATACATGATTAAGTGCTATTAATCCTCTGTGATAAATTAAAAAACTTGAGTATTTGTCACAGAGAAATTTATTGGAACATAGACACGTAGTAGTTATGGACTACTTAATTTCTCCTTACACAGGAGTGTTTTAGCTGGTATAAGTTTTTTAGTTCATAACACTTGTATTACCATAATCGGCCCATTTGGCTGTCTACTACTGCCTTTAATTAGTGTGCCAATAAATGTAGTGTAGAATTGCAAAAAATATTTGTTTGCATTATGAGTTTATGATGCATAAACTTCGTAGTTTGGTTACTTAGTCGTGGATTTTTCTGTTCTGCAGTGTTGCAGTCATGACTAGAGCATTCCCTGACTATAGTGGGGAGCGAAAAGAGCTTGTAATTTTTCAGGGCATAGCGTGCTATATGCTTCTTGCTTGTGGCGTCATTTATGTTGTGTCGGTAAGATTGTTGAAGAGGACAAACTAATTAGTCAAATGACTTAGCTTCTTTAGTTGTGTATGCAAGAATGTAGGTATGGTTTATAGATAATACAAACGATTTTATAAATATGCAAATTTATATTCATTTTGTAATTTATCACTTTTCTATTGATTTTTCAAAATATTGTGCTGTGAATATTTTCCTATCAGACAGACTGACAGATGTTAATATTTTAAAGAGCATGACTTGCATTAAACCAGGTTCCATACTTCTATATCATCTTACCTTTACCCTTGTTTTAATACTTTTCATTTTTACTACAAAAAATCATTCTAAAATGTTTTAACTTGCATACAGTGGGTATTATATTTCCCCGAAAGATTTGCTATCTATTTTAGTTTCCGCTGCCTTTGTTTGACAAACCTTTTGATAGGGTTCTATGTACTATCTAATTTCTATTAGATTATTCCTCATCTATATTTTCTTGATATGACCTTCCCCAGGGCCGGTCAATATTCTAAGAATTTCTGTTTCATTGTAAACATTTGAAGGGAATCCTTTGCGTTGGTTTACTGAAACGTTCTCGCCAGAAGCAAGAGATCTCTAGAGAGCAAGCAGAAAAGGATCTTCAGGTAATATGGCTTATATTGGATTGCATTCCATATGCATATCTGTAGTTTTTGCCTTTCCTTAATAGCAATTAATAACATAACATTGCACTATGTGCAAACTTAAATGCTGCAACATTTTCCATGACCTGTTGTTGCAACCTTTTTTTATCCACCTCTGAGCTCCAAATTGCATTGTTTCAAATCAAGAGATTAACTTCTAGTTTTCTTAATTAGCTAAAGAACAGAGAAAAGAAATCAAGGATTTTGGGGAACCATATGATTTTTGCTGTTTTTTCTTAAAGGATATCTACAGGACTATACCCTACTTGTTTTTTCAACAATCTTCAAATAGAGGGTTGCTTCTCTTTGTCAACACCATTGTTCTCAGATTGCAATACTACCATACTTGTTTGTGTATTTTTGTCCCTTTTCTCCATCATCCTTCGTGGAGATTGGACACATTGCACAAAGATTCATAGCATGGGACTTTGTTTTTGCTCTTAACAATTGAGAGTTCATATTATTATCTCTCAGTAACTTCTTATATCCATTTAATCCATATCAATTTTTACTGAAAGATCAACCGAAATTTACTTGCTTCTATGGACCCTTAACAGGAATTGGATCGACGTAGAGAAGAACTTGAACAACTGCTTATAACAGAATAGGTTTGAAGCTTTTGAAAGTAGTGCTGAAATTGTCTCATTACATAGCGAACAAACCTCCTCAGGCAACAAACAACCTATGAATACCTTTTTATGGTAGTGTTGTTGGTTACTTCTACATTGTTTGTTCGTTATGTGAAACAAATGAATTACATTCTTTAAGGGGAGAAATTGACCTATTGAGTAAATATGTATAAGTAATATTCAAAATGATGCTGCAACTTCTATTCTTAAGAATGAATTCAATCATAACCGATGTTCAGATAAACTTTGTACTTTCGAACTTCATTGAAGAATGACTTGATAGAGCAGTTTCTGTAGCAAAATAGTAATTCGATGCTGAGATAGTATGAAATTAGCCAGTAAACAGACTTCATAATTTTAACGAAAATATGAAATCACCACTAGAAGGATTCTCGTCCTTCTCGTCGCCATAAGCATAAGCCTGCGAAATACACCTCAGTAAAGTATGCATATGCACCTTACTTGCCAAAGACGTAAGCTGTCCTGGTTCCCCTAAAAAACAAGCTTGTTTTTAGAACACCAAGTGACCCACATGGTCACCGGAATAACGACACCACAATTAATAGGGAGAGCTGGGTGATAAAGTGTTGGGAGAACGGTGGTGCGCGTCACCTTCTCTACCAACTGAAACAGCAAACTGGGGAGTTTCAAACTCAACCCAGAATCAAACAGTAAATGCGAAAACGTAAATGAGAAAGTGCAGGAGAGATAAAACACACAGCAATGACTTTACGTGGGAGAAAACCAGAAACTAGAAAACCCACGGAACCTTGTCCAGAAAATAATCCACTATAACAATAATGGTTACAAACTCCACGGCCACACGCCAGAGTAAACGCTCAACCTCACCAACAATGAAGAGAACTCTCTCTACAAGGGTTGCTCACTCAACCTCTCAGAGACACTCACTCTCTACAGCCTTACGCCGGAAAAACACTCACAGGAGACTCTCTCTTTACTGTGATTTTGCCTTCTTCTTCAAGGTCTGAGGTCTCTCTTCCTCCATCTATAAATACACTATTTATAGAGAGGAATTATGTTTAGGGATTTCTGTTCCCTAAACGTGATTGGGCCAAAACTTGCCGCCCTTGGAAACTGAGCCCAAATGTCAACTTTCCTTTTTCACCATACTTAGAAAAGTGGGCCGAGCATTGAACGGAACATTATCCAACATAAAGGGCATTCGAAAAAACAATGTTTAGTAGAGTCACTGTGTGATGCAAATAAGCGAAGACATTCTTATATGCCCTTTACTCATGTTGTTGTATCATAAGACTTGCATTGTCCCTTCATTAAATTTATTTTGGGTCATATTTAATTATTATCAAGTATCACAATTTATTTGATCCATTATTAATGTAATGCTTTCAGGACATATAACCGTTTCAGTTTTTGTGAGTTATTACTTTGGTGTCAAGACTAAATTTTTTAGTATGTTTGGATAAATGTTTGCAAAATTGATTTTGAATCAAATAAAATGGTTTTAAAAGTGAAGTGATTTTATATGTGGATGTTCTTATTCTAAAAGTAAGATAATAGTTAAATTTAGATAATTTTTTAGACTAAAATATACTTTATTCCTTGATATTAAGGTTATATATGATTTTTAGTCCTTAATAAAAAATTGTTAGCAAATTGATTCCTTATGATTTTTCTATTAGTTATTTTATTCATTTTGTGAAAATTCTTGTCAACAATTTACATATCCATGATAGA
Organism: Glycine latifolia; assembly: GCA_013407115.1. Lineage (NCBI taxonomy): Eukaryota > Viridiplantae > Streptophyta > Magnoliopsida > Fabales > Fabaceae > Glycine > Glycine latifolia. Next base: position 5,005,391 of record CM023955.1, on the reverse strand, counting down.
CTTAATGCCAACTTGTTTAAAAGTTAAAAAAAGAAGTGAATTTGGTGTAAAATATCATGGTGATTATTTTTTAAAATTTTATTTTAAAAAAAGAAGCAAAAGTTTTATTCATGTTTGTTTACATAAAAAAATCATTTTTTAAAAGAAGTAATTAATACTATGAGAAGTTGTTTCAAATAACTTCTGATTATAAGTAAATTTTTTTAAATCTTTTCAGTTTCTGATTATTTTGAATAGATGTAACAAATAAATAAAAAACCAAAAAGTGATGTTTTTTTAAAAAGAAGTGATTGTTTAGTAAAAAAAAAAATAAACAAACGAATTGACATAATTTAATCTTGGCCACCGCTAGACTCTTAATGAAATCACCATTATTATAAAACTATTTCGACTCCTCCTCGAAATACCCAAAAGGATTACCATAAATATATAAAGAGAATAAGATAAACTTGACATTTCATTCATTCATTAATAATAGGTAAAGATAAATACTCTGATATAACTTAAGGGAAATTTAACCAATGAATAATAATTATCCAAAAAAATCATTATGTTATTTTATGCATAAATAAAATAAAAACTATAATACAATTATTTAACTCCACCCTATAAAATCTTTTAATCACTTATTTTTGGACCTCTTCCTATCATGTGCATAGGAAGATATAATCAGAAATAAAACTCAAAAGCATAAATAAAATTTTGTAGTAAACATAAACATATTTAAACCTACGATTTAACTTTAAAAATTTAAAATAAAGGAGCCTAGTAAAAATTAAAGCATGAAATGCTACGAACGACCTTTTTTTTTTTCAATAAACAAATACTTAAAAGCTAAGAATTGATTTAGTTCTCCGTCCGTCCGTCCCCACTACGCTAACCTTAGAAATTCAAAATTGAAAAAGAGCGCGTCCTTGCCGCTGCTGTTTCATTCAAGCAAAGTAAAGTGAAGCGAATCGCATCAGATTCAGCTTTGTCTTTTGTTCCCTTTCTCAACAACGCCCAGCACAGCACCAGGTAAACCGAATCCAATCTACTCTTCACATTTCTTTCTTTTACGCACTCCGCTACACTACACATCGCGTGCCCTAGATTATGTTTCATTGATACGAATACGTTTCAATTCCACGTATGTGTCATTTCCCAGATCCACTGCGGTTTCCATTGTTCAATCATCTTTTAATTTCTCAAATCAAATATTTTGTTGTTTGACTTTGATTTGTGCTCGAGCATATAATATTGTGTCCGTCTCTTTTATAATATTATCTCATTACTGAGTTTAAATCTGTGTTGGAAGGGGGAGAATAGAATGGACTATGTGTATACTGAGTTAGACGATGCCAAAGCAGAAGTGGAGAAGCTTAAGGCTGAATGCCGACTCAAAACACAACTTTTCGACGGTTTGAAGAGAGATCGTGCCGAAGAATTTCTCAAATTTAAAGAAACTAAGAAGCTGGCTGAGGTACAGGCACGTGAGCTCGATCTCAAGTCTGAGGAGATCCATGAACTAAAGAAAATTCTAGAAGATCTCAAGTCTAGTTTGCACCAAAAGGAAGCACACGTTGCACATTTGAGTTCGGAGAATAAAAATATTCAAGCAAGTTCTACTGATAGGTTGCTCAAATTGGAGGGAAGTAATACAGAGCTGGTGTTGGCTTTAGATGAAGTGAGAGCAAGAAATGGTTCTCTGGAGCAGAATGCTTGTGCCAGCAGTAAAGAAATTTCGAGCCTTAAGGAACTCTTGTTGGCTGCAGAGAAAAAGTGTTCAGATGCAGAGGAAAAAGCACAGCAAGCTACAATGCTGAAACGAAGAGATGACGTGATTCTGCAACTCGAGGATGAGAATATCAGCATGAAAGATAAGATTAAATGGAGGAATGAACAGTTTAAACATCTTGAAGAAGCTCATGAAAAGCTTCAAGTTGAGTTCCGATTGAGCAAGGAGGAGTGGAACAAGGAGAGATCTGTGTTGCTTGAGGAAATGTCTTCCTTGCAGATTAGCTTGGATTCTCAAACAAGAAATGTGGAGGGACTTCAATCGCGTTTGGAGATGTGTAACCATGCATTGGCTCATGAAGAAAGCAGAAGGAAACTCCTGGAGGCTGAATTTTCTGAATTCAAGTCTAGCTTTGAGAATGTTTTCAGTCAATGTGAGGAAAAGAAGTCAGAGATACAACAATTGACAATTCTGAGAAATGACGAGATAGCACAGCTGAGAAACTCATTAGGAGAGAAAGAGATGGTGGTGAGAGAACTGGAACGTAAAATTGTTCAACTTGAACAAGATAATAAGGAATTGGGAGATTTACTTAAAGAACTCAGGGAAGCTCAGATCAATAATGGTGGAGCAAATTCGTTGACATCAAAGCTCCGCAACAAGCTTAGACGGTTGGAAGACGTGCATAAAAACTGCGCCTCAATTCTCAAGTCTAAAGAATCTCAATGGGGTGATCAAGTGGCAAAGATGGAAGCAGATATTGTTACTTATAAGTCTACACTGACCAACAAAGAACAAGAAATAAGTGAGCTTCAGATGGAATTGGAAAATTGTTATTATGCCATTGAAGAGAATCACTTGGGACTCTTGATCTTTAAATCTGAACTTGCTGAGGCTTACTCCAAATCATTCAGGGGCATGGCAGACCCTGATAAAGCATTTGATATCAAAGAGAATGAAAACATGGTTTTAATTTCTACAGAGCAATTGAGAGTGAAAGACAAGTCTCTAAAAACTATGGCACAAGCTGCACAACAACATTCTCTGTTGGAGGAAGAGCTTAAACAACAAAAGAAAAAGCTTGAGGAATCATTTGAGGGTCAACTAATCTTGGAAGAGCAACTGCTGCAGATGGAATACACCCTACAATATGAAAGAAGTGCTGCATTTGAGGCTCTAGAAGTGCTGGAACATGAAATAGCCGGTAAAAATGATGAAATATCCCGATTAGATTGTGAAGTACAGGATTGGAAGTCTACTGCTGAAACCCTTGAAGTTTCCTATGAAGAAATTCAGGGAACTAGTAAAAAGATGGAAGCTTCCCTTCTATCACATATTGAGAATGAGCAAGCCCTTAAGCAGGCCAATGAAAATCTTCTCTGTATTGTCAAGGATCAGGAAAGAAAAACCAAAGATCTTCTACTGCAGATTGGTTTATTGGAAAGGTGCAATGCAGAGAAAATGAAGGAAGCAGAAAGATGTAAGCAAGAGAATGAGGGTCTTATTCAAATTGTAGAGGAGAGGGAATGCTGCATAAAGGATCTTCATAAAGATATAGCCATCAGCTGCTTGAAGCAAGAATCCATGGAAAAAGAATTAAAAGATGCAATTCATGCACAGCTGGATGCAGAGAAAGCCCTCAAGCAGGAGAAAGAAATTCTTTTGAAGATTAAAGACGAGAAAGATCGAACTATTAAGCACCTTCAGGGGCTAGCTACAGCATCAGAGCAAGATTTGTTAGGTGGGCTGTGTTTTTCTTTCTCAAAACAAGTGGAAAAGTGGGTTGAGGTCAGTGTGCTTAGGGACGCGTTGAAAAATGCAGAATACCTGACAAAGCTAGAAATTGAAGAAAAGAACATGAGAACAGTGAAGTCAGAAGAATCAATCTTCAATTTAAAACAAGAAGCAGAGCAGCTTCAAGCATCACTGGAACCCATGAAGTTTGAAAATGAAAAATTGACGGATAAACAGCAGGCCATGGAATTCATGATAACGGAGCTCAAGTTTGAGAACGGAAATTTGCTGCAAAACATCATGAACTTATCGACAGAAAGGGAAGACATGCTGCTACATTTTGAAGACATCTTTGGCCGAATTGGAGAGTTGTCTAGTGGGGATATGCAATTGATGGAGATGTTGGGGAATGTGTTGAATACTTCTGAAGAGGAAAATGAAATAGCAATGGGTTCAGTAGTTTGTGACCAGCCACATGAGTCTGCTAGAGATAGTGCAAATGATCGTCTTTTTCCTCCCACAACTAAAAAAACTGAAGAAAATTTTGATGGACGATCGCCACTGAGAGAGGTTAATAGTTTGCATATGTAGATCAGAAAAGGAATCTGTGATCTTGCTGATGAAAACGCCAAAAAGGTACAAGTTCAGAATAATATCCTCTTCGCATTGGCATGTTTAATTGTTTGACATTAAATGCACATGTAGGCAAACTGTCCCTCAAAACTATAAGTTGAAAATGGAGGTAATGAATAGGCTACGGATAGGAAGCTTATAATATTTTTCCCCTGAACCTCATATATAGTTTTTTTTTTCTTTTTTGATTGTTAATAAATATTCGATTTTTTTTATTTATTTCTTAACAAAATTTTGTTTTATTTTAAGTTTCTAATAAAATAACATTTTCATTTTTGGTTATTGATATTTTAATTAGTGAATTTTCTATTTACTCCCTAATAAATTATTGAATTTTGTTTTAGTCTCGACTAATAACAAATGAAAAATAATTATTAAGAAACAAACATAAAATTTGTTAATTTATCAAGAACTAAAAATAAATATCAAGGACTAAAAAAATATTATTTTATTAGAGACTCAACACAATACAAATATTTATTAAAAAATAAATACAAAAAACCAAATATTTATTAAAGATAAAAAATATATTTAAATTTTTTTTATAGCAACCCGTCATCTTGTCAGTAATAGAAATGCTATTTACTATTCTATTATAACACTATTGAGGACAATACTGTGGGCTAACATTCAGAGAAGGATTAACTGAATTTGCCATGTGAATACTTCATAGTTCATACATCCAAAAATTTCCCATAATTGTTTGTAAGTTGGTGCTATTTTGTTTCATATGACCACAACAAATGATTGATATTTTAAGGTTTAGTTGTACTTTAGGTTCTTTTGCAATTTTCAAGTTTAATAGTTTTTCTATTTTTAAAATTAAGTAAATTTAGTCCTTTCATCAATTTTCTTTCACCTAAAACATCAAAATTCATTTTTTATTTATTTTAATATTTGTGGGGTCTATGACAAATTTATGATATGAAATAGTTTTAAAGGTTTAGAAATTAGAAATTTAGCGAGAATTTGAAAATATTAAAAGGATTTTGTAGGATTTAAGATTTAAAGAGGGAAAAAATAGAAATTCTTTTATTTTGGATAAAATTTGATACTTTAGTTAGTGAATTATGAGTATGAAATTTTAGTAAAAATGAGAATTTGAAGATTTTTTTATAAGAAAAACAATAAAGGGATCAATTTTCTAAGAGGAATTCAGTTATAAATAAACTTGAGGATGAAAATTGCTTATTTGTATTCTCAAATTTTCTCAAGAGGAATTCAGTTACAAATATGCAATTTTGATCCTCAAGTTTATTAAGCCATGCTTTAACTAGTCTCTTGAGTGCTACACTGTACTTTTTCATTTAATAAGTCATCTGAGAAGTTATATGGAACATGCAGGTGTTGGCCGTTTGCCCTTTTCACAAGCAAGCTGGACATCAAACATTTACATCTGCATTAACAAATGCATATAGAAGGAGCCGAAGATAAAACGGCCTATTCTGTTGTTTAAGTACATGTTTAGGTTTGCGTTTGGGTTGCAGTGACACGTTACGAGACATATCAAACTGAAAAGGTAGAAGACAGCTCAGGGATGCTTTTGTGAAACTCGATTTTGGAGGCTCACAACCAGATACTCAAACACAGAGTAATTGACGATATCTGTCTATATTTTGTTGTTTCAGTAATTGCCACACGTTTCTTTATGAGACGTTCGGATTAGATGAGTGGTCAAACTGTTGGAAAAATTCTCCGATTCTTTAGCCACATGAGCAAGTCTATTTAAACGATTGAATTCTTTGATAATTTATGCAGAAGTTGCATTAACTTTTTTTAGCACATTTTAAGTTTAATAGTACCAAACCAATGTATATTTTGGTGTATAAACCAAATGGAAAGGTCAATAAAGAAAGACACCAAGACTAGAGTTGTATTTTGTATATATCATCTACTTCATTCTTTCATTATAATTATCATTTTAGATTATTTTACATGAATCAACAAAAATTAATAAATAAATAAATAATAATTTTATAAAATTAACTTTATTATTATTAATTTATTTTTTATTTTTGTGGATTATATCATTAATATCATAAGAAAAAAAATATTACATTAAAAATTAAATAATTATTTTAATTTTTTTTTCTTACATAATGATTATAATAATATGAAAGAAGTAACTTCATGACAAGTTTTACTTTTACCATCCAAAATTTCCGGTATAGTGAATTTTTCTTTTCAATAACATTAATGCTGTATAGCAATAACAACACTCACAACAGGCAACAGGACGAAAGCTGTGCCTTCTATTTATGTTCATCAAATAGTTTCTGAATCAAATCCATAGAATTCCAACTGCATATTCAAGCATAAAGCTGTTGGAAATACCAGGTTTCCCATGTGCATACGAGTCTCTGTCGCTGATACTAAGATCCCAGTTTGCTTCATTGTATTTTATGGGAAACGACTGATACAAAATACTGTGGTTCTGAATAAAATCCAGAGAGAGAAAATTCAATGGGATGTTAAATTTCATGCAGCGGGGTTGGAAGTGTTGACTTGTTGGAGTACTTGGAAAGCCATTTCTACTTGTTCTTCTGCGAGGCATTCCAGTTTCGAGAGAATTGTGTAAGGCCTTCCCTAAACGACCCTATGAACAAATACGTACCCATGTACAGTTGGGAAGGCTACGGTTGTGGAACTGTGATTAATTGAAGGTAACTAATTAATTAATGTTAAAGATACTCGTACTATATATCTTAAGATGTTATAAGCTGTAGGGTTAATATATATATATATATATATATATTAATTAATAGTTTAAATCTAGTGCAAGTCTTTGGACTTGTAACTATGCAACCGATTCTATCTCGTATTTTATTTTATGGCAATGAAATAATAGAAAGACTATTAAGTGAAAACCTATCACCTGTTTTATCACCCTGTATCTTCCATGAGTTTGTTTCCCTGTATTGAGAAATGAGAAGTGATAACTAAACATCATGGAGCCAGAGAGAGAGATTATTAAGACAAACGTATGTTGCAACAATATTATGACGATAAGCTATATTTGACATTTTTCAGTTCAACATATTTCGGATTTATATTAGTAGTGTGATACATTATAATAACAAATAATTTAATTGATATAGAAAATTAATATATATTATATAAACCATCGTATTCTTAATATAAAATCATGATTATTCTGATAATTTGAGTTTTTCAAGATAAAGGCTATACCAATAGAATTAATCCAAATACCTAATATTTTGTTTGTTAGTAAATGAGATTTTGTGATAAGTTTAATCATAAAACATATTAAAATAGGTTTAAAAAAATTTATGAGAGTCATAAATTATTTTTATAAGCTTAAATAAATTCAATATAGAAGCTCTCTAAAAATCCCATCTCTAGATTCTAGAACTGCTATTATAATATGATGGACCATCTATATATCAATTTTTTTTTACAGTAATCTATATATCAACTTCCTAAATGCTCCTATCTACTTTCAACAATTATATTAATAATTCTATTTTCTTTAGATAAAGCCTATATAAATTGAGACAGATTTAACTACTAACGATTAGTATATGATTTTTTTACGTGATGCATTGTGCTTTACGCATCCAACCTTCTTTCACCAAATTTTAAGTACATTTTTTTCAGAAAATTGAAACGTGTTTATATTTTTATGATCAATTACACTATAACATGACGTTAATTGGTAGTATTTGAAAATTTTAACTATTTAACGATTACAAAGTTTTTTTGGTGTAAGACGAGCCCTTTCAGAATTTACGTGCCAAATTACTTTAGACTTGTCAAAGAGTGAGAAAAAAATGGACTTGCAAGAACCAGAATTGGTTCCATTTGGCTGCTCGTTTCTCCAACACATCTACAATCCATCTCGTTTGCGACGATTTCATATCAGAAGGAATTTTCTCAATTCAAATTTTAGGGATCAGTGTGTTAAGTTTAATATTTTGACGATGAAGAATAATAACACTACCTTTTGCTTAAGAAAAATCTCTCGTAAAATTTTCAACCTGAAAGACACACCACATGTTGTCCCTGTTAAAGAGTATGAATAGAAATATAAATTTGTCCAATCCAGAAAAAAGTATTAGAGGAGGGAATCATAAATCTTCGCTTTATAAACTCGGTTCAAGGATGAGTCCAGTCGTTCTTCTAATTTCTGAAGCTCCCTTAGGGTCAATCCTTGCAGGTCTTCTCCATTCAGTTGTCTACGATTAAATTGTAAAATTATAATAGATGTGGATTTAAATGCATCATAAAATAAATACTTTTGTGATAAAATTATCAACAGATTCCGAGTTAGAAATACCTCATTTAACGAGTCCTGTCTCCAAATTCCTTGTTCAGATCAGCATAATTACATCTAACCTGTACAGTCACCAAACAAATTAAACCTCCTCACACTACTAAAAAAATGTCATATACTAACAAGAAAAATGATGAGCATATATATAGTCTTTGTTTTATGCAAGTTAAACTATAAGAATAGATATTGAAGTTTCTCCATAAAGTTTCTCCTCCTCCTAACGATATATACTTGTGCAATGGAAATATCTGAAGTTCTTGTCCTCGAACTTAAGCCATTGACATCAAAAGCTCCATCTCATTCTAAAGTCTTTTAATTTGAAGATTGACTTAAAATGGATTAGGGAACTCAACATCTTGTGCGGTCAATTTCCTTGTAATCTTTTAGTAAAGGTTCTCTTTTATCTAAATATATTTCCAAACACCCTCTTCTGATCTAGTCTTTAATGTTGGGAAAAAGATACTAATTTCCCCTTCCAGGACTTGTTATGAATGATCTTGCACAAGCAAAATACTTTATAAACAAACAATAATTATGCAAGCAACAACACAATTTTTAACGTGGAAAACTTTCTCAATGTGAGAAATAAAAACCACGGGACCGATCTCGGAGTCCACCCAAATTCTTCACTATCAATAAAGTGAGATTACAAAATGGTTCCAACAACCATTACAATCAACAAACAACTTCAACAAAAGTTGTACCAAACCATCACAAGAGGCAAACATACAAAATAGGCTTTTGTACGAAATTTATTTCTACCACCAGAAATAATAACTAACAAATCCCAACGGTCAAATTGACTTATTGCAAGAGAGGAACACACTGATCAAATTTGAGAACAATCCAACGGTTAATCAAAGAGATAACCGTTTTTCAGTATCACTGCCCGAAACAAGACATAATAGAGCAGGAATTATGATAACCTCTATTTGCAGTTGAAACAATCCCTCTTAAAACACTTCAATGAATGATCCGAACGGTCATAATCTAGTAACCGATTTTATTAACCGTTACTCAAAGTTTGAACGTGATCCAACGGTTAATGTGAGATAAACTTCCCTCGCAATAAAACTGCATGCTTCAGAAAACGGTTTTAGAACCTGTTCGGTTTGGGAATTTCTGGTGATGCTAAAAGCCTCTATTCACGAAACCAACCGTTAGATGTTAATATTGGTGAGTCACGAACTTGCTGTAAAAGTTTCACCAAGATCCAACGGTTAACCAAGGAGATAGAGAAGATTGAAGGATGACAGTTTTTACCCTTCTCCAAATGCGAATTTTGGTGGTTTCTTTCTCCTCTCCTTTTCTCTCTCTTGTGGTTTCAAATTAACTGCCAACTTCTTAAAAAAAGGAACTGTTGACCTATTAAAATAAGGAACCCTAATATTTCCTTATTGGGCTGGACTTGGCTTGGGATTCAAGCCCAACAACTCATTCTGACTTTGCGTGAGTAACCATATAAGTGAATTAGACACTACACCTTAACCCAAAACCTTAAGGCTCAGGTTTATGGGTCTTCTCCTCACTTATATGGTGTTCAACTTTTCTATTTCTATCCGATGTGGGACTTTAATTCACACTTGTACTCCAACAATCTCCCCCTCAAAGTGTGAGTCTCTTCCACATGATAGTCTCTCCCTCAAGCGAAAGTCATTTTCAATATTCACAAGTAGTGGCTTTCAGAGCTTATGCTCTAGTACCTTGTACCGCCGCAACACTTGCGGGACTCGCTGCCTGGCCTCCATGCATGGACTCACCCACCCATTGTCTGATATAACCACAAACCTGTCGATGAATCAACTTCCATTCTTCATCAGTTTGTCTCTCAACTGAGGCTTGAAACTGCTTAAACACATCCAACACTTGATCTTTTGTCTTCAAGGTGTAAACCCATGTCTTCCTTGAATGATCATCTATGAAAGTGACAAAATAAAGAGCACCACCAAGTGTTTTTGTCTTCATAGGACCACAAACATCAAAGTATACTAAATCAAGTGTAGTTGGCATTCTTGAAGGAGGGGAACTCTTGAATGCAACTCTATTTTGCTTTCCTGCTAAGCAATGAGAACACTTCTTCAATGGTGCTTTCTTCAATCCTGGAAGCTGCTCCTTGTTGGCTAAAAGAGTCAAGTCTTTCTCACTAATGTGACTAAGCCTCTTGTGCCACAACTCCATTGTATCTTCATCTTCTACAGCATTAATTTTCCCTGTAGAGATCCTTGCATGTGTAATATACAATGATGAACACTTCTTGCCTCTAGCCACAATCATTGAACCTTTAGTGAGCTTCCATTGACCATCATTGAATGTGTTACAAAATCCCTCATCATCAAGTTTTCCTGTTGAAATCAAATTCAAACGAATATCAGGAATATGTTTAACATCATGCAAGACTAACCTTGTGTCATTGCTAGTCTCCAAGCACACATCTCCAACTCCAATCACATTGGCCAAGCCATCATTACCCATCTTGACAAATCCAAAATCACCAGATTTGTAAGATGTAAAGAAATCCCTGCGAGATGTAGCATGAATGCTTGCTCCACTATCTATCACCCAATTGGTCTCATGACATAAAAGATTAATTGCTTCACAATCATAAACAAGGAAGAAATCTGAAGTGGTAGTAGCAACTCGATCATCTTTACCACCTTTGTCATTCTTATTATCTTTCAACTTCTCTTGTTTATTATCTTTCTTCATTTTTCGGCAATATTTCTTTATATGTCCTTTCAAACCACAATAGTGACACTCAACATTGGCAAACTTGTTAGACTTGCTTCTTCCTTTATCTCTATTCTTCGGACCTCGGCTTTTACTTCTCCCCCTTCTTTCAGAAGCTAAGACTTCTGATTGAGAAGACGAAACTTGTTGGGATACCGAGGGGGGTAAATATCGGGGAGATTTACACCTGAGTAACCATATAAGTGAATTAGACACCACACCTTAACCCAAAACCTTAAGGCTCAGATTTATGGGTCTTCTCCTCACTTATATGGTGTTCAACTTTTCTATTTCTATCCGATGTGGGACTTTAACTCACACTTGTACTCCAACAATCTCCCCCTCAAGTGTGAGTCTCTTCCACATGGTAGTCTTCCCCCGCTGCCTGGGATCATCCACCAGGAAGACTTTCGATACAACGGATCTCAATGTTCATGGATCCACAAACGCCTTCTTACTTGTCCGAGCCGGGCGCCGGATCAAACCATCAGCTCTGATACCAATTGTTAGGATACCGAGGGGGGTAAATATTGGGGAGATTTACACCTGAGTAACCATATAAGTGAATTAGACACCACACCTTAACCCAAAACCTTAAGGCTCAGGTTTATGGGTCTTCTCCTCACTTATATGATGTTCAACTTTTTTATTTCTATCCGATGTGGGACTTTAACTCACACTTGTACTCCAACATGAGTTAGCCACATTGTCTAAATCTGAAGGGCCTAAGAAACAGATCCTGATTTCATGTTAAGAGAGGTTTAAGCAAAATAGGCCTATGATTAGGGATGACAAAAAAAAACTTGCACCCGCGGATATCCTAGAACAACCCATGGCTCCACCAATTAGAACTTGAAGATATTCTAGAGTTCTAGGTTCTAGCCAAAGCTATTTTCGAGGACTTTCCCTAAGGCTCCCATAAACGGTAGTTACTAGTTACACACTAAGGATCCTCGACATGGAATCTGACTTTCAGATGTAGGGTTTGATCTATCTTGGATAGGACTTCAACCTTCCACTCACTAGTCTTCCAAACAGACCAAATCCCCCAAGACTGGCCTCTCGAGTCCACTAAGGCACAGTCATTAATACCATGCCTTTGAAATCATTTTTCTAGCTTTAGAAGCATCATAAAGAGCAAGCATGCTCTCCACAAATATATCTATTATTATAGGGACGAAAATTCTACGCCCTTTACCCCTACAATTCCATCTAATAATATTCATGATTGAATATATAAAAGGTAAAAAGCCCCGACTATGCTTGACATTGACGCTCATCAAAAACCATTCCTAGCAAGGAGGGAACAATGTACTATGGTATTAAAGAGACATTGAGTGTCTCCGGTCTTTCTCATGTTGAGAATTATCCTGGTTCAACTTTTCTTACACCTTATGTCATGCATGTTGCGGTTTTCCTTTTTTGTCACCCTCATACACAAACATATTATCCAGCAATAGTCAACCTCATAGGCCCTTCTAAGGTCTAACTCCACACATAGCCCTTGCAAAATGTCCCCTTGAATGAATATCAGTTGTGTGATCAATTTTTAACAGAATTTACCTACCCAGGAAACATTCATTAATTAAATAGTTCAACAGGGAGCCTTAGCACCCTCACCTATACTACAACTCTTCTCACATATTCGACAATATATTGAATACAAAAAAGGTCTCCACCTTTGTACTATCAATTAGTGATTTGCTATAAACCAAGGGTCCTACTCATGATAGAATACATGGTTATAGTCCTCCTCTTTAGGAAATTCAACTAAGTTATAGTCGTTTCACTCGTTTGGTATGTCCATAATCTTGATATTTCCATTTTTAGTCCAACTTCCTAAGAGTTTAGTTTCTAGCAAACGAAAACTAATCCTCTTACCAAGCACCTTAACCACCAAACATTTCTTCCGAGTTTCCGACCATTTTCTCCACTCCTCATCCGATAGTGGAACTTGGCCAAGCACATATGGGCCGAGTTATCAACCTCTACTTCATTATACCTAATCTGAATCTTCTACGTCATCCATGAACCTATAACCTTCTAGTTCCAAAAGCTTGTCTTTAGAAGGTGTTTAGAAGCGTTTTGTGGACCATATCCAAAAGCATGGTTAAAACCTGAACCGTCGTCACCTCCGACATCCTTTATCTTTACTTTCTTGGAGCTGCAACTAGTGGGTTCTTCCTCTTGCAAAGAAGACCGAGGTTGAACCTAAGCCTCCATGCAAGAAAAAGGAACAGAAAAGCAAACGGTTTGAGCAAGAAAACACTAGCAAAAGAAGAAATGTGATCCTATTTGTGATTAGAATCTGTTTCTTGTTTGCTAATTCTTCTAAGTTCTTAACCATGACTCTTACACCAACGGATGATATCAAATTCCATTGAAACTTTTGATCAATTAACAAACTGGCCAGTCATATTTGAAGAGGCAGGACCACATGACATTACTTTTCTCTTTTAGAAGCAAACAAAGATTATTATTGATATGAATAAACAAGAATGGAGCACAAGATAAATTTTTCTGGAAGAGAGACATACAACGGGAGTGCAGAAAAGCTCGATAAAATTTTCTGTCGTTCAGGAAGAGAGACGACAACAACAATTATTTTTGGAAAAAGATATTTATGGTTATTTTAATTAAGAATAACAAGAAAGAAATACGATTTGGCAAATATTCACTTATTTGTTGGATATTGATAGTAAACTGGTGAATGTTGAAGAGAGATTTTCCTTTCAAGCTCTCTCTTTTTCCAGATTCATCATTAAACAGGAAATTTCACGTGAAAATATGATTCTTCCTCAAAAATCCTGAAGATCTACACTGAATTATAAAAATGATTTTTTATGTGATAGGACAATAAAAAAAACGAATAAATAAATAAATAAAATAAAATTAAAAATTAAAATTAATTATATATTTTATTAATATTTATATATTTTTTTCATGTTTTATTAATTAAAATTAATTACTTAATTAATTTAATTTAATTAAATTAAATTTTAAATATTTAAAAGTGGGATCCATGTGGAATCCATTAAAATTATCTAAGATCTCAATTTAGGATCTACCAATAAGAAAAAAATGTCACATATCTTAAAAGATATTCAATCGTATTATGAGGTCTACTAAAAAATAGTTTAAGATTAGCATCTATCCTACAAAACACGTGTCAACTTCAATTTTGTAGAATGAGAGTATAAAGCAAACCGGTGCAATATGTAGTATATAGTAGGTTACAGTTAATGCAACATTTGTCTATACGTAGCATCCTTACAATTTGGTTTTGAAGCGTGTCCAAAAGATGAGATTCAAGTTAAGATATCAGCAACTAGGTGTCTAGATTTCCATCAAGACAAGTACAGTCGTTATCATTCAATTTTTTCTGCCAACTACTAGTATTTTCCATGAAAGATAATCTCATTTAAGTCATAATCATAAATATAAATATATCTCTCCACAAGAATTTAAATCATAATTTACTACTAAATTTATTAGAAATTAACTCTCTCTACTAACCCCAACTCCTGTTAGAAATCATTCTATTTCAAAATGATGGAACATGACACATTTTCACTAATTACTTAGGTTATATTAATTTGAAATTTATGTCCCAAAAACAAGGGTGACTTATTACATTATTTCTTCCTCATGGTCATAAAATCCACTTTACAAGCTAGAAACATATATACATAACCACAAATATTGTTTTTCTTTTTGCCATTCAAATGCTTGAACACCCAATTAAACATCACTAATGAAATTAAAAAATTAAATAAAAAGTACCTGCTCCGTAGACATGACTGGTCTAATTTTCCAAGGTTCAGCTCTGGCCATAAAATTTGCCTTTCAATTACCTTCTGCATACTTCAAACAACAAAAAAATACTGCATGTTAATCTCTTTAAGAGAAAAAATTGATTAAATTATTTGTATCCCCATCATCATGTTTTCTATTTAAACAATGACATTTGGATCTTCTTTCTAATAATAAATAAACAACTAAATTACATTAAATATCTATTATAAAATTTTACACAAATATCCACATTTAATTGGACAATTAAATGTATAAAAAATAAATATATATTTCCCTCAAAGTGTATACATACATCTTTAAAGATGTCCAAGAAAGGAAAAGAGACAGCAAAAACATGAGAGGTGTTAGTAGGATGTCTATAAATTATGATTGTCCAAATTAATATCATACTACTCATAAATACCACCGGTATGTGCAACCATTTCTATTGGTTTAAACACACATAAACCAAATGACTTATTAGGGAAGCAAGAGGAAGTGGGTACTACCAGATATTTATAACATCAGTAATATTGCTATATGGAACGTGCGAACCTATTTTACCGAGTGAAAGAATAGTGCATGAATTAGAAGATGAAAAAAAGGCTATATCAACGCAATTAGTACTAGTTGATACGAGTGATAAGCAATTTGGATATGTCATCCTAGCTAATTAATTAATTAAAGATTTCTAGGTCGATTTTTGTGAATTGATATCTCTCTCTATCTCTCTGGTGAATTTGACCAAACTAATTAAGCTAGCGAATAATTAAGAAAAGGAAAGTACGTACCTTGAACTAGTATAGTCGAAGAGCTTGCCGCCAGTTGAAAAGACTATGGATGCTATCTCAGCATCACAGAGAAGAGAGAGCTCGCGTGCCTTCTTGACAAGACCACTCTTCCTCTTTGAGAATGTCACCTGCCTCGCTGTTACGTTGTCGATCTTCTTGATCAGTATCTTCCTTCTCACCATTTTCCTGAACAACTCGATCGATCAGGGGAAAATATATAAGACTAGCTAGCTAGAAAATTTGTATAAAAACTATTTAAGCAGCTAGCAGCCAATTCTGTTTAGTTTGCTTCTGAGGAAAATTAAGCGTGTTAGGAGATAAATTATATATTATTATTCCAGTAAGAGAGGAAATTAAATTAAGGAAGGTGATTACGTTACTTTGTTAAGATGGAAGCGCAGAAGAATCCTTCATTGGCGGTCGAGAATGCAGCAGAAGCAACCCTAGCTAGCTAGCCAGGTAGATCATGGGTGATCGATAAAGAAGAAATTAAGAAGCCTAATTAAGTAAAAACCCAGCCCCCAGTCCTTGACTCCAAAGAAAGAACGGTGAGGGGAAGACATGAATATGCCACATTTACTCGTTTATCTTTCTCCCACTCCCATTCCCAATCTTAATCTTGTTCTTATCTCCCCCCATTTATTCTGAAAAGAAAACCAATAAACTTCAAGGTTATGACAGTACAACTGGTTAATAGGTTACAGAAAATTGTTTTAAAAGACATGTTTCCACGGTGGACACTTGAACTCTCTTCGTATAATTAATTTAGATGTTGAATTGTAGTAATTTATATTTTTTTAGTTGTTATAGTTTTCTATAATTATAAACAAGTTACACTATTTTTAATTTATTTCTATTTTTAAGAATTATGAAAAAAGACAAAAATAATATATTTATTTTCAATTTTTCAAAAATAAAAATAAACTAAACACCAGATTATCTATGTAGAATTGAAAAATTTTATGCCGTGAGAGCTTCTAGATAAAAAAAATTATTTCTAAAAAAAAATTATTCAACTTTCTCTTTTTTCTCTTCTTATCAAATAATACAATGATCTATTTATAGATTATAATTTGTCCTTCAAGAATTTAAAGGCTTAAATTCTATTAATAATCATAAACCACAATCAAAACTCATTATAGTCATTTATAGTTATAAATTATAATCAAAACTCATTATAGTCATTCATCAAAAACAATAATTGTTGACTCTTGACTTTCATTCTCCTAAAATAAAATTGCTGAATTAATCTATTAAAACAAATATTTAAGTTTATTCAATAAAACTCCCCAGTAAACTTAAATATTTCTACTATTCTTCATGCCGATCAATTTTTTTCTTGAACACTCGCTTCACACCAATGGACTGACTTCCTTTCGACAACTCTGCTAACTTCCATGTGTTGTTGCAGTCAATTGCTTTAATCTCCTCGTCCATGGCAATTTGCCACTTGTTGTCTTGCATCGCCTCTTCAAAACTTATATTCTCAGAATCTGCCAAAAGACATACAATATGTACCTCATTTGTTGAATCATACAAATCTTGCAAACTTCGCATTTAGGGTTGTTACGGTTCATGTTCATCATCGGTAGTTTCAGAATTTGTCGATATGATTGTTGGTATAGCAGTTGATGATCATCCATTTTCGTTGATATCCTTCGTTGAGTTATTCTAATCACACCCGCTTGCTTCATTAACTCGTACATCACGACTCACCACAACCTTCTTGCTTATTGGGTTGAGTACCTTGTATCTTTTTGTTTTCTCATCATACCCAATAAAAACATACCTTTTTCTTTTGTCTTCGAGCTTCGTTCTTCGCTGATCCGGTACGTGTGCATAGGCCACTATACCAAATACTTTGAGATGAGAAACTGTCGATTTTTGTCCGCTCTATGCCTCTTGTGGTGTTTGTCATTCAACTTCTCATGTGGGCACCGATTTTGCACATAGGTGGTGCATTGCACTGCTTCTGCCGAAAATTCCTTCAACATCTTCTTGCTCTTGAGCATTGACCGAACCATGTCAAGAACAGTCTGGTTCTTCCTCTCGGTCACTCCGTTTTGTTTTGTTGGGAAGAGTACGGTGTGGTTAGAAATTGCCTTATGCCTTGCTCCTCACAATACTCCATGAAAGTCGTCGAACTATGCTCGCCACCTCTATTGGATCGTACGGATTTGATGTGTCTACTGGTTGCCTTTTCCACCACCACTTTGAACTTTTTGAACACCTTGAATGCCTCGGATTTTTCTTTCAGAAAATAAACCTAAGTTTTTTGTGAGAAATCATCAATAAAGGAAATGAAATATCTTTATCTTTTACTGCTAAAAGATTCAAGGGTGATTGGTCTACATATGTTGATATGAATCAATTCGAGAGGTTGCTTAGCCCGATATTCTGCCTTCTTTTGAAATGAAGTTCTCACATGCTTGCCGAGCACACATTCTTCACAAAATTTCCCCACATAATCCATGTTCGGTAGCCCGTGCACCATGTTCTTCTTCGCCAACTCGTTTAGACCACCATGATGTAGGTGACCAAAACGGAGATGCCACAACAACACCTTGTCTTCTATGTCGACTCGCAAATATTTTTCTTGAATGCTTCTCAAGTTCAACTTGTACATGCGATTTCTCCCCATTTCAACTCGAGTAACCAAATGGTCGTGCTTATTTTTCAAGTGTAGGTCTTTCATAAGTACCAAATCACCTCGAACACATCTTGGATTGACCCAGCTAAGCCATCATTTTGTAAATAACAAACCGTACCTAGGCCTTTTACCTCAACCTTTGACGCATCTCCAAATGACACATGTCTAATTTCAACCTTTCGCATCTCTTTAAATAGGTGCTTGTGCCCGCACATATGGCTGCTCGCACCTGTGTCAAGGTACCACACCGTGTCGTTGTTGGTGTTGACTTCATTGTGTGCCATCAAAAGAAAACCTTCTTTTGCCTCCTCATCTTCCATGATTAGGTTGGTTGTGTCTTCCACCTTTTTCTCAACTTGACATTATTTAGCAAAATGTCTCACCTTGCCACAATTGTAACACTTATCAGAGTTGTAATCCTTTGCATAGTGACCATATTTGCTACACTTGTAGCACTCAATGTTGGAATAATTTGATTGAATGCCTCTTCCACGACCGCATCCTCTTCCACGCCAATTTTGTTGATTTGATTGCTCCATCTCCTCATAATACACTTTTTGATCGCAGCTTCTACCACCGTGACCATCTCCTCGACCTCCACTGCCATGTCCTCTACCTCGAAAGTTTTGAGAATAGAGTACATTTTTGTCTTTGATTGATACCTTGGTTTGAAATTCTTGCTCGAGTGTCTTCTTCTTCTTCTTCTTCTTCTTCTTATGTTGTTTGTGTGCCTCAAGAGAACCGGTGAGCTAGTCGACCGTGAGCTTTGTTAGGTCATTTGACTCTTCTATAACACATATGATATTCTCGAAACTGTCGGTTAACGACCTAAAAATCTTATCCACAACTCACGCATTGGTTAACGTTTCTCCATTTCAGTTGAGTTGGTTCACCGCAGTTTGAACACACATGATGTAGTCGAAGACCCCTTCCGACTCCTTCGTCTTCATGCCTTCCAACTCGCCACAAAGAGTTTGAAGGCGAACTTATTTAACCCGGCCGACTCCTTTGTAGACATTCGCCAAAATGTCCCACGCTTCTTTTGAAGTTGTCGCACTCGCAATCTTCTCAAAGTCCGACTCATCAACAGTTTGGAACAACATGTACAAAGTTGCCGCCTTATCTTTCAATCGCATATCTTTCAACGCCTTGTGTTGAGCCGCCATATATCTTATGGTAGTTGTTGGTTCTTCGAAACCTTCTTGGACCACCTCCCAACCATCTTGAGACCTGAGAAGAGCTTTCATTTGGATACTCCAATTTTCGTAGTTCGCCTTCGTTAGTCGTGGCAGCGACACATTGTTGATCATACTCACCATTGGCTCTTGATACCAATTTGTAG
Organism: Glycine latifolia; assembly: GCA_013407115.1. Taxonomy (NCBI): domain Eukaryota; kingdom Viridiplantae; phylum Streptophyta; class Magnoliopsida; order Fabales; family Fabaceae; genus Glycine; species Glycine latifolia. The sequence continues at coordinate 4,985,708 of CM023955.1, read as the reverse complement.
AATTGAAAAAATTTATGTCGAGAGCTTTTGGAGAAAACAACTATTTCTAGAAAAAAAATTATTGAACTTCTTTCTCTTTTCTCTTATTGTCAAACAATACAATGATCTATTTATAGATTATAATTTGTCCTTCAAGAATTTAAAGGCTTAAATTCTATTAATAGTTATAAACCACAATCAAAATCCATTATAGTCATTTATGACCATAAACTATAATCAAAACTCATTATAGTATAATCATTCATCAAAAATAATAATTGCTGACTCTTGACTTTCATTCTCCTAAAACAAAATTGCTGATTAATCCCATTAAAACAAATATTTAAATTTATTCAACAATCACATTTGACATAATGACAACAGCAAAGTTCTTTTTAGGTTAGCAAATAAGTTGCTACAACTGTTAATTTTTTTCCCGGCCGGTATAAATCCAGCGGTACATTCACCAGCAAATTGTTAAATACGGTAAACAACATTGATCTTGGCTCACACAGAAATAAAAGCAAATGCGTTCACTTGTAGTCTTCTGAACCAACATTTTAGTTTCATTCAAATAAAGTCAACCTGCATAAACATAGATATTAGGATAAGCACGAATCAGAAGAATTAAGCTTCTGAAGTATCACCAGATTTATGGAAGTATTATTGCATATATTTTGTATTCTCTCCGGTCAGTTCGGTCAGTTTACTAGACATGTTATTCAACATGTTGAGATGTAAACAAGTTATTGGAGATAAGTGATTAATGTGTTAAAGTTAAGTTGAATCGTTCAATTACTATTTAAGTTTGATCGTTGACAAAAATAATTTATCAAATTTTAATTATTTTTCAATCAAATTCTGAATTAGTCAGAATCTTTTTTCTATGATGAATAGAAGGGGTAAGACAAAAAAACATTATGACTAATCTTGTAGTATTATAGGATAAAGTGTAAACTAACCCCAGCTTGAGAAATGTATCAGAACTACCATTGTCTGGAGGAAATTCAGATGAACTGCAGGTAACTGACTCGTATGATTGCCTTTGTTCTCGTACGAAGCTCTGTACGTAAAAAATGCTGTTACATATATTACTAAGTCCGTCGTCCTAAAGTATCTTTATCAGAAAGCTCGTGGACCACAAATAAATGGGCAAGATTTTGAAAAGCCTAATCACCTGCTTCAATTTCTGGTTCTCTTCCGTAAGTTCGGCTTCCTTCATGAGCAACATTGCCAAACAGCATTGCAGAAAAATGTTGTGTGAATAAAGATAGATAAAAAAAATGCTTATAGGCTGCATTATTATAAACAAAATAAAATAAAATACTCATTTTAGAACACTTCATTTATACTATAACGAAAAAATAATACCTTCAGCTTATTTTCTAAATATCACGTGGATCTCTCGCTGTTTCTGAATCAGATAGATGGCATATTCAAATTATTTTGACTAGGATAAATTTTAATAACTTCACGAGTTGAACTTATATCTTTTAGGTTTCATGTTGGAAATCAAGTGTGAGTGATTGGCATTGAATTGGAAAGAACTAATGCATGTCCAATTCTATTGGCAGTCTTGGTTATGAGCCTATCAACCCGGCCTTCTTAATCAAAAGTCTTCTTAATAAGAATGGCCACACAACGTGTCCCATTGGTAATGAATTAAGTAGTGTAGCAACACAAAGACACAATCGGGGAAGGGGGGGTGAAGATCCTTGGAAATTCAAGTTCAGTTGTTAGTCTCATTAACTAAGAAAGAGAACAATGAATGATATATAAAAGATGTGACTCATACCTAATATTTTAAAGTTTTGGGTAGTGGCAACCGCAGAAGCCAACCATTACGAGTTTCAGGCTAGACGCTAGAGGGGTTATGAACTGTCTGGCTACAAAGGTTGAAGATTAGAAGAGCTCACACCTTTCACACTTGACACTTGAGAGGTTGTTCATAGAAGCTGATTGCTAGAAGCGCCAATACATTCCAGGCTTGACATTTGAAGGATTATGGATCGTCCGGCCACAAAGGCCGACCGTTATAAGTGCCCAAGCCATAAAGGTCGACCGCTAGAAGCACCCATGCCTTCTAGGCTTTGCACTTGAAGGATTATGGACCGTTCAACCAAATAAACTGACCGACATAGGACAATTGGGCCTCTAACCTTGAGCAATCACAATCCATAAATAGGGATTATCGCCTTGATCATTCACGTATTATAAGGTTGCTGAGGCCTCATAAGCCTCCAGATTTAGGACACTTGGGATTCTGGACAATGGACAGGTGTATATATATATATATATATATATATATATATATATATATATATATGGAGGGGTATCCGATTCTATTAGTAAACCTATCCCTTAGATTGTCCAACATTTCATTTTGATTCTCGTTAAGTTTGAGATATAATGTTTTCTTAGCAACCTTTTGCATGTTCCAATCTAGTTCCTCACCTAAGTTGTCCACAAATAGCTGACGTCACAAAGTTGATTTACAAAAAAAATTCACATATAGTTCAAGTTATTATAGATCACTCAATTTAGAAATTAATTTGCTTTCGAACTGTTTAATCCTATTTTAGGACTATTGTGATACGCTGTCCTCATGACAAAATTAATTCCCCATACATCACAAAGGATGAAATTTATTTGACCAAAACTACGAATAATAACTCAAAAACATAAGATTTGATATGTATCTGAGCGCTGTTGTTTTTACCTTTGTTTTAAGGTGGTTGATCTCTTGTATAACTTTTTCGTCCTGAAATTTACACGTTGTGTCAAAAGCATGCATAACTTATAAGCACAAGGTTGAATCAATTTACAGGTACAATCAAGTTCTATATTTCATTCCATAAGGGAAATCGACTAATGAACTGAGAGTACAATTAATTTGGGACGAACCTTAATTTTTGAAATAGTGGTCCAACGTCTTTGAAGAATGTCCTCCAGTTTCTGCAATTCTTTTATTGTCAATCCTTGCAGCTCTTCCCCATTCAACTGACTGCATTAAATTAATATGCATTTATGGAAACCATGTCTCTCAATTTTCTTTTATCAGCAACAGAAAAAAAAAAATATTGTCCAAATCCACAAAACTCCCCTAACATCCCAAGGTTACCCCATATTTATAATCTGAAATAATATATATATATTAACCGAGGAAATTAATACCAAGATGTACCCAACAAGAACTAACATACAAAGCCTACACCAAATAAATCTATCTTTGACATCCCGAAAATAAAGCATAGGTGCCTCCAGCAATTTTCATTCAGGGTTTCTCATGTATATTTTTACGGCGCATGCATCGTATATTTGTATGGAGAAATACTTTGGAGTTTAAAGGATTACGATAAGTAAGAGCAAGATGAAATATATGAAGTGTGAGATTTCGTGGATAAGAGATAATGATCAAGGCAAAGTGCATCTACTTGGTCAAGAAGTACCTAAGAAATATATTTTTAGATACTTGGGATCAATTTTGCAAAAAGGTGATGAGATTGATGAGGATATAAATCATAGAATCAGAGCATGGTGGATGAAATGACGGAATACATATTGATTTTTGTGTGACCGCAAAATTTTCCTTAAGTTAAAAGAAAATTCTATAGAACAGTTGTAAAACCGACAATGTTATATAGAGCGAAATGTTGCCAGCAGATAGGCAACATGAGCATAAAATAGAGATAGCAGAAATAAGGATGTTAAGGTGGATGTGTGGTTATACGAAGATGGATAAGATAAAAAATGAGGATATTTGACGAAATGTAGCAGTAATATCGGTGTGTAAAAAGATGAGAGAGCATAGATTAAGGTAGTTTGGATACATTATGAGACGTCCACTGGATACTCTCGTAAGAACAAAAGTTTATTACCAAAAGCTCGACACAAAGAGAAGTAGAAGTCGACCGAAACTTACATGGGAAAAGATAGTTAAACAATACCTAATGGAGTAAAAAATAAATTGGTGAAAAATGTGTAGGAGTAGAGAAAAACTAAAAGCTTGGTGGAAGGTTAAAATCATTAGTATCTCTATGTTCCCTTTTTTAGTTCTTTTCTTCTTCATTTCTCTCCTCCTCCTCTCACCCTTATTTTATTTTAGCTTCTTTTTGTTCTTTTTTTTTGTTGTCTTATTTTTCCTTTTTTTTTCCTCTCTCTTTCTCTTTTTTTATCTTATTTTCGATTTATCATTGGGTTTATTTACCACCGATCCCAATTAATTTGGGTTAAATGTGTTAGAAATTTTTCTTTATGTGGGCAATATTAATTAATTAGTTTTGTATTTTAAATAATTGGGTTAATGGATATTCCAATTTTAATATTTTGACTGACCCATTGTGATCATATTGAGTTGGATTTCTGGCATCTATTGCTATTGAATCTAGTTGGGTAACAATGTAGGCATTAGTGTCTGACTGGATTTCTATGATAGGTGGACCCATCAAACACACACTGTTGATTAGGTTTTTGCTAGGTCCCCTCTCTAGCCTATATATAGTGAGGTTAAGTCCCATGAACTATAATGCTCCCATCGCTGACGGCTGTCAATTTCTGAATAGGCAATAGAGAAGAAGACTCTAGCATATTGTTCCCTCATATTCTTCAGCTTTTCTTTGATTCAGTAATGACCCAACAAAGTACACACAATCATAATCCTATTAACTCTGATTTATTATTATTTGGTATTTTATAATCATATGCACGATCCGTAATTTTAGATTTATCAAAATGTACTTGTCGATGTTGATATTGTTGATAAATCTTATACATATAAGTCTAAATTAAAGCAGTTGCAGTGCAGTGCATACCTCAGTTCATTAGTTTTATCTTCTATTTCCTTGCGCCGCTGCAGCATGCCAAAGGAGTCACTTCCAAGCTATATATAGATTATATTAGAGTTTAAAAAAATAAAAGCTGTCTCTCATGATTTTCCAACTGTGCATGCTTAAGCAAACTATGTCAAAACTTTATCTAAATCAATTTTTACTTTTTCGTTGTTCCAGAGGTAATTAAGGACGCAGAAGGCTGTAGAAACATTGTGATATATATCATTCATCACTAGTTGCCAAGCAGTTACAAGAGCAGATTCACTTTAGATACAGTGATAGATGATGGATTCGAATCTTCTACTAACAAAATTAACAAATTACGACCGCATCAATATTAATCTACGATAAGAAAATTAAAAAATAACTTGACGTGAAATTAATAGAATCATTAGACAATTGTTTCAAATGTCCGTGAGAGATTGCTTAGCCCGTAACAAGTAACAACAATACTTATTCCACTAGGTAGAATCATTACACAAATCAAATCAATGACATAGATACTTAAAAAAACATTATATTTTAAAATCATCCGAGAAGCCAAGACGTACGCCAAAAAAACAGAAGAAGCAAACAGCAGAAGTTACTCCGCTGAACTTGTTTATTCATTGTAGTAAATTAAATATTCAATTCCGCTCAGAAACAGAGACCCTTTTTCCACGGTGCCATGGTAGTAAAAAGGTGCAGAATTATTAATTCATCGTTCAGGGAATATTGAAAAGTATACGTAATTATACCTGTTCGCCAATAGATGGATTATCTAATCCTTGAATCCCTGAATGCCGATTACGCCTTTCAAGTATTTGTTGGATGCTGAGAATAACAAGGACATTAAAATTAAATTAAAAACTTCCTCTTCCTATCTCCTTTGAACCAACGCATGGGCTCATGGAATCAAGAACTTTATATAATTATATTATCATTGTATGATTAATTTTTATCTAATTGTATTACATCAAGTAGTTAAAATCAAATTTGGTGAGTAACAGAATTAAGTATTTAAATTCATATTAATAGGTATGCATTAAGCTCATAGCCTTAGTATAGAGTGCATTTACGAGCTAGCTAGTGCCTCGATGCTATAGTCCCCACACTGATATGTTGAGAAAATTGAGTATTCGAAAGCCAAGTTGTAGCTTTGGAATCAAATGGCTCGTTTATGTATGGAGAAGACCAATATAGGTTAAAGAAAAGTGAATCAAATATATGGAAAATATTCCAATTTAAAAAAGCAGAAGCCCGAATATAACTTTCAGAGAAACCACTAATTAAAAATTTACTCTTTGACCGGAAATTCTCACAGGCAAAACTACAAGATTAACCCTTAGGCAAGAAATGATGGTTAAGTAAAGTCTTCCCAGAAATACGATTCCAGGATTCAAACCTTGACATTGTTAGATAAAGTCTTCCTACAATATATACTTCCTTTGTGATTAATTATTGCCGGGACAGTAAAACCATACTCTTATGTGGGTTTCTTAAAATTTTATTTTTGATATAGTTTAATTGTTTCATTTGATTTCTTTATCGGACTTTACTAAGATTGGGTTTTTTTTTTATCTATTCAACATGAGCCGGTACCGATTGTTGTTCTTGCATAGAAAATTTTGTTGAAGAGATAAAAAATTATAAATCAGGAAAGGTTCCGCCTCAAGTTCTGGCAGATGCATGCATATTATTGCTTGCATGACCACGTACTAAATCTGTCTAAATGTATTTAGAGATTAAACTCATTAGGATAGGTTAGTGTTAGTGGTGAAGGTTTAGACAGTCTGCATGTAATTCTAAGTTCAAACTTATAACTGTCATTATATATAAAAAGATCATTAGGTAGAGAATTTATATACACATGCTATAAGATCGAAGCACTGTTAAGTGTTTCATGCATGCTATGTAAAACTCATCATGAAGTAATTTAAAACTGCAATAACGATCACTATTGCAATTTAAAACTGGAATTGTGGAGTCCTTCGGAAAGGTGTTTGCTACACACATATATGCATTTGATCTTTATCTTCATTAATAAATAGTTTCTTGTTTTCTTTGTATTATAAAATGTAACGAAACCCCTTTTGACTAGAGTTGATGAACCTAAATTGAATTCATATGTAATCTATATTCTTATTATCTAACACATTTATTTCATCGATCAAATTTGTGTTTATTTTATGTTCTAAGCAATTTTTTATTTGTTAATTGTTATTGAAATTTATCTAAAGTTTGTGTTACAATTGAAAATTTGAGCGTAGACTAGAGTTGTGATTGTTTACCAAAATTTTAAGTGTGTTTAGGAATAGAACATCATAATTATGAGTTCTTAATACCATTCTCTATTCTCATTGCTTAATCAGATTGAGCAATATAAAAGGAATTATAAGTACTAATTGGAGTAAAAGGATTTTGAATCTAGAAATTGATACGATCTTAATCTAATTTCATATATTTGAACTACAATTTCATGTTATGACTTCTGTAGATGTGAATTCAATTGCATAGGAAGACAAGGAAAGGAGATACTTATCCTAGTCACCTTTTAAGTCTTGAATTTTACTACACTCTTGTTACTTTCTTTATATCAATTTTAGTTTTTTTTTTACCTAAATTATCTTTTACTGCTCAAATAGATTTAGTTTAGTTTTAATTGATAGTTGAATCAATCCTTGTAAAAAACGATATTCTACTTAACTTTTATAACTTGACATAACCTAAGTTTCAAATAAAAATATGTTCAGATATTATTCATTCTCATGAAATTGAAGTGGCATTTTCATATTTTGAGGATATGAGAAATATTTTAAATAATCTAATTTTATCCTTTTCTATTTATTTTCACTTCTACTTTATTTTTTCATTTAATTTTAAAATATTAAATTTTAACCAAGCATATTCTTCAGTAAACTCAAATAATATTCCAAATCAATATATTCATCAAAATGTAATTTTTAAGAACATGGTAATATGGTCTGAAACAAATATATCCTTAAATAAGCGTTAATATACATGCAATAAGCAGCTAGCTAAATAGTAAACAGTATAAGGAAAACAAAGTTGGGTGATTGGGGAGTTGTAAAAACGTAAATATTTTGTTTAGGGAGAAAACTTTTTTTTTTAAAGAAAACTATTAAGTAGTTAATTGAAAATCTAAGAGCTACAAAAAAACAGTAATCAAAATATACCCTATATACACGTGTAAAATGATGAACTCACAGTGCATTATTGGTTTTCTCTAAAAAATGTGGTAAATCAAATTTAGAGTTTAGTTTTCATAGACTAAAATTTTTATAGTGTCATCAACTTAGAAATCAATTTAAATAGTATAATTTTTAAAATAAAATATTGATTATAGAATTAACATTGTATGTAATTTATAATTAAATTATAGTATAAGAAAATTTACACTGTTAAAATATTCTAACGAAATTGATAGAGTTATTACTATCATATATATATCTAGTTTCTCTTCTATCTCACTTTCATCTAATTTTTTCTTCTTATTTCTCTCTTTAATTAGTTGTTGCTCTCGTTCTTTCTTTTTAGTCATACACCCAATTTTTGAGTTTCCATTTGATATTGTTCAAAATTACAGTTACTGTTCGCATTTTATGGTAGCTAGTGCGGAAGATTATAGACAAATGCAGCATATGCTACATCAATTATGGTCATGTTCTTATTGTAGACAGTAAAGTTTTGATGTTGCTGTCAAAATCACGGTCGCATACTGTATTTTAAAACCTTGGTATTTTCTATTGATCAAACTTATCAGTCTCTACACATAAAAATAAACAAAGGGGGGAACATAGAGGAGTATCAAAATGGACAAAAATAAGATGATGACCAAGGACATTATGAGTTAGTGTTGGTACGTTGGTGAGCAATATCCCTTATACACGGACATACATAGAAAATGATAAAGATAAAGGGTATAGAGAATGGTACGGAAAAAAAATATATATATATATACCTTGAACTAGCGTACTCAAAGAGCTTGTTAGTGGCGGAAAAGACTATGAGAGCAATCTCAGCATCACAAAGAGTTGACAGCTCCTGAGCCTTCTTGAAAAGACCTTTTCTCCTCTTTGAGAATGTTACCTGCCTCGCGTTTATGTTGTCGATCTTCTTGATTGGGATCTTCTTTCTCGTCATGTTCTTCTTCTGTACATACAATTACACATCTTTCATAATTGATATATCCAAATTGCTACCCAGTTTACATAGATATCCGAGTATTAAAATTAAAGACAAACATTTTCCACATATACAAGTATCATAGGACAACAGATCAAGGTATATATGCATTTACGTATATGAGGGGTTTTGATAGAAAAGCATGTACCATGATAGATCTTCCAAGAATAAACAACAAATTAAGACTATGGGAAGCATATGCACAAGGAAAGGGAAAAGAAACACGAACTTTACTGAAATAACAGAAACATACAGGTCTTAATTTGCAAGGAATCTGAGACAAAGCCTTACCAGTTGGAAATTTTTCAGATAAAAGGTGTTTCAGTTTGAATAGTGAAGTATCATACGAGAGAAATAAACCCTTACCTTCCTTGTATTACCGTCTAGAAATGGATGACTAGAATGATTCCTGAATACGTTAATGGCAGCTAAAAGAGAAGGGAAATGAAAATGAATGATGTTTGGTTGGTCTCTAATGGGTAACTCTGATATATCTATCAGTGTGCATCCTTTTCCAATCTCTGGCTGCTATTGTTCAGTTTGGAGTTTAGATAGAAGAAGGAAAGACCCCTTTCTATATATTGTTTACCAAATGAAGTATTTTTTTTAATTTGTTTTTCCATAGAAGCTTTTCTTCTACTTTTTTAATTTTCTTAGATTCTTTTAAGCTTTCCGTACAGATGGTACTGGTATCAGCGCCAGCTATAATAACAACTGGTGTGATATGATGTCTAGCCATTTGTAATTATCTCTTTCCTTTGTGAGATGGTAGAAAAGAAAATATAAATAAAGAAATATAAATAATGATGTATTTTCTTTATTAAGTAGGAGAGAAAGAAAAAAGTTAATTATGATATTATTTTTTCAATTCAAATTTTATATTTTCTTTTTTCTTTCATTTTCTTTCCTTGATCCAAATGAAAAGTAAGGTTATCAACTTTTAATATTGATTAATTTTATTAAGTATTTGGAATTAAGAAAAACTTAATGAAAAATATTTCCTCACATTAAAAGCATATTATAATAAATATATTTTAAATTATTTAATTTTTTTTAAGCATGACGTCAGTAAAGTTTATTTGTCAATTCTAATTTTAGCTTCATAATACATGCCAAGTGTATTTTAAATTTTAAAATTCTATCTCCTTTTATGCTGTGCTTTCTATGTCAATAAAATTTTAAAAAATTTACGTACATTATCTGTATAAAATATTTTTAATAAATATCTAATAAAAACTATTTTATCATATTAATAAATAAGACACTAACATTAACATAGTATGATATAATTTCCTAAGTAACCATGTGTATTGGTACAATATGATCATTGACTCTGATGATTAATAGTAGTAAAACATAATTGATCCACCTTAAGTGAAATATTCTTTCTCAATCATAATTTTTTTATTAATAAAACTTGAATCCAACACATTATTTTATGAAACTTGAATGTAAATTTACTTAAACCAATAATTTATTGTTAATATAGAGTGACATAGTTAGTAAATAATTATAACTCCTTTCTCATGTGATTTTGGCACCTAAGTTGATTTGTAGGTATGAAATAAATTTATTAAAAGAAGAATCCTTAAGTAAACTTGGTGTACTAATCTTTGACATTCAACCAGGGATATTCTAAATTTACCCAAAAATATTAATCATTGTGTTTCATTTTATATGATGCTTTTAAGGTTTTAGTATAAATTCTTTAAAAAAATTATGACATCATTAATCAAACGTTTTAGTTAAATGAAACTCAATTTGGCCCCATCATGTACATGCAAATTGTACAGAAGCGATTGCTTTTAGTCTGTCATTTTTGTGGTGCTCTAATTTTTTTACCCTTTAAAGTTTAAAGACACCTTATACCTTTTGCGACCAAGTTTGTCGTTAAGACAAAATAAGATAGATATAAAAATTAGTTAAAAATCAAGAATATAATAAACAAATTATTTCATATTTAAGGTACTCTAGATAAATTTAGAGATAATTTATATGTTACTTTATATTATGTTTGAGGTTAATTAGATAGTATCATGATATGATATAAAATATATAAATTAACTAAAAAATCAATGACATAATTAATATTAAAAAATATAATAAATCATAAAGAAACATATATAAACATGATGAATGATATAAGTTTTATCATTAATATTATTGTTGAATATATATATATATATATATATATATATATATATATATATATATATAATAAATAATATTTATTTAATTTTACCATTGTTAATTTTTAATTAATAATATATTTTAATTTATGTCAGAGTTTTATAGATATGTATCTTGAATACATTTGTATATATTAAATGTATATATGTGTTATAATATGTTATTAATTAGACTAATAGGATAAAATAAAATCATATACAGAGACATATGTATTATCTTACCATGTAATTTAATTTAGCTCCTTTCACAATATAAAAATTACAT
>CM023955.1:4895743-4974251 GCA_013407115.1 Glycine latifolia | reverse complement strand
TAGACTAATAGAATAAAATAAAATAAAAAGTTAAGGTAATAATATTTTATTGAGACAACAGAAAGAGGTAAAAAAGATCTTTTCCTATTATAGTTAGTAAATGAATAGTTAATTATATAAGATATAATAAGTTAAAACATAGTAGACTAATAGAATAAAATAAAATAAAAAGTTAAGGTAATAATATTTTATTGAGACAACAGAAAGAGGTAAAAAAGATCTTTTCCTATTATAGTTAATAAATGAATCGTTAATTATATGAGATATAATAAGTTAAAACATAGTAGTGGACGTCATTTTTATTGTCATCCTTCTTAAGGATAAGATACAAATGATAATAAATAAGTTTAAATTCTAGGTCTCAAAAATGTTTAGTTTGATAGTTGATTTGAGTCAAACCAGCTGAATGCATGGGTTGGTCTAGATTTTAAAAATTTAAAATTAAGCTTATTTTGGCTTAGTTTAATCCAAAATTTTATTGGCCCCAGTTGGGTTGCATCAACCCATTAGCCCTTTTTTTGAAAAAAAAATGTTTTTTAAGGCATCAACACATTTTAGGATTGAGTTGACCAGATTAACCAGTGGATTGAAATTTTACTAGTACAGCTCAATTATTAATGGTTTATGAGTCAAAAACAAGTTGGTTAATATATTGTCACCTTTCTAAAACATGCAAAATTCAAATTATAAAAAATAAATTTTATATAACAAGTTACTACTTCAATCACTATATACCATAATGACAAAAAAGCATATTTTTAAATATTGTTAAATACTTTATATATTTTATCTCAAAAAGAAAAATTATTTATGGAATTTAAACCGTAAATGAAAAACCATTACTCTGCAGGTTCGGTTTCATTAGGGTGCGGCCCCACCTGGCTTGGAACAGGAACAAATGGTGTGTACTTTGTAAGCTAGCGTGTGCGTGTTGTCTTAGTCTGCGACGTTTCTATGGGACCTATTTGATTAATTTTTTTCTCATCTACTCAATTTCCTAATCGTAGAGAAGTATTTATGGCCACAATACTCAACATGATATTGGAAATACCATCACTTTTGAAGGTAACCGGAGTATCGACTTGAGTTGAGATACACCCTCGAGAAAGCAAAGTTTAGTGCATCAAACAATGCTTCCAAGTTTGGTTTCACAAGAAAAAGACGTTTCAGTTTCAAGTGTTTTAGAGCATGTTTGATTTTCCAATTAACTTGCTGTGTTTGCATGAATTTCAAATTCAAATTCAAATTCAATGATTCACCTTTAAATTAAATGTAAAGAAAGGACGAGGATGTTTTTGTAAATTTTATTTTGTTATTATCATCTATTTATAATGTATATCCAAAACATATACTTAATAATTAAAATCTTTGACTTTCGGTTTAAAACTTCATCACAAATGCACGTATTAACAATCTAACATGTTTAAAAAAAGATCTAACATGTCATAATGTTTTTTGCAAACACGCCAAAAGTTAATTCAATTGAACCAATTTTCACTTATATGTACAATGCACGGATGATATATTAACTAGTTTGAAAAGAAATGGTTGGGGTAGGAAAAAGTTGTCAGAGTACTGTTTATTTTCTTTTAGCATTCGATTAATTTTTTTATTATAATCTTTACTAATTTTTTTTATCAAAGGAAATAACTTTTCCAACATAATTTTTTAGACTTTATAATTAAAAATAATAATGTATCTGTTGATTTTTATTTTTTTATTTTGTACTTAAAAATTAATTATTTCAAATATAAATTTAAATTAAGTATTACAAATAACTTTATACACTTTATAATTTTTACTATAAAGATGTTCTTTTATACAATTTAAATCATGTTTTAATTTTGATATATTGTTAGTATAAAAATTTGTCTATTGTCAACCAATAAGTAATCATCCTAAATATGATTTTTAAGTAATTATTACAAAAGTTAATAATCTTACTATGACAACCTATGGTTCAATTTTTTTTACATTGCTAATAAATTTTAATTGAACTCTTTAAATTATATAGATAATTTGAAAATAACTATTCATCTAATGTATTCAAATATAAAATTATTTCCTATTAATTGTTTATAATTGCAAAAATATATGATATAAATGGCAGCAAAATCGGGTTAATTATTTTAAATACCAGTCCTTAAGTTTATATTTTAAAATAACTGTCATTTATTACTAATTGTTAAATAATTGACCTGAATTTAAATTCAAAAGAATAGTCCAAGTGAATTTTTGTGCGACTGTGACAGTTACATCAATGGCAGGCAAGGAACTTTAGAGCATCTCAAACGCATAATTTATGCACTGGGTTGTTGGATTTAAGGGCTTTAGCAATTCTTTATTTTATGTAAGAGCATTTCTCATATGGATATTAGAAATTCAATTTATGTCATCTTAATTTAAGCAACTTAATTATTTTTTAAGGGATATTTTTATTAACAAGTTGTTTAAATACAAATATTATTTTTTTCTCTTATATATAATATAAAGTTAAATAACTCATGAACGATCATTATTTATATAAAAACCTCTAATTTTAAGTAACTCAAAACTAAATGTGACTCATCAATAATTTTTTTTTATTTTAAACAACTCCCTTTGTAATCTGGAGATGCTCTTGTAATATTTTGTGGTATATACTTTATAGTAGCAATTCCGGGGTTTGTAGATAGCCGCAATCTCTCTGACGGTTTAACCGCAACAAATTGTTGGCATAAAGAAAATGGAGATCGTACCATCCCATGTGTGTAATTTTTAAAAATATGCACTAATTTAGTTTTAATTGCTTTGAAAAGAAAATTATTATTAGTGGAAAAAATTTATATCCTGCAGGGATTGTCATTGTTAGATCTATTACAGGCCCACATTCTCCTCCGCGAACATTTATTACACACTTGTGTTTCCCAGAACATTCAATTTCATACAGAAAGATTTCATGGGCATGTTAGCTTCAGCCTTCTATCTGAGACTTTATGGAAAATGTTTGCATTTATTGTCTTCTAGTTTTATGTAAGATTTGTGTATCCTTATCAAACAGAGAAATATGATACCTTTTTTTTTTTAATCAAGATGGCTGAGTGTTGCAAAAGATTTACTGAAGAAATCTCAACTAAGTTGATACCTCTCATAAAAATCAACAAGACAATCTAAGTTGACTTTGGAAAACATGTCCTTTTTTTCATTAGGATATTGGTGTAAATTGTAATCTTCACTAATATTGCTAATAAAAAACTTTGACTAATCATCTATGATAAAATTTCTTCTCTCCATTATAATTTTTATTTTATTTTATAAGATTTGAATCCAAGATATTAATTTAATAAGTTTTAAATCCTAAAACATGAAAGAACCTTGCCTTTTATGACAGATCGACCGGAAACCTAATAACATTTATGTTCACTGTGTGGTCGCCGTAAATAACATTTTGCTCCATATACCTATTTTAGAATTATAATCTATATGGTAAGATGTTCAACAGCTTCAAGTGATTCAAATTTTGTATTTAAGATATGAAGAGTTACATAAATTCAAGAAACTAACCCCAGGAAGAGATGACTCAGATGACTGCCCTTGATCGTTTGCAAGACTTTCTATCTAAAATCAACACACATTAATGATCTGATTCAATAGTTTAAAAAAAAGAGTATAAATGATATAAATTTTTAAAACCAGTTACCCGTTTCAGTTGTTGGTTGTCTTGCGTTAGCTCAACTCCCTGCATGAAGAATAATTTTGGACATTGCAAGAGTTCTGAGGAAGACTATGAGACTAGATTGATTGGTATAAATGAATCAGCACTTCTTGGGGTGTGGTAGTCTCGTAGAATTATTACGACAGAAGATGAAATATGAATATTTCTTCTTTGTAAGCAAACAATAAGGCCTGTTTACTTTGAAAAAAACTCTTTTTATGTTTTCACTTTTATAACTACAAATTAAAAAATCCTCATCTTATTTTCAATTTATTTTCTGTTTTAAATATTTGTACCCAAAATGTTGAAAATAACTTGACTTTTTTTTTCCTATACAAATCTTTAAAAACAGAAAACAAATTAAAAACAAGGCGTTGTTTTGTAATTAAAAATGAAAATAGAAAATGAACCAAAGAGACCTTTTTCTTGAGTTTTGCGATATCCTTTACACAATTCTTTCATTCTGAAATACACATGTATGCCACCTATTTAGAGCAATATTCAATGATTTTCACAAAGTGTAAATATCATTCCAATAAACATTGACCAAGGAGATCTCCTTCAACTCGCCAAAAACAAAGCATACAAATAGACTAAACATTACATCTAATCAAAACCCTCAAAGATTCGGTATAGGGCAATGCTAGGTGTAGTACCTTAAAATGCTGACCATTATTCTACGAGTCAAAAAATAATATCTAAAATGCCTAAGTCTATACCTAAACTTTGTCTTTTGATATACAAGCCCTTGTCAATAATATGTTAATGTGTTCATTCGATATCATCAAATTTTGTCTTTAGGTATACAATAGTCTTTGTCAATAATATATTGTTCAATTTGTTGGTTCCATATTCAATATGGAACTTCTTCATCACTCTTGACACTCCAACAATATTAAATTTGCAAATACATAATGAATAATGAGAATAGAAAGGTACAGAATAAACCTTTCCTTATTAGTTTCTCTAGCTTCTGTAATTCCCGAATTTTTAATCCTAGCAGCTCTTCCCCATTCAACTTCCTGCCAAGGCAAAACAATGTTTCAGAAGTAAACGAAGAGGTAGGTTAATGCATCATAGGGACAAAGTACAAAGTGTGCACACAGGGTATATGTACCTAAGCTCACAAATCACAACATAGTTGTAGGTGTCGTTTTCAGGTTATAGATAAATTTCCATTCATGAATTTTGAACTTGGTGGTTAAAAAATGTCAAAGAAAAATCTCTTTACGTAATTAATATAATTTTTGTTTATAATATTGGCACTTGAAGCAAATATTCATTTACTTCTGCATCCCTGGATGCAAAGGATTATAGTATTGTATTTGAATATTGTATAGATACAGTCAGGCGTGAATAGTAGGTAACATGTATTTTGCTTCAGTAATTGCTACTAATGAAATCTTATCAGCTTCTTATTATTGATCAATTCATAATTTCATGCAATCCTACATTTTGACAAACTACATTCCAAAAATGGTTCGCATGGCTAATTCAGTAACTCCTCTAGTTATGAAGAAGAGTCATGTTACTATTTCTTTAATTGAGAAACTTGGAAAGAGGATCTTACCTGCAGCTCTACAGATGGGAGTTGTTATTTGTGAATCCTTGTATGAACATAGTACGTACCTTTCAACTTTCCTGCTGTACAACTAAAAACAGCAAGAAAAGTAGAAAACAAAACAAAAGAGATTCATTTTGTTTATTCAATATTAAATTCATGCAAGAGGATTATATAAGAAGGATTAGAACATAATCAGTACTCGCATAAAAGAAACGTCAACAACACATTCTGTTACTAGATGAAATTTATTAGAAATCACCCAATTATGTGAGTTTGACTCTTTATTTAATAAAATAATTTTTTATTTATAATTTTTAATAAAATTTACTAACATTCCTTACTACAAAATGACATCAGTTACACATTCCCACCTTTTAAGTTGAAAAATGAATTAATTTTTGTTGAATTAGTTGAAAGAGAAAATTATATTTTAATAGAAAGATACAAAGAGAATACATAAAAGAACCTAAATGGACTTGAGCATATTGACCCAATACTAATAGATCTAAAACTCCCATCAAGGTGGATCATATAAATCATACTATTTCTTGTCTCAAATATAAGAATAAAAAATTCTAATTTCTTAGTCTCAAATACAAATCAATCTCAACTAATTTTGTTTTATTTAATGAGGTTTTCTTCAAAATACTCTTCATTTAATGCGAGGTTTACTTTCAAAGACTTTTTTTTATACTTGATATCAAGTTTCAATGAAGGATAATTTAGAGAAAAAAAAGTTTAATCTTAATTGGAATTGACTCATTTAATGAAGTTAGCTACTCCCTCTGTCCCAAAATATAAGAACCTTTCAACTAATTTATGCCCTTTAAGAAAAATAGTTAGTTTAGTTAATTGCATTAAAATTGTCAATTAGTTGTATTATCATTCCAAAATTATGCTTTTCTTATCTTTGTATCCACTAAATTGCTTTCGATAAATGTTTGAAGAGAGAATAATTAAACAAGGGTATGGGGAAAAATAATTAATGCATCTAAAAGTTAGAAAATGTTTTATAAAAAAGGACAAACAAACTTTTGAAACTGATCTTATAATTAGGGACGAGGTGAGTAATTTCCTTAATAAGTGTGAAAACAATTTTTCCCTATAATCGAGATCAGAGTAACCTTTAAGCTTATTACATATATAACCAATCATAGGACCTCTCAAAGACCTAGTGAAAACATAGGCCAATTGATTATTAGAATTTTCAAAGTTTGTCAAAATATCTGCAAATAAAATCTTCTCCCTAATGAAATGACAATCTATCTCAATGTGTTTGGTTCTTTCATGTAATTAAAACTGGATTTGAGACAATATGTAAGGCATCTTGATTATCACAAATAAGTGTCATCATCTAAAAGACATTTGTAAACCTAAACTCTTGAGCAACTACTTAGCCATACAAGTTCACAGGTGATTGAAGCCATGGCTCAATATTCTACTTCATCATCACTTAATTTATCAAATACATTTTGTTTCTTGCTCTTCCAATAAATCCATGAGGTTACTTCATGTAAACCTCTTCGAGGAGATCATAATGAAGAAAAACATTTTTAATGTCTAGCTAATAGAGACCAATGATGAATGACCACCATGGAGAAGAAGAGTTTCACACATGTCATTTTGGCCACAAGGGAGAAGAGTCACCATAGTCTAGGCCATATACCTGTGTGTTGGCTTCAACAACTAAACACGCCACTGATCTAAAGGGCACACATCTCATCAACCATAGCTTATTTCCATATAGGGTGAGACTTTTTGGAATGAAACAAGAAGATCAAGCTTAGACAACAGTGCTAGAGGGGTTACAACAATTGGATTTGAAAAAGAGTCAAGTCCATCACTAGTAAATGGTGGTGGAGGAAAACATGATTGACATGTTGCTACACCGCCAGAGAATATAGAGAAGTGTTTGGAGGAGCAAGAGACAATTTTGGAGCGTGAAACTGAAAAAGGAATAAAAGGTAAAGGCAATGGAGCTGTAGGTGAAAAGGGCACAATAAGAGGTGTGGACCCAAAGCAAGGAATAGACTCTTAGAAGGTGACATTGAAGGAGATCAATAAAAGCTTGTATGGCCTAAAAGAAACCTCAAAACAGTGATACAAGAAGTTTGATCACTTCATGCTCAAGGGAAGTTTCCAAAAGTGCAATGCCAATCATTATTGTTGCTTCTTCAAGAAATATAAGTCTAGTTATATCATTTTGCTATTTTATGTTAATGACATGTTAGTAGTTGGTTCAGGTATGAACGATATCAAATGCTTGAAGCAACAATTGTCAAAAATAATTTGAAATGAAGGACTTAGTTTTAGCAAAGAAGATCCTTGGGATGCAAATCAATAGAGAAAAGCAAAGAGGTATTCTCTCTAGACTCATATATAAATAAAAAAGTTATATTGTATCTTAGAATCAAATATAAGTATATCTAACTAATTTCACCCCTATTTAATGATATCATTCCTAAAACACCATTCATTTAATTACAACTCTATTTTCAAGAACTTTATTTTATTCATGATATCAATTTTCAATGAAGGACATATTAAAAATAACCTTAGTTTTTATTTGAGATTAGTAAAATTAAATGGTTTCAACTAACTTTTTTAATCAGTGTGAACACAAAGTATTATTTTTGCTTATATATGAATTAAGATGAAGCATTTTGCAATTAACTATAGTAGAATACACAAATCATGTTTTGCAAAAATTTAGCATAGCAATGCCAAGCAAACCAGTACACAGTTGGCAATGACCAGTTCCCTCAACGGAGGAAGAAATTGAGAATTCGTGACTAAAGTAAGGTTCCATATGCTTCAGCGATTGGAAGTTTGATGTATGCCATGCCTAAATGGACATATTGGCCAAATTTACGTCATATTCACGTAAACCTCACTAGGAAGCTAGTCAAGTGGACTTTGCAGTATCTACTAGGCATTACTAAGAAAATGTTTGTACTTTGGTAAAGGAAGGCTATATATATAGATGCAGACTTTTGAGGTGAAGTCAATCATTGGAGAAGTATCACTTGTTAAATATTTACGGTTGAATCCCATCTTGCTTTATCCACTACAAAGGTTGAGTAAGTATTAGTAATAGTAACAAAAGCTAATAAAGTAATTATATGGCTTCAAGGACTGCTAATGGAGATGGGATTAATCAAGGAGAAGAGTGTTTTGCATAATTATAATCAAGGAGTAATACATTTGACAAAGAATTTACCATTTTATTCTAGAACAAAACACATTGATCTTCGTTATAATTTCTTCAAATCTTTGCTGGATGATGAGGTGTTTTCATATTAAAAAATCATAAGAAGTTCAGTTAGCTTGCTAGATAACAAACCAAAGAAGTGTTGCGTTGATCAAGTTGTGAAGACAAATTGAAATCAGTCTTTAAGTGGAAGATTATTGGTCAAAGCCAGTCTGTTACACAACCTAATGAAATTGAGTGAATTTTTAATTGTGAAAAAAGAAGGGAAACAAACTGATAATTGGTTGGCAAAAAATAGGAAAAGGAAAAAATGTGTGGAAGGTGGCTTCTATGTACATGTATAAGTAGAACACCTTGCTAGCCGTATAAGTAGATTGTTTGTTCTAGGATTTTCTACATTAATAGCTTCTAGATATATCTCATCCGCAAGCTTCTACATAATTAATATTTAATTTATATATTCCTTATAATTTTTTCATCTCTCCAATGTCTCCAATAACATTCCTACATTTTCCTTTTTAGTTAATTATGACTAGATTAGGGCAATTAGCGTCTTTCTTTACTTATGTTTTACTAAATAATATAAATAACATTAATTTTCATATAATCACTATACAAAAGAGTTTAACAACAAGCTTAAAACTTAATAATCTTTAACTTAGAGAGAGTGTTAAAACATATTTAGTTATTGAGCGAGGAAAAACGGAGAACAGAAAATGAATATACAAAAATTAATATAGATTGTTGTTTAGCTAAATGTTTTTCCCCTTTAATATCAACACTACTATTATTTTGATTCCTTATTTGTAACTAGGAATAAAGATTTTAAGATAGAGAAAGGAGAAAACCTTGAGCTAGCGTATTCGAAGAGCTTGCGAGCAGCAGAAAAGATTGACAGCTATATCTTCTTAAAAAGCCTTCCCTTTCTCATGGAAAGAGTCACCTGCCTAGCTGCAATGTTTTCTATCTTCTTTCTTTCTTTTGGATTATGCAATTTTCCTGAACAGAAAAAAAAAAACGATGTTTTTCCTTTTCTGGAGAGCAATGAGAAAATCATATGCAGGGATGCATATATCTCGAGAGAACTACAGATTTACTATGAAGTAAACAACATTGCTACAATATTCTCCATGAAATAACAAACTTTAACCCTCAGATTAAACCATTATTACAGAAACTTGGTTTGTTTTCTTTTTTATGGTCATGACACAAAAATAGTGAGATCAAAACCTTGAAGGTGAAACATGGTTTCCGGAATCAAAACACCAGATGCTGAACTACACTTATGTTGTAGAGGGAAGTGATATGCATCATGGCCTACAAACAAAGATAATTTTTTTCAGGGCACAAAGACTAACTTATAATTAAATAGAGGGGAAAATAGAATACTCTTGAGAAAGAACATATAGGATTGTTGGTATCTAGAAGATGCGGAAAAATTGAAAGAGGTTCTCTTAATTATTCTCTTCAATCAATAACCTAGGAAAGAAACCAACGATAAAAAAGAGAGTTGAAACCTTTCCAAAACATACCAATCCTCGTCCATTCATATGTTAAGGGAGAAGATGAAGATGACTGTGAGAAATAAAGACCGAGAACCATTATGTATGTTACAGATTTCTCTTCCAGGAAAGTGGGAGAGACCAACATTTGGAGAAAATTTAAGTTTGTCAGCAGGAAAAAGACAAGATTGGCCATATTTTGTCCAAGTTCCTGCTTCCTCTTTCAAACCCCCTTAGCTTTACTCATCCTCCTCTTCTTTTTGGAAAAACTTTTTCAGGTTATTTGTGTCTTTGTGATGTTGCACCGTACCACGGTTACAGCCACCCTCCCGGCCTCCCATTTCTTTTCTTTGGCGTGCACTTTAAAGTACGCTGCATTCTATCACTCCATTTAAGTCTCTCCCTAATCGGAAGTTATGCAAGTGTTGCCATAGAAAGTTAGCCATATTCTTGTGTGCATGCTTATGTCATGTGCGGAAGTTTTGACTTTGATCGTGCTATGCGGGTTTGTTTGTTTAGATGAAATAGATGAAAATAGAAGATATATAATTTGAAAAAAAATAGAATAGAAAAAAATGATATGTTGTATTGTTTTGTTTAAGAGAAATAGGCAAAAAACAATAAAAAATTGATTTTTTTACCTAAAAATTATTTTTCCCTAAAAAAATAGATATTTTTACCTTAAAATTCCATTTTACTGCAACGGGAGAGAAGGGATGTTTATGCTATGAGTCCACACCTTGTAATTTTACTCTTTTATACCAAATTCTACCACTTCATTTCCATCTGTCATCTTTTATTTTTGTCTGTCTAACCAAACACAGCCTAAAAGAAAACTCTAGGAATAAGATCGAGAAGAGTATCAATTATAATCAATTATGACATACCTGAACGTCAAATAAGGTTTTCTCAATCACCTAAACACCAAAATATTGAGCCCACACCATAGGACATGTTTGAAAACCATTATAAAATTACGTTTGAGATAAAAAGTAATTTTATGAACGGATCAAGAGTCACGATATTTATTTTTATGTTTATTTTATTTTTATCCATTGAATTTATATTTTAAAATGTGTGTTCTTATATTTTTAATTACAAATCAAACATACACTTAGCCTACTGAACAAATTCTCATTGTATGTAGCCTCTTGTCCACCTAAACAACATAATTGCACAATGGCAATAAAACAAGATTTTCCTCTATAAATGTCAATCATGAAAGGGAACACGGCCCCTAGATGTAAACCCCCCCCTGTTAATATATTGTGAAAATTAAGTCATATAGCCTATGGTCGAAACATGCAAAGAAAATATTAGAGAAATTTTTATATCAATCACCCATTTCGTTCATTTTATCCTCCGGATATATTTGGAGAGCTTAGGTTCATACGAGACTAGTGTTTGAACGGATGCGCATAAAAAAAAACTTTATGGTATCACCAGCCCCTTTATACAGTAACCAGAGGCCATTTAATCTTTTCTAAAGATTGACAAATTGTATTATTGCCCTTCCCAAAGTTGGGAGGACATTTGGGTTTTTGACCTTTCAGTGTAACTAGTAGTAGAGCTTTTGATTCATATATTATATTAAGGTTAGTTGGATGGTTTCATCCTCGAGCTTAAATAGTGTTATAGTTTGAGTTGACTTAAATTACTAAATTAGGTCAGAATGAATTAACTTAATTACAGGTTAAAATTTGTGTGTCTAGCTTAACTTTTTTAGATTACTGGTTTTAACCTTAAATGTTTATGGGAAAAGATAACTTAATTGTTTTAAAATTTTCAAATATAGATTCAAGATTCCAATTCGTATTTTGTAAAATCTTGCTCCAAGCAACAAAAAAAAAATCTAACCCCAATTCAGTTAGTCCAGTAAAATAAGTAGTCTAGTTTCAACAATAATTTAAACTTCTATATAATGAATAAGTTTATAGCCAATTTTAGCTCTATGAAAATAAATTGCTTTGATTTTATTCATTTCACAACTTTTTGTATTTTTCTTTATAAACAATGAATTTTAATTAAGATAGAGGATAATAGGTACAAGGGGTACCTTCCCTTACAAACCAGAACCAATTACATTCAAGATCTGTAAAAAAAAAGAAAAAACTATCTTCTACCCCAATAGTAATAAAAAGAGGATAATAGGCACAACTTTTGCATTGTTTCTAAAAATAAAAAATTTATGGAATTAAAAGAGAAAACTCCAAGATTAAAAACTGCAATAAAACTCAGTAAAAGAAGTATATGCCAAAACAAGAAACAAACTCATAAATTATAATTTGTCTCTCTAAAGAATGACCGAAAATGACAACTTTAATCGCCTCAAGTAAGGCATGCACACCCACACAAACCTTACTCCTAATCTCTTGAAAGAAGATCTTCACAAAAAAAATCTCTTGAAAGAAGTAATATTTTGTACCAATGCATAAGCTCGAATGAGAATCTATACAGTGCATGTTTAGTTTGCAGTTTTACAATTAAAAAATACTATAACACACATTCTAATATAAATTTAATAGATAAAAATAAAATAAACACAAAAACATGAATTTTAATCCGTTGACAAAATAACTTTTATTTCAAACTTAATTTTATGACATATTTTCAGGCATGCTCACAACCTATGTAAAGCAAATGAAATCATCAGCTCCTTAAAAAATCAACGTCGCTAAGTAATATAAGCCCAGTTAGATGGCCCGAAAGCTCAGCTTGAGCTACCGCACAAGCCCATAAGATAACAAACATTGCCACAATAATTTCGAAGAGCCCCAACAGCGGAAGCTTGACCTGAATTCATGTGCATAGACCCATGGAAGGAGGGGGAATCCAACAATCACTGCCCCCTCCCCTTCCAGACACTATGGCTGAAGGTCATCCAAACAAGATCAACCTTGTTACTAATGAATATTCACCTCTTTACTGTTTAACATGACTTATTTTGGTCACGTGGCAATGTTAATATAGTTTTTTTTTTTTAACTCCAATATGGTTGGTTTAGTTTGTTGTAGCTATTTTTTGGGTAAAAACAAATAATTTTAAATCTTGTAAATGGTAGGAATTGAATTTTAAAAATTATAAAATATTAAAATTCTTGTTTGGATTTATGTAAAAAAATGTGAAAATTTATAATTTCTTTGCAAAATTCAAAAACTTCCATGAACTATATAAGTCAACTCATGTTTGATTCAATAGTCAAGAACTCTTCTTCTATTTATCAAAATTCAAGGCATATTCTTAGAGTTTTCGTGCGTGTATTACATCACATTATACAGTTTAATAATTTTAAATTTGAATTATTAAGCTGTAAAACACTGAATTATAGCTGGACGAATTCCTTATATTACAACCTAACTTTTCTTCAATATATGTAGGCTATATATTTGCTTTCACGTTGAAACCTTAATAACACAAATGCTAATGCACTTTAACGAAAAAATAGCAAAGAGAATGCTTTGACAAAATTACATAGAGTAACCACCAACGATAACACAAACATGCACTAACTTTGTTTTATAGTTATACATTTCCTATAGGAAAAAGGTGCCCGGTGTGGAAGTAATTATCCGAAGGCTTACAGCAACTAAGCCGGGTACAGGATAAAGATTTTGGGTTCCATTTTCTATATTAGATTATTGTTGTTGTTGTTATTTACGGAAATGAAAGGATAATCTCAAATGTGCACATCCACATTGGGATGCGGCAGAGCAGCACGTTTTTAGAATACAGAGCTTAAAGTTAAAGTGGTGTCACGGGAAAAAGCTCACTCACTTACCCCTGTCTCAAAAGTGGAACACTCTTGCAAATACTAAAAGTTTCATGATTTTGTTAAACTTAATTACGATATAAGAATATGGAATAAAGGGGGGAAGAAAGAGAGAGTAACCTTCTTGAGTTGAGGTTACCAGCATCAAGAAGGGTTGAAATCTCCCCCAGTCCTCTCTTCCTCCTAAAGTTATCATCCACACTCTCCATGTAGTTTTCATTAGTCATTTACTCCCTAAACAAAATAATCAAAAATAGGAATTTTACACAAAAGAGTGAAAAATATAAACAATCTTATAGTTTCTAGATGATATGTTCAGGAAAAAAAAACATGAGAGAGAAAGTAAGAAGCCTCAAGTGGTGTGGCAGGGTGAAAGAGGAAATACATAAGAAGGGTTTTAAACCAAGGATCTGAAACCAACCTTGATGACGGCTGAAGAGTGTAAATCATGAAGCCGGGCAGTGAAAGTGGAACAGAAGCTGAAGGGTTGTGTGATCAGTCAACACTACAAGAACAAGAAGAGTGTTCGTAGTAAAGGGAAAAGTAGGTTTGTGTGAGGAAGACGCATTGACCTTGATCAGTGATCACATATCCGTACAACAGTTATATTCATTCTGCACTTGCAACTCTCTAACCTTTTACTTCCCCTTTTGTTGGATATGGATGCCATGCTGGATTTTACTCCTTATCGTCCGTCTAGGCAAAACAGAAAAACAAGTATCCTATCTGGATTATCATTCTTTTCCTTTTTCTTTTCTTATCGATAGAAATAGAGGGAGGATTATTATTATTGGTGTTGAGTTCTCTTTACTTTCTGGAAATTATCTTTCCTGTAAATTATCCGTTTCTACAGTTATGTCACATCATGTAAGGGCTGCGTTGAGTTTAAACCATCTTTAAGGATAAAAAAATATTTTTATCCTTGATATATAAATAAGTGATAATTTAATTTAGATAGTTTAATTTATGAAAGAGCCTAAATTTTAATTTAGTATATAAATGGGTAAAAAATGTAATAGTTTTATTTTGTTACTCAGTTTCTTTATTAAATTATAATGATTAATAATCAATAAGATATTGTTTGGAGAGAAAATTGTAAAATTATTGGGTTTATAAACTAGAAGTGATTGCATAAAGAAATACTTATATCTTATAACATTTCCATATTAATGATAATAGAGAGTGATTGTCGATGTATAAGATAAGAGAAATAGATAAATAATAATTTCTCACATGTACTTTCAGCAAGAGAAATATATTAATGAATTAAATACATAACCAAAATTATATTGTTGATGATCACTCAAAAAAATTAATTAGTATTATATATATCAACTAGATGTATCTATTTTTGGTCATTCATTATTTAAGAATTTCATGATTAAATATACTTGATTGATTTGAAGTAGTTATATGATAGTAACCCTTCTAGAGAAAAAAAATGTATAAATAATACTAGATGAGTAATATTTTATTAATTTATAAGAACAATTTAACAATTTTAAAAGAAGTATGATATTATAAGTGGTATTAGAGATGATTATAAATGTACATACCAATTATTTTATTTCCTATTTTCAAATATTTGTATAGGATACATAGTAAAAAACTTATTTCTATTTTTTCTAGTTTTCTTTACGAATCTTTGAAAAAAGAATAATGACAACTTTCTAATTAAAAAGTGAAACAAAACACAAAATGCAAGTAAACGTCCCTATTTTTTTTAATCAAAATATACCAAATCAATATTGAATATGGTAATGAATATGTTTTCGCCAAAATAACGAGAGCAAGAGTTTTTTTGCTTAAATGGTTGGTGGAAGATGCTATCATACCAATAGTAAACTAAATTCAATGTATTCTATTAAAACGCAAAACATAGAAAAGTGTTAATATAAGTTGCAAACTTGCAATTGAAAATAAGGAAAACGATAATGAAAGTTTTTGAGATATTTATTAAGGTAATAAAAGTATAAAATAATCAATAAAAAGATATTTAATATATAAAAAAAGTATAAACATATTTAATACATTTAAATAATTAATAAAACTTAATACTCTGTATTAAATTTTTAATAAATTTTTTAGTTCATCATTAGTAAGACATTAATATATCAATCCAAGTTAACTTAAGTATCTTAAAAGTTTTGGATAAAAAAAAAATGAATATATCATATAATATGCTGGAGTTCTAATCGACCCTTGAACAGTAATCATGATTGTTATCATCTGTTTCAATGGATGGTGGAGGTGCTAACGTAATAAGATTACTGTTGTTGGTTAACAAAAATGATTGAGTATTCCAAAGAAATTTCTCAGTTTCTTTATAGGGACGAGCTTGAATATCTAAATATTTGTTTCAACTGATGCTCTGGGTGACAAAATTTAGGATTTTATCCCTTCCTGTCATTTTTATTCATGAAAAAAATTGCTCGTCTAAAAAGAACGGAGTTACTATCATAAGAATTGTACAATAAATTCAATGTATTTCCGTTAAAACACGACACTGAAAGTGTCAATATAAGCTGTTAATAAAAATAAGGAAAACGACAATGAATGTTTAAGGTATTTATTAAGGTAATAAAAGTAGAAAATAATCAATAAATATTTAATACATTAAATATATTTTCAGTACATTTATTAGTAAGACATTAAAAGTAATTTATGAATGCAAGTTACATTTTAGTAGCTTAACAGCTTGGGATAAACATATGAATATTTTACATTAAGTAGGTTGGGACGAGTTACGTTTACTTTTCTACTAGTTGGTATTAATTTTGGCTAAGGTAGATCCTTTAGACCTTAATAGTGCATGAATTTAATTAAAACCAAGTTTAAATAAAACATGGCTTAACCAAAAGTACTCTAAACCAATAATTAATTAAAAGAAAGTCATTAAATGAGACATACCAGTATAATATATGTATTTTCTCAAAGACAGATCAAATCCAACGTAAAAACACTAGGCATGTGTGATTTCAAGTGACAATATAGGAAATGTGAAGGAGAATGAAAAAAACTGATTACGGTTTGTAGTAATCCAGCAGTGAGGGAAGTAAAATGTGGGAAAGTGTGGTCCCAGCTTAAAACTATGTTTGTATTTCTCCTGAGACCTAGAGGTGGCCTTATATAGGAGACGAAGCAAAGCATTAGAAATACACGGTGCAAGTGTTAGCCACTTAGTCTCAGACAAGGTCAATGTCAATAATGTCATCACTCATCAATCACTAACTCCACCAGTCCACCGCCATGTGATACTCGTTTCTATAATCCCTGTTTTAATTACCAAAACACCCTTCTGAGGCTCTCACCTCACACACACACTCACACTCTAAGCTAAGCAGTAGGAAGTTAGAAGGGGTGGAGCTTTGTTTTGAAATGGATGGTCACGGAGAAGGAGGAGGGAGCAGAGGAGAAGCGGAGCGCTGGCTTTACACAGCGAACAAGGTTTTAAGCGCACGTGACCTGCACGGGGCCCGCTCATTTGCGATCCGGGCTCGAGAGTCCGACCCGAGTTACGAGCCCACTGAGCTCCTTTTAACGGTGATTGATACCCTCATGGCCGGCGAGGCCCGGATCAACGACCAACTGGACTGGTACGCTATTTTGCAAGTCCTCCGTTACACTCAGAACATCGACTACATCGCCGCCCAGTACCGCCGCCTCGTCACCCAACTCGACCCTCACCACAACCCCTTCGCCTTCGCCGCTCATGCCTTCACACTCGTCCACGACGCGTGGACCGTACTTTCCAACCCAACTAAAAAGGCTTTCTACGACAACCAACTTAGGCTCCTCACTCAACCCCCTCCTCCTCAGCCACCACCACCTCCTCCCGCTTCTCCTTCCCCGGTGGCCTTCTTTCCGATTCAGCCGCCGCAACCTAACCTAAACCCCAACCCGATTCCGAACCTAGTCCCTCCAAGGGAAAGCCCTAGGCCTAGGCCTCTTGTTGAAGTGGAGCCGCCACCACCGGCAACGCCGCCGTCGAGTCGGCCGAACATTGCGACCGAATTGCCTCGGGCGAGTGAGGCCGAGAGCGAAGGGACGAGTTTCTGGACCGCGTGCCCTTACTGTTACGTTATGTACGAGTATCCGAAGGTGTACGAGGATTGTACTTTGCGGTGCCAGAATTGTCGGAGGGGGTTTCATGCGATGGTTGTACGGTCGCCGCCGAAAGATGGTACTTTTGGCTCGTTTTGCAGTTGGGGTTTTTTCCCTGTGGGTTTTTCTGGGGATTTTAAGGACATTAACGGGTCTTCTTCCAAGTGGAATCCTTTCTCCCCTTTGTTTCCTTGCGCCTTGAAGTGGGCCGAGGAGAATAGTAGGTACCAGAAGGGGCCTTGGGTTTTTTACGATGATGACGCGTCTGCGGAGTTCGTCGAGGCTGGTTCCGACACGACGGAGGATGATTCCGATGATGATGACTGGCGTGGCGGGAATCAGAAGGGGACCACGAGTAGGAGGAAAAGAAGGAAGAGGAGAAGCAATGTTGGTGGTGATGTTAGAAGGGTACCTAAAATTGAGAGGCCTAGAAGACGGGTTCAGAATAGTGACGGTAATGACAGTGTGGGGAATGGTGCGGCTGTGGATGGTGGTGCCCTTGCCGTGCCGGTGGCACGGGAATCTAGCAAGAAGGCTGTGGCGTTGGGTGGATCAAGGAGGAGGAGTGAGAGGAACTTGGGGAAGTTGGATTTGAATGTGGAGTTTAGCAATGAGGTGGAGGAGCCTTTGCATGGAGCAGGTGAAGGGAATGGGAATGGGAATGGGAATGCTGAGGATAATAATATTGAAGGGATTGGGTTTTTTGAGGGGCTGGATGAGTTCCTTAGTAGCTTGCCTATTCTCAATGTTGTTGCAGATGATAAGGTTAAGGGTCATTAGTAGTGCATGTTCATATAGGTAGGCCCCTTCTTTTTTGTTGTGGTAGATATTACTTTCTTGTATGTTGGTACTTGTCGCACCAACTGATGCTGATGAGCAACTTTTTTTGATTCTTGTTATGTTAGTCTTTTAATAATTTGCGGCAATACTTCTTCACTTTGTTTTGAACTATCTGGGGAGGATTTCTTTTCATTCTCTAGTGTTCTGTTCAGAAAGGATATGTTACTCATTCAAGTTTAATCAGCTCTCTCCATCTCTCTCTCTCTCTCTCACACACACACACACACTAATAAGCAATAACCATGAGAGCTCGGTTTGGAGTTTTACCTGGCCCTTAACTGCAAACTGTATGTGTGACAGTCATCTGCTCATGTTCTGTGTAGGTAATTTTTGTTGGATGACTAACCATCTTGTTAGCAATACCCTATATATATGCAAAACATTTCCCTAAAGCATATAGGTGTCTGGTTTAGTATTCTGTTTTGTTGCTTCATTTAGATGATCCTAGTGATATCTTAAGGCTTTTGACGGTTGTATTGGTGTTTCTTCTGTCATGTTATTCTTTGGTAATTTTGTGGCTTTGCTCTCATGTTTTGTAAGGTAACGATTTTCTAAACCAGAAAAGTTATTTCTTTCTAATTGTTTCCCTATGTTCAATTTGTTCAAATGTTGTGAATTGGAAAGTTGGAATTTTCCCGAAAAGCTTTTATCTTGGAGTACTAGTTGTGCTCTCACTTTGTATCTAATTGTTTCCCTATGTTTAGTCTTCTTTTTTTCCCTTTTCATTTCACCGAAGTATTTAAAAAAAAAAAAACTAAGTATTGTGCAGGTCTCTTGCATATACAAAAAGAAGTTGTTTCTAAATTTGAATTCGAACTTGTGATTAACAAGTCATTAAAACATAACTTTACTGTTGTGTCAGGGTTTGCCCTCTCATGTCACCGAAGTATTGTTTTTTTAAAATGCAATGCCTGGGCGTGGCGATAACTTTAGGTCTTTGGTACTGTTAAATGCTCATGATTCGAGGACACACGCATGTCTGTTAGAGATAGCTTATGGACTATGGTTTGGCTACTTGACCAAGCTTTTAAAAGTGCCAACTAACTGTCATTTGCCTACAAGTCCAATGGGGTATATGTGTTTCGTATATTATTCTTCGACAAATGCTAGTAAACACTCTATAGCACAATCTGTTTAAGCTCCAACACACTCCTTACTATATTTGTTGAAATTGATTGGGATTCATGAAATGATACGGGTTCCACATCATATCTAATACAATCTCATTCGTAATTTCTAGTGAACTGTTGAATTTATACCTGGTGGTGCTTGTCCTTTTCAAATTGTTGGTCCTGTGCTTGTGCTTTTATAAGTCTATTCCCTTTCAGAAATAGGCTAATATAGTAAAGTTTCCTTTATAAATTCTAGTGGTGGGTAATGATTGTTAAAAGCTTACACTTGGTTCAGATGCGGTATTTTCCTAGATTCTTTAAGCATTATGCTATTAGTCCTCTACTTGATTTTAAGCGAAAATAAATCAGAACAAGTGTTAGTCCTCTAGTCTACTTTCTTTCAGCATACCAGTCATGTGAAAGAGTCCATAATGATTGCTCTAACAAGTCATGTAGAGGAATCATAGTAGGAGCCTCAATGAATTCTGAAAAGAATGGCATTCTAATGTGTATGTTTTGTTATTTCACGTAGTAGATGTGGTTATCTAGTTATCTTTTGAGCTCGCTGAATTTTTTCTTTCTTCTCAAAGGTTTGTCTGTGCTTTGTAGTATTTGTCTTTTTAGTGTTTGGCAGGATGCCTACAAGATGGGATTGGCATGTTTGCATTCTTCACTTATGATTTATACCAAAAAATTGATAATCCTTAACCATAGAACTAATTTTTTGTATTTTTAAAAGATTAAAATAATAGATTATAATTTCAGGACTAATTAAATGTTTTATTCTTTGTAAATCCAACTATTGCACGACCAATAACAAGAACCTTAAATGCTTGATATCCGCATGTGTAAAATAAAGAGACAAATTATAGTAAATATATTGATATTATTGTGTCCTTGTTTGAAACATCACGCATATTTTTATTTTGTTAATTTTAAGAAAAAAATTTTTGGTTTCTATATAAAAAAAATGTGTTTATTATCTTTAACTATACTGTATACAAATTGTAGCGAATACTCTTCAATTTTTGGAGTACATGTGTTTTTAGTTTTTTTAAAGTAAATTTTTGGCAAATAAAGTATGTTATTTGAAAATAAGAGTAATAATTTTTTTATCAAATAAAGGTGGGGAATTCTGTGGAATTAGTGATGTCACGAAAACTCATGTTGGTTGGTTTACTTCCGCAACATGTTCACGTGGCGGTTAAAGGGAAAGAAAAGGTCCACCGTAGACGAACCGTAACACTTCCAAGCATTTTTTTTAATCAATAAATATTAATTAAATATTAGAATATTAAATTTCATTAACATGAGAGATCAAATTCGTTATTTTTTTTCCTTTCTTAATCATTTAATTCATCTCATATCTTCTACAAACATGAGTTACGTTGAACATAACATGATTCAAAAGAATCATGGTGACAGTCCCAATAGTTTTGGAATCAAAACGGCTATGTTGAAATTCTAACATTGAATAGGAAGAGATTATTGGAAGAGCCAAAGCTATCAGATCCTATGACTAACGAGGCTGTAGATACACCTATTGCGACACTTCAAATAATGAAGGATAATATTTTTAGAGGTTTACGTGATGGTTGCAGAGACACCAATGACAGACCCAGGATCTTTTGGCTACATTTCAAGCTACATTTCAAGATATTTTTTCTTCATCATTGTTTCTTATCCATGAAACACACACAATCTTCTTAAAGACCAATACCTTGTGGAAAAGGGAAGGAAATGATTGTTGGGTGTTAATGAAAAAAATTAGCACAACACAAACTTTTTTCCATTGTATTACTTCTCCTTAAGAAAATTAATACGAACAAAATAAGTTTCCATTGTATTATGGGAGGTGTCAAAGGTTAAGGATATTTTTGTCAAAAAAGTATGCTTATGAAAACGTGGGAGTCTAAATAGTCATTGAGAGAGGGAGGGGGTGCCAATATCAATGTCCTGGCTTTCGTCAAAATAACTAGGATTAGCCCAAAACAAGGGTGCGGCCCAAATCAAACATCCTAATTTGAGTAGGCCTGCATTTTAACATCATCGATTTGTGTCATCTTGTCAGTTCTGCCCATTTCCCTTCACGTGGTCTACTTTTTTCTTTTATTTTTTTAAATACAGTGAAAGTTTAATTTAGTTGTTGAAATTAGTATTATTGATTAATTCGGTCGTACCTATTATGAAAAGAATAAATTTAGTTTCTGGTTTTCATTATAAATGAATTTGGTTTCTAAAATTGATAATATCAGTTAATTTATTTCCTTAATATTAACAAACTAGTTGATTTAATCTTTGAATTTGATAATCCTTAGTAGTTTAGTTCTTAACCTTGATATTTATTTAATCTTTAAATTTTATAATTACTTGTAATTTGATCATTATTTATTAATTTAGTCTTTAATATTAATCATAGAATTAAGCACAAAACTTAGATGCTTTTGATGTTATTCTTTAACTGAAATTAGATTTTAAATTTGGTAATTTACCTATTAAATGTTTTCATTAAAGTTCAATACAAGTTATTGAGAAAATTCTAATTGTGATAAGAAAATAACACCAAAATTAATTAATGAATCATTTATAAGTTTTACCTTTAAATTAATTGAAATGTTTTAAAGTTGGACTAAATTGATTTTTTAACTATTGAGTGTGTGAACCGATTTGTATAAGTTGTTTTACTTAAATTAGTGTATTAAGCATAAGTTTTAAATATATAATTGATTTAAATATTCGTAAGAAAACTTTGTTTTTTTAAAATTTGTTTTGCAGTAAAGAAAGAAAGAAAAACTTTGTTTGTTTTTTAAACAGGAAAGAATAACTTTGTTAATATATAATGATTTTATTCAATTCAAGCAAAACTATTTTTTAAGGATATTTATGATTTATACCGAAAAATTGATAATCATAATTATTAATCTTAAGATTAATTTTTTGTAAATAATTTTTGGACTTACTATAAATTATATTTAAAAGATTTTATTACACAATTATATAAATATTTATATAATAGACCAACTTAAATAAACTTTAAATATATTCATCCGAAATATATATTTTATGGAAAAGGCTCCTCTAAAGTGCAGTGTGCGCTGTGGAGGGTAAAGTACGATCATCTCAACCCTTTATTATATTAATGATTTAGATTTAAGTTTAATAAAATTAAAATATTTCATTAAAATAAAAACAAAAACATTTGCATAGTAACCACGCAAGACTTAATCCAACAGCAATAGAAAAATAATTATCAGTACTACTCTTAATATTGTCTTTTTTGAACTCTTTCCCTCGTTAGTCTATCTTTGTTTCTGAAAAGGAAAAAACAGAAGGGGTGATAATTATTTTTGTTCCTTTTTTTATACATCAATTATCAGTCATTGGTTTGTCGTTGAAGGTGTGCAAACTACAATTTTAAAAAATGCTCCAATTGAAAGTATTTCCATATCTAAGAGCAATAAAATTAATTAATAGGATAATTACTTCTCCTTTTAAAGAACAAATCAGCGATAGCAAACCCTGCGTGCCTGTATTGAGAGAAACAATAATTATCAGAAAGCCAAAATATCCATGGCTTAAGGTTAACACGTAATTCTGACAAATAACCCTAAAAAAATAGTGTAACTCAGTACTTTTTAATTTGTATGTGCTTCCGTTAATGTTTGACATCATAGTTCAATTATTCAGAATATTTTATTTTATTTTTTATTTCCTTAACTAATCACAATCCCGACGAGATATGAGAAAGCGTTTCTCATTGATGTATGATTTAGTCCCAAACATACAGAACAAGAAGATCGGAGAGCGCAGGACATGAAACCATAAATTGTTTTTCTTTTTTTATTTTTATTTTAATGATATATTTCAATTAAAATTAAATTACAAAGATCTGAACCATTAATATAATTAAGGGTTAAGATCAGTGTACTTCATCTTCTAAAATGCAAGATGTACTTTAGAAGAGTCTTTTCCATCTTTTATATATATATATATATATATATAATAATTTGTAATTTAATAACAATATAAAATAATTTTTATTCTAATCGAAAATGTAAATACTGAAGAATAAACTTCCGGAATTATTTACATAGATTCCATCTTTTCCATCTGGCTTAATCTTTGTTATTATATTCACGAACGACCTATTTTGCAAAATTTACTTGAGTGTGTCATCATTTGACACGTGTAACGCAAAGCAGATGTCTTCCTAAATTGAGAGCTACTACAACAAAGACAAAGATTCTCAATTCTCAAAGGCTTTGGAATTTCCCCTGGCTTTATTCTGGTCGCCTTTTGCTCTGTTTAGATGAAGAATAAAATAAAGAAGAATGAACAAAAGAAAGAAAAAAGAAACAAGGATGGAAATGGAATTGAGACGTATTGATCCAGACAAATAAATAAATAAAATTTAACCTCTTTTATTTATTTATTTGGATCCCTTTAAGAAAGAATTAAAAAGGAAAAATTGTAAACAAACTTCATACAAATGAATATTTATATTCAACCCTAAAAAAATCAACCTTTTTTAATTTTTTCACTGCAATTTTTTAACCTTTTACTCCGCCATTTTTAATATAATTTTTTTTATTTTTTGTTTTATAGAAATATTTATTTTTAAAACTTGAAAAATAAGGAACCATTTCTCCTTGTTTCACATCTCTCTCTCTCTGTCTTTGTTTTTTTATCAGCCATTTTTTCGTTTCACATCTCCTGATATGGAAAATGTTAAAGGTGAGATTGATCATATTTTATTTCACTTTTCTTACTTTTTTACAAATTCAAACAAGAGAAAAATACCCGCTTCATTATTTTTGTCCTCTTTAATCCCATTCGTATATTTTATCATTCAAACATTATGAAAGAAGTTCAATAATCAATTCATATATATCATTACCGTATATCATCCAACTTGTATGGACTTGCTGGATATAAACTCTAGAGAACTTCTAAAGTTCTAATTCCCGTTTAGTCAATTTTGCCTTTCGAAAAGAATCTCAATTGTACACCATCCACGTGTATAGTGCTTTAGATTAGATGATAAGACCAATATATCACTTTTTTTTTTTTAAGAGAGTTGTTATATAATATAACTTAGTAGTGACTAGTCACGTATCTGATTTTTGGGTATACAATAGCTGTAATAAAATTTGAACCTATTACTTACCCTTTTCAATAAAATAAATAGATTTTTACTCTTTTAAGAATCAAATTCTATATGTTTCTTTAAAAAAAATAGAGTTTTTTTTTTAAATTTAAACAAACTAACCTAACTTAATGAACTTAAGTAATTAACTAATTATTTTAATAAGTATGAATTAATTATTTTTTTTCTTATGAAAAACAACAAAGAGTATAACTCTATATAAATCATCCTAATTTTCTATCATTAGACATATATTACTTTATCATTAAATAATAACATAAATTAGAAATTATTTTAAAAAATTATGTAAATCAAAATCAAAATTAAAATTAAAAATAAAAATAAAAATATATGTTTACCATAATAACAAAGTTACAGTGGTAATAAGGTGTATTAGTGATCTGATATGAACAAAGCCTTATAACTTTATGCCTTCATCTATTTGTCAGCATTTCCTTTTGTGGACTTTCCATTTTAACCGTACTGTCCGTACATATGTTATATTCCAGAACGTTCCCCAAATTTACTTGGTCCTCTTCCTATTCATGGCTAAAACGGAATTGTGAATTGTGTGAAGTCACAAAGTCAAAAGCACAGTTTAACAGTGTCATGTCATGGGCAACGGGTGGTGGAGGTGCAAAGGAATAGCCTTTTTGTTGCCACCTTTACTTTTATTTAAACACCTTGGTTTCTCCGTCTTTCTTGGAGACACAACACGCGCTCTCTCATGACTCCAACCAACTTACCCACCAACTAATCTTTTAATTCCAAACCAAACAATGCCTCTTTTTTTCACTTCACAACTTTCATTTCAGTTTGAGTTCTCCAATGGCAGTTCCTGCACCATTCTCTCTTTCTTCTGATCCCTTTGCTTCCAAATCTGCCACATCAACGGTATTTATTGTCATTTTTTCACAGTCACATGCTTTATCTCTTACACATGCCCATTTTGTTATTGTATTTGTGAATGAGCTAATTATTATTGTGAAACAGATCCTTGGTCCTGCCGCGCTGAAAAAAGGGAACTTTGCTCATTTCGGATTGTTCACGGCATTAAGGTTGGGGCCCATCTTTCTCTGCTTACCTTGTTTCAATCGTGTTGTATTCGCTTACTGTCTAGTCCTACGTTAATTTTCATGTCTGAATTGTTCGTTCCTAGATAGTGTAACTGTCTGAAAACTTCCAAGTTCCAATCTTTACTCTGTTTCTAAGTTTCACAGTTGATTTGTAAATATTGATCTAACAAAGATAAACGAAAATGGTTGTAAACCTTGAATCTCCCCTAAATATTGAGGAAAAGGCGTATTTAATGGAGGAAACTTAGGGTTCTGAATTCTGATCCCTAGCGGATTTGGGTTGAAGATTTGCAGATTCCTCATGCTTAATTGCATATTGATATTGCAATCTTCTCTTGTTTGAGAACTCCAAAATACCTATTCTATAAATGAGTATGCAGCTGTAATTTTCTTTCTTTGTAATATGTATGTATGGACCCTGATTCGAATATTTGTCTAACTAGATTACAGTTTCTGCAGCTATTTCTTAAAAGTCAGAACAGTTAATTAGTTGAATTATTGTTATTGTAATGAAATCTATTGGAGGCTCTCTTTTTTTTTTCTTCCCCTCACAAGGCTTCTATAACTTGCTCTAATGTTTGCAGGAGAAATCAAGGTTTCACTTTAAAGGCTTCAATGGGGCCTCTGGGATTTACAGAGAAACTTAACAACAACAAGCTAAAGACTTTAGCTGATGCTGAAGATGGGTGTGATATATTTAATGAACTGAAAGAGAGGTTTTTTAAGTTTTAAAAAGAATAAATACATGTAAGCTTCAGAAGAACCTATGTCATAGATGTTCATTTCTGATGCCTAATTTAGGGAAAAACTTATTAGATGCTCACTTTGTTTTCTGGCAGGAAAAATATTGAACAGTTTGAAAATCTTGCAAAGGTTCAAACACCAAAGGTAATTGTCCTCTATCTTCATCTCTATTACCTACCCACACTTTTGGCCAAGCCCTTTGTTGTCTGTTAATTTATCATTTATGGTTGTTTCTTCAAGTTGTCTACTAAAGCATTAGCAAATAAGAATTATTTACTAACAATTCCCAGAACAGTTCATGGTTATTGCTTGTGCAGATTCTAGGGTATGCCCTTCTAATGTTTTGGGATTTCAACCAGGAGAAGCATTCATGATTCGCAATGTTGCTAATTTGGTTCCTACCTTTGAGGTATAAGTCTCACTGCTAGTGATTTGGTTGCTTGTGTTTATCAGATATTTATCATTGTTTAAAGTGTGAAAGAAAGAGATACCTTATTTGCTTCTTCTAATTCCTTTTTCTTGATACAGAGTGGACCCTCCGAAACAAATGCAGCTCTAGAATTTGCTGTGAACTCCCTTCTGGTAAGCATTTTTTTTACTTAAGAAGTGCATGGCAGCACCAACCCCAATTAACTTGGGTTAAAGGTGTTGTTGATGTTGATGTTGAAGTGCATGGCAGGATTTATTTTCTTGATTTGGAAACTTCTAATACTTTTATTCATTTATCCATCACTTATTTACTTATTCATAATTTCTTTTGGGTGGTTATGTAGTTATTTGAAGTATAAAATGACTGATCTTATGATAACTAAAAGCTTCTATGGAAAGTTTGGATTTGAAGAGTTGGATATTAGAAATGAAGCCGGAGGAATATGAGTTTTTTAATTTTATTTATTTTATTTTTTCATAGCAGCTTTGTTAGGTTGATTGTAAAACACTTATTGAACTTGGGCAAAGGTGAGGTCAACTGATAACATATCATTATAAGACATACTGACATAGCTTCTAATACTTAAGACTCACAAGAAATATCTGTAGAATATTTGACTGCATGAGGTTCTAATAGCTTTATAAATTATTGGTCCAAAAACTGTAAGATTTGTACTCATTTTTAAGGAGACACAATATTTTCATTGCAGGTTGAGAACATCTTAGTCATTGGCCACAGTTGCTGTGGTGGTATACGTGCCCTGATGGGTATGCAAGATGATGATGTTGAAAAAAGGTGCTTAATTCTAGATGTTGGTTGTCCTTTTGATTTCTTTGATTAAAATGTGACATACATTTCTAACTTGAAAAAATATATTTTTTCCCTAGTAGTTTTATAAAAAGTTGGGTCATTGTTGGGAAGAATGCAAGAAAAAAAGCCAAGGCTGCTGCTTCTAACCTCAGCTTTGATGAGCAGTGCAAGCATTGTGAGAAGGTGATATATTTTTGTTCTTCGATTTGAAGGTGTGATTTGGCTATTGAAATTTCAAGTAGTTTATACACTGTCCTCAAATAGTGCATAATGGCTTATGATATTTGGCAGGGAAAGGGGGTGGGGGTGGGAAGGGTAGGGGCTAGTATTTTAACAGAAGTAATCTTGAAGACTTATCTGCAGTTTCTCCTAATGTGATTTTGGTGATTTTTTTTATCATTCAGAAAAGTAATAACAAATTAAAATCTAAACCTGATTACACCCATAGCATCAGCTAGAAGAAGAGGGTGTAACAGAGGGGGACATATATCCCGAGTAAAGAAAGCGTATTCTGTACCTGCTACACACTTTGCTAGTCAATCTGCTCAAGCTGATTTTGATGAATATATAATTTTTCATGTTTTCCATTGCTTTTGCATTTTCTTAAATGTTATCCTCTGTTTTGGATTTTTGTAGCTAAAAATATTTGATTGTTTTGGAAAATTGGGGATTGCCAACTTGGAGGCGAATGTTGACTCCTATATTGGGTTCCAAAGCTTTGTAGGAATAAAATCTTAATCAGTCAAGATTACTGCCTTGATGAATCTCATAGCTTTGTTGAAACAAACTGTCCCCTATTTTCTGATAGTCATAACTCCTTAACCTGAGTTCATCTTGAGAATTCAATCACATCTTATTTTGCCCTTGTGAAAATAGGATCTGCATCCCTCGAAACAAACTATGTATATCCTTTTGAATTCTGTTTCATGGTTTTCATTGAATGTCTCCATTGGTATCATTTTCTGATTCTCATTAATTAATGCGATCCAACTTGTCATGCAAATGTTAATCCATAAAATGTTTCACCGACCCCAATTAGTTTGGGTTAAAGGTGCTATTGATGTTGTATACTTTCAAGTTCTAATGCTTCAAGTGTTTTATGTACAGGAATCAATTAACCATTCCTTGTTAAACCTACTTACGTACCCCTGGATAGAAGAAAAGGTGGCCAATGGAGAACTCTCTATTCATGGTGGTTACTACGACTTTACCAACTGTTCATTTGAGAAGTGGACATTGGATTACCGGGGAACCGAATTGGAGGAAAATGGCAGAATTGCTGCCAAAAACAAAATATTTTGGTGTTGAAGTTTGTACTTCTATTTTCCTGTGTAATGCATCGTGTTGCTTTTTCAAAATTTGGTAGGACTTTAAAAGCATAGGCTGAGTTATGTGTTTTTGTAGAATTTATAAGATGTTTCAATCGATTGAGTTGAATAACCTCCTACCATTTCCCGTGTCTGTTGTATTATTGCTTTCTGAAAAAATGTTAAGGTCATAATGTACTACGGGCTTGATGATTTTTTTTTTTCATTTATTTACTGCTGATGCTAGCAGATAGGATTTCCCCCCTCCTTTTTTGGTGGAAATGGAACTATCTGTCTTTTATGATTTCCTCTCAATTATTGTCTATACTTTTTCATCCAATAATCAACACGACTTTTGTAAATGTTGTTTAATTCAGATTCCATCAGAATTCATTTCTCACCAATCCACCATTTCTCATTTGAAGTACTAACCGTTCAGAACTACCTGAAAATTCTTATCTTCCGAATGAGAGTTCCTCCTGTCAGTCTCTGCATAATTCATTGCCAGATGAATGTGAAAGCTACCGACAGAAACCAAAGTCATAAAATCATAAGCCTTACTTCAATAGTTTCAGTTCTCTTACAAATATCCAAACCTAGTAACGATCACATAACATTAGTACTCTCTCTTTATGACTTTTGGTACAAAACGCTCTTTTTTTATTTGGGCTGTATGCCCAACTACAACGCAGATCTTGGGCCTGAACTGGTTGCAGATGAGTTGAAATAGTCACATCAATCACTCTTTAATCTTTATTAAAGGTGCTGGTATTTTTTTATTTTTCATTTTTAAATGGGGAAGCCTTTGACGAAATTAGTGAGGGAACTTGGTTTCATGAAATTCATCGAGTTATGGTGCTCAAAACAGGTTAAGCAAAGTGATGAGATGGGTGGTTTGTTGTGAAAAACACGATGGCGATGACCCAGAATTCCTGTATAGGTACTGCATGGAGCATGCCTTTAGCATTTTTTTAAAGAAAAATATGGTGAATGGATCATCGGCTAGGAGTTATCTTATTCTGTATGGCGGAAAAAAGATGTTACATGCAATGCCATTATGAAAATGGTATGGTAACCAAACGTAATTCTTCATGAAGCTTCTCAATTTAAGAAGCTAATTTATTCCATTTCTTTCTCATTCTTAGCTGTGTGTTTATTCTGACGTGATGAATTCTATAATTGTGCGCACACCTCTTGAACCATAAAAGAAATGTCACATCTTATTGATTGAATTTCATGGATATAGCTGTTTTATCCTATTCCATGATTCTTTAATAATTCTGTTATGATTTGTAGGCTTATAAAACATGCATCTGTCGACTGCCGCTCATCAGCACATGAGCATGTTTGGTATTGGATATAGACATGCATGTCCGACATATTAGTAGTAGTACAGTCTAATTATTCAAATTTAGTCACTTTTCTGGTTGTAAATACATAACAAATTGATTTTCTTGTATTTCCAATTTTGTTATTCTGCTAATTTATGTGATGGATATGTGATATGTCATGTGTTTCAACGGGATGGTGGATGAAGAAATTGTGCTATTTCATTGGAATGAAAGAGGACCGTATAATGGCAGGAATTTTGTCTCCAGCTGCTTCCATTAAGGTTCTTGATGAAAATGCATTGTAAACACAATTGCCGCTACATGACTATTTTATGGCTACTGTGTTAATTGATTATATGTATGCTAATTGTCATTTGTCAAAACTACAAACTCTCTTAGAAAAGGTAATTTTGCACTGTATTATTGGTGTTATTTGATGTTTCATATTGGCTTTGTTGAAAATATTAGTAACTGGTAAGTAAACGCTATTTAATAAATGAGAACTTATTAGAATGTGCAACAGAAGTAACAGGACGATAAGAGATAAGATGTAACTTTTCCAATTTTATCTTAATTTATCAGATTTTTTAAGATAGGAGCATAGTTATTATCTATTTTATTCCTTTAAGCTATGATCAAATATATTATCTCTATTTATCAGATAGGTAGTTAGGATGAGTTATAAATCTGAGCAAAGATGTAATTCTGAAGCTATCAATGAAAACACATACTTTCTAATTCTATTCTTCACTATTATTTTAGAGAGACCAAGGCTTAGAATCAATAAAAGTGTGTAATCTTTTGGAATTTAACATATAACTTGATTAATAAAACTTGTGTAATCTCAAGAAATCTCGAGTGAATTAATGTAATTTACTCTATTATTATTTATTTAATTATGTTAATCAATATCTGGCCGTGACAGAGTGCTATATCCTAAATTAACTTTGAATTTTTGCTATCTAGTGGCACAAGAAATCATGTAAAGGAGAAAAACAGGTTCCTAATTCAATTGAAAATAGAATTTTCTCCAAGATTAGATTGCTTGATCAATATTTGGTCCATACATGAACAGGAAAATTTACAAGTTGAAAGATGGTGTGTTCTGTTTCTAACTTTTTCAACAATGATTGGTCAGACAAGGTTTGCAGAGGCAGGTATCCTACTACAATCAACATCTCCACTGTCAGAAGAGCCAAATTTTCCAAACTTGAGTTGCCTCCACCACTTGTGATCCCAAAGCACTTAAGTGCATATTTGGATTAAAGTTTGCAAACTTAAGTTTGGATTAAACTTAAGTTGCAAACTGAGTTTGCAAAAAGCAAACCAAGTCTTGCTTCAACAAACCTGAGTTTCCAAGCAAAATTTTGATGTCCTAACATAACCAAACATGTCAAGAAACTGAATTTATTCTCCAAACTGAGTTTAGTGCATCCCAAATGAAAAACCTTACATAGCCCAAGTTCCTGAAAATCCTAATCCCCAGCCAGCAGCTATTCCTTAAACTAGTACTTTGCTATAGTACCTTGTACTGTTTAATACGTTTATTATTTATAATTTGTTGTTGCCATTA
The DNA here is from genome assembly GCA_013407115.1 of Glycine latifolia. NCBI lineage: Eukaryota > Viridiplantae > Streptophyta > Magnoliopsida > Fabales > Fabaceae > Glycine > Glycine latifolia. The sequence goes on along the minus strand of CM023955.1, from coordinate 4,942,038 downwards.
TAGGGTGGCTCTATTGAGATTCATTTGTACTCTTATGTATAATATTAAATTACAAAATACTGTCAGTTTTAAGGTTGTTTGAGTCAGTTTTTTTTTTTTGCAGCGTATTGATTGTATTCGATATTATATCAGATTTTCATATCTTCCAGTCCAGTAAAATCTTGAAAATCTGAATACTGTAGTTATGAATGCAGAAATTCCTTCAATGTTGCCAAATTAATATATGGCAATTGCATACATATGTTTCTTCATGTATTTTAATTTCTCTTCAGATAGGTAAGAATTGTAGGATTCGTTCATTATCTATACACCACAAAGGAATTATCCAAGAGCATACATTAGCTTGTATTGCATTTCTCTATATTATTTAAAACTAAAGATCAATTGAAGTTCGAGATGTAGGCCATTGTATTGTATGCATTTTAATCAAGGTTTTGTGATGGCAGACGGCAAACTGCAATATTATAATTATTAGGAATGACATTTATACGAAATTATGAATCAATTTTACATCTGTTGCACTATAGTTTCATAAAATATAGTAAACTATACAAATCATTTTCATGGAAAACATGAAATTTCTTGAAATAATAACATCTTTTTATCAAATATAATAAACATTAACGGGAAAAAAAATCTAAATAATATTTTTTTAATAAAAATTATAAATTTTGGGCTGTTTGAAAACTAATTACCAATTTGGGACAGGGAGATATGTCCAAATTGGGTGTGACTCATTCGGTTGCTAATTCCGTTGTTAACAAGATTTTTTTTTAATATTTGCGATTATAATATTCAGTCGCAAAGAGTATTAGCGACTGAAATAGAAACCGATTTTAAAAAAATTAATTTTTTTTTAAATTGTAAATAATTTTTTAATATAGAAAAAAATTTAAATAAAATATTATATTAAAAATTAGTTATATAAAAAATCCAAAAAATAGTAAACAAAACCATATAAAAATTTAGAAATTATATTAAATAAAATAATATTAAAAAGTATAGAAAATATATTAAATAAAAAAAACATTAAAGAAAAAAACGTTGACGATTAAGTAATGTGACATGTCAGTGTATCACGGTGGCCAGTAAATATTATTGGAAACTGGATATTTAAATTAAATAAAATCTATTTTGTAATTATAAAAAAAAATAGCATTAAATATGTGTATAAACTTCGAACGGTCATAACTTTTGATAGAAATGTCCGATTGAGACGTACGATATGTCAAAATGCTCGAAATTAAGAGAAGTAATTAAAAAAATAAAATATATCATTAAATTAACTAATTAAATAATTAAAAAAATATAAAAACAAGGAAATTTTTGGATGATTGAAGATTAAATCCTAATTTTGAGCCACGTGTCAATTTTGAGTGTTTTGACACCAGTTTCACCTCAATCGAACATTCCTGTCAAAAGTTATGACCTTCCGAAGTTTATATAACCATCAATTCATGCATACATGACACGTGGCGCAACGTGGTGAAACACGCCCAATTTGAGCATGACTCAGGGGATAACATGCCTAATCTGGGTGTAATTCCATGTCCCATATTTTTAATATGTTTCTAAACAGTTCCAAATTCATAATTTTTTATTAAAAAAGTATTATTTACATTTTTTTGCCAACATTAACGTCAACAACGACTTTAACCTAAGTTAATTGGAGTTAGTGATAAATGAATATAATGATAGATACAAGAAAGTTGAAAGAAAAAAAAAGAGGAGAAGAAAAAGGAAAAATAAGATAAAAGAAAAGAAAGGTGAAAGAAGGAAGAGAAAAATAAAGAAGAAAATAACTAAAAAATGACTTAATGGAACGTAAAGATAATAATAGAACTAACCCTCTATCAAGTTTATAATTTTTCTCCATTTCATCTTAAAACATATTTTTTGTCAATCTATATCTCACTCAGTAATTGAAAATACATAAATATATCCAGCTAAGGAATCTAGCTGTGAATAGCATAGAATTGAACCTGATAGGCTGTTGTGCATGTGGCTCTATCCAAGTTGAAAATACTATCATGATAAACTTGTACAAAAGCCACAAGTTATCCATAACGGGACAAACTTACTCTACCATATTCTCTTGGTTTATTACATGTGCCAGCTTCATTATGTGGATTTGACCCTCAATATGACAAAATGTTTCATTTTATCGTTTGGTAAAAGAAAAACTAGAGCCAACGAGTTCTTATCTCAATGGCTACTGGCCCAAATTCTTTAGGCTCAACTCAAGTTTGTTGTTGTCTGTAAAGGTTCATGCATCCTCTACCAAGTCACTTCCCCTCATCCACTCAAGTGCCCACACTTCCAATGTAAAGTAAAACATTATTACTTTCTTTTAAAATAATTAACTGGTCACCACGTGCTTCAATCACGTGAGTGGAATCCAAAGCATGAAATGGGTATGTATGCATGGTTATTTTAAGATTTAAATATATTTTTAATTTTTATAATTTGATTTTTTATTTTTTATTTTATAAATTATGTTTATTTTATTTTTAATCTTTAAAATACTTTAAATGATATCTTAAATATTAAAAAAAATTTATCTAAAATGATATAAGAACGAAAAATAAAACAAATATAATTTGATATAGATGTTATTGAGCAAACCTACTGTAAGGGCATTATCTTACCTAAATAAAAAAATAATTTTAAATGGAAGCAATTTAAACCAACTTTTTGTATTGTATAAAAGAATTCATATAGTTTATTTTCTCTATTAAGAATTCATATTGAGTTTTACTTGTAAGTTGTTTTAAAATAAAAAGATTCAAACATATTTACCTGAAAATCAATTTCATAGCAAGTTAATTTTGCAAACAGCCGTCCAAATACTACATGCATGGCATAGCTTATCCTCAACACCTATCCATGTGTCACAAGAATCACTACTACCTCGTCTATAAAAGCCCACATATAACATCTCAAGGCCACTACCACAAGGATAACTTGCAGAGACTATTGATTAAGAAAGCTATTGTCATTCATTTGCTAGCTCCAACAATGGGTTCTAGCAGATTGTCATTCATTTTAGCACTTGTGCTTGTAACATTTTCATCCATGATCATTGACTCAAGGGTTGCAGAGGCACGTACCCTGCCAAAATCATCCTTACTTACATTGCCATCACTGCCAAAGTTGCCTTTGCCTCCGCTGCCAAAGGAAGAGTTGCCAGTCCCTCCAGTTACTTTGCCGGACGTACCTAAAGTGCCAGTACCAATTCCTGAACTTCCTAAAGTACCAGTACCAATTCCTGAACTTCCTAAAGTACCTGTTCCAATTCCCAACCTAACAAGTAATAACGCCAAAGTAATCCCATAAAGTACCTATGCTCTATCCAGTCACTACTACTTATTTTGTCACTTGCTAAATTAACTTGTTGCCATCCCAGGGTGGTTCTGTTGGGGTTTAATTTCTGTCCTTCAATTACATGTTATGTTCAGTTTATATGTTGTTTCAGTCAGTTGAACTTCAGCATATTATTTATTGTGACCTGTAATGTAATGTATCAACTTTTCTAGTTCAATAAATTCTTGAATTTCTGAATACTGTCATCATGGAGGCAGAAGAAGTTTCTTTCTATATGACATAATTAAGCTATGGCATATTTTCTTTTTAGCTCCATGTCTTTTCTCTTTAGTAGGATTCATTCATCATCTACAGATCATGCTGGAATTATCAAGTATCAATCGTCATTATGGCTTGTAGCTGTCATTATTCTTTCCAAATTCCACCTAAAAATTAAATGTCCATATTGATCCTCCAAGGTTATATATACACCTCAAATTGGTCCTTCATTTATCAAATTGGTCCTTAACTAATGCCATCACTTTTATCTTTCAAGTACTAAAATTTGATATTACTTCAAGACGATTTTTTTTACCCCCAAAAATAGGATGAATTTGATGTCATTTATACTTTTTGAGGAATAATTTTGTGTATTATTAGTAAATAAAAGACTCAATGGTGTTACCAGTATCTTTAGAGGATTCAAAGTAGTAAAGGAAATCTAGCTCAATTGATTGAATAAGAATGTGTGAATTGTTATAAATTTTCTGTCAAGAGTCTTCAATTCCTGCAAATAACATAAAAAAAATCCAAAGTAACCGTTACACTTCAAAGCTCAAATTAAAAGCAGTGCAGGTTCCACATGTTGGATAACACATGCGTTTTAACCAAAACGTTCTGGCAATTTCAGCTTCCCCGGCATAGGTGGCTTCTCTGAAAAGCAATATGATGGATAATTTTAATCCCTGATTTAAGAATCCACCATACATAGGATAAGTTATTTCATGATTTCATTGTTTTTTCTAGAAGAAGCACAGTTTTAACATATTAACATAACCTTTTTTTTGGGGCCCAACCAAAATTTGTTAACCTTTAAAAGGTTACATCTCAGGTCCAAGTTGCATGACTTTTCAGGACAGATGTTTATTTCTTCTAATGAATAGTATATTGAGAAGATTACATTCATCTTAAGATATTTAAACCGTTGGTAATGGAATTTAAAACAATAATGTTTATCTCAAATAAGATAAGATTATATAGGTGCTGATAAACTGCTACAGTATAATTCATAGGAATGTTATTTGTATAAAGATTTAAATTTCAATTCTTGTTTTTTTTTTTTGTTTTTAAGAATATAGTGTTTTTTAAATTTCAATTCTTATTAGTTTTATTATTAGTCCTTATATATATTTTTAAGAACTTTTAATCTATTGACTATCCTTCAAAGAGGAATTAAAAACACATGATTTTTAATCCATCACAAAACATGCTAAATCATCCATTATATACATCACTGAAAACACAAAATTTCATAGAATTTAACAGATCTTTGTCGCATACTTGAATAAGTTCTGGTTAGCGAATGTCGCTCTCTGTGTTGCAGAGCAGAACATGTTACACATGTGGCTCCATTTGAGGTTAAAATCATGATAACTTTAGTTACAGCAACATTCATATATAAGTGGTCCACTGAGAAGCCGTCTTCTTGTTGTCCACAAAGGGAAAACATTACCTTACTATATTCTTGTGATTCATAATTCATTACTCACTGGACTCGCCGTGAGGGTTTGAACCTCCAATACGACAAATGTTTCATCCTCTCTCAACTAGTAAAACAATAAACAGCGTTGTGTTTTTTTTACACCCTAAAATTGTAAATAATTTTATGAAAGTTATTTTTTTTAAATAGTTTCCAACTATAATTAATTTCTCGTTAAAAATTTATTCAAAATAGGAGTTTTAAAAAACACACACACACAAAAAGAGAAACAGTAGATGATTTTTCGTTCTATTCTTCATGACTCTAGATCAAGCGTGTTAGTCATCTATTGTTGTTTTTTTTTTCCTTTATAAAACTTGAGTTCATTGTCACGACTTATTTAAGCGAAGTCGTAAAATGAAATACGACTATAGTGTATTTTCTTAGAAAAAATATTAAGTGAAGGAGAGAACTTAAATAATTGGAGACTCAGAAATTAATTAATATAATATAATAAAATTATGAAAGTTTTAAGAACAAAAAAGTATTTAGACATTAATAATATCAACTCATAACTCAATAAACAAATTCCAATGTTAATTTTTTTTTTCTTTCTATTCTCAAAGTTGGAATACCAAATACATTGTAAACCCACAAGTAAAAATCTACTTTCCCCCCTCTTATTATTATAAATTATTCTAAAGAAAAAAAAAAGTTGGTTGTCCTACCTTTGAATCCCCAAGATTAAAATTAAACTATCCAACCACTACCAACAAGGTAGTCCAACAACGTATGGAGCAGTCTAAGGAAGGTTAGCAACCATAAAGAAAACTCAAAGGGACTTAGCCACAAAGGGTTGCAGTCATTTTGTATAAAAGGCCTGCCACTAGCATCTGGAATATGCACACATTAATTAAGCTCAAAGCAAAAGTCCTTTTGGCCTTTGCATTCTATCTATCATTTATCAGTTATCAAAATTAAGCAAATTAAGTCTTTTGACATGGCCTCCAACAGCTGCTTCATCTTGGCTTTTTTCATTGCTATTTCCTTATCATGCATGGATATTGGCCTAGCAGCTCGCTATCTTATGCAAACAACTGCACCAAATTTGCCTAAACCAACATTGCCACCTTTGCCTTCACTTCCAACATTGCCTACAATCCCAACACTGCCACAGGGTAATGTTCCACCTTTGCCAACTATCCCATCTCTGCCACAACCATCTCTTCCTACCATTCCAAGTGTCCCACAGGTGACTCTTCCACCACTTGCTGCCACTTCACTTCCAAACTTCCCCACAATCCCAACCACTATCCCCTCCTTCCCTTTCTTCTCCCCACCACCTTCCTCCACCAGTCCCTAAATGAAGCTATACCCTGCTTGTGTTGGATATATAGGCACTCATCCTTGGAGTTTGGTTCTGGCTTTCAGTGATCATTAGCTGCATTTTGTGTTGTTTTTATGTTAGACATGTGATGATGATATATTATACGTTGTTCATTTATTGCCGGGGAATATTTATTGTAATCTTTCATTTTCCTTTGTACGTTCCTTCGATCTTGTATTGTTTGCATAGGATTATTTTTTTTCTTCCCCCTCCTTACCTCATGTACTTGAAGATCATCTATTGTTATAGGGTATATACGTTATAATAAATAATACACTCTGCTTTCCTAAGTTGCCAAGCCTCCTATCGAGTTATTTCTATTCAAAGGGTAACATAAATTGACAAAATATAAACAAAAGGTTAAATATAACTGATATGCGTACTTAGAACACATCTGGACAAATACCTTAATTAAAAAGTACGTATTTATATAATAAACTTTTATTAAGTGAAAATTTATTCAGGTAAAATTTGTTTGTATAATGGTATTCAAGTTATCTTCTATTTAAAGTCTTAAATTGCTTATTTCAAGTAGACTTCCAGGTTTTATATACTCTTTTTATGTGATGAGAAATAGAAAGGAATATATATGGAAAAAACTCAAGTGATTGGAGCTAAACTAGCTACTTTCAAAATAATAAAATGAAAAGCACCTAATGGAGTGAGAGAGTCAAAGTCAAAAAAAGATTTCTAACCCCTGTATTATTAAAAATCATGCATAAAACTTTCGTCTTAAATGATTCTTAAGTGATAAAAGAAAGAAATTAAGTCTTTTTATATACCAGATTATATTATGTATAAAACTGAATCATTTCAACTTTGAAATTTCTAAAAAACTACTAATCCTTAACTTTTTTAAGAATCTTTTATCAATAGTTGTGAATGATTGTTTTGAAGTGAATTAGGGAGTCACTACGAAGGGATTGAATAGTAATCCTTGACTGATTTATGTTTTTTTTCTACACAAGGATTCAATTTGGTTGGAAATGGATTCCGAACTCCTTCTTCGTGTCTTCTCTCATTCGAAGAATGTCCATTGGACACTTTACTCTAGATGGATGAATTGTAAAAGTTCACTGACAATTTTAACTTCAGGATTACTCATATTTATTGTGAAGGTAACTCGTGTGTATATAGACTTGCCTCTTTTGATACTCATTCTTTAGATATACTTGGTGGGAGATCTCCACCATCTTTTTATTTCTTAGGAACTCCTTAGGCATAGACAGAGGCTTCCATTTTATAGATTTCCTTAATTCCATCCCTTGGGTATGATTCGACTCTCCCAAGTGCTTTGTAATTTGGCTTCAAACGAATATATTTGGAGGAGGATCTTTTTGGGAGGATAGGGATTGGGGTGCCAACATAATTGAGATGTCAACCCTCATTTTTCCTTGAATTTTCATCTTTCTTTTTGCTAAAGAAAATATCCTTCTAACTTGTATTAATTTAGAAACAAGGGTCTTACAAAGATAAATTTAAATAATATATATATTTTATATTATGACTTGTATTAATTTTGTGACATTCCCAATACCCCTTTTTCGATTTACCAATTATTTTTTTGACCATTCATTTATATTTAGTTAAAATATTCATTGCGTCAAATTTCATCTATCTTAAAATCACAAACATGTAAAAGAAACAAAAGCGTTAATTTTGATATATATATATATATATATGACATTGTTAACTAATTAAATAATACTTTAAGTATGTTTATTAAAATTATTATTATAAAAATAATAAATTTTAACAATATAGATATTTATAATTAGTTGAACGTATATATTAAACATCTTATATGGTATCAGCATATTCCAATTAACTACTTAAAAAATTAATAACTGCATTTGGTAAACTTAAGTTAATTTAACTATATGTATAAATACAGAGATAAAGAAATAGATAAATTGGCAGATAGAATAAGTTGGGAGGCCCAAACCGTTTTGGATGCATCGGGATTCCTCATTCTCAGGCTCTCAAACACTTTCTGGATAGTAGTAACAAATATGAAATATCCGTTCAAAACATTAAAAATATATAGAAACGAATAAACTTTACATCATTTTAATTCTACCACTGGGTTCATAGACTACTTACTGCCTTTAAGAGGATGTAACTTGCATTTTTAGTTTTTTATGCGAGAGGATGTACCGTTTATTAGAAGCTATGTAAGGACTAAGGAGTATGCTGTGCAGTAAAGAATATTAATAAAATTACGAAAATAACCACCCATTATATGATGGTCAACTGGACTTTTTGGGTTATTGGCGGTCAAAGCATCAAATGGTAGTAATACTCGTTGGCCTAATTTGTGACTAAGAAATGCCATTAGCTGTAAGGGTGACATCTGGCAGCTGAGAATCAGATGAACTGAGTTAGATAAACCAACTCTTGGTATTTCCCGTTTTCCAAACCCAATTCTCCCCAGAAACAAAAAAACAAGTAAAGAATATTTTAAACAAACATGCACTTTAATTATCGTTGTGTAATTGTATGAAATTATGAATGTATCCCCTCTCTCTCTATATCTTTGTTACCACAAAGTATGAACTGGTCATCCTACATTTGAATATTGGGGGCTATAATTTAATAATAACCAACCCCAATATTATTCCAACTTAATAAAATGATTTATTCAAATACTGGAAGGTGAACTAACAAAAAGATTGGTATTTGGCTCTCCAAACAAAGTTGAACTGAAATCAACCATAGACTCTCTAGTCTCTAGCTCTATATAAGACCAACCACTATTCTGCAGCCTCTCATCCAATACTCAAAGCAAATACATACCATTTTCATATTTGCCAATTCCTCTTCTTCATTTCTGCAATTTATTCAGCTATGGCCTCAAGCAAACCATTGATCACAGCTTTCCTTCTTGCTCTGACCTTGTCAAGCATGAGCATGAGCCAAGCAGCTCGCCATCTTATGCAAACAACTGCACCAAATTTGCCGGGCATTCCCACTTTGCCTTCACTTCCAACTCTGCCTCAGGGCAATGTTCCACCTATGCCTACAATCCCAACACTGCCACAACCTACCCTACCATCTTTGCCTACCACTTTGCCTCCAATTCCCAGCAGCATCCCTACCATTCCCTTCCCACAGCTCAACATTCCTCCATTGCCCTCAATCCCCACAATTCCAACCACTATGCCCTCCATCCCATTCCTCTCCCCACCTCCTTCAACCTCTACCTCTACCCCTTAAAAAATACCTTTCATTCTTTCATTCTGGGCTACCTACCCTCTGACTTGGTATCTCTGCTAAGTTGCATGCATGCAATAGATCGATATATGGCTTGATTTCTTTCGCGTTTGTGAGAACATTGTATGGTGTTATCATAGTATCTTTGTTGTTTGGTGTGAAAAACAGTGTATTTTCTATTCAATTTATGAGTTGTTTCTTGTTACTGTTAATTTGTACTTTTGATTATATTATAGACTGTGACTGATTTACACAGATATACAATTATATATGATATGATGTCTTCTTGTTTTTTAAGCTCTTACAACATCCCAATTAATAAGCTCCATCTCTAATCATTTATATTCACATCACTAGGAGTGTTTCATTTGAGCCATTGGATTTCTCTACGTTTGGCTTATATAGCTCATGTAGTCCATACCAGGTAACGAGTAAAAGTAAAGAAAGAAGTAAATATAGCAGAGCGAGGCACTGTGAACTGCTAATCACGAAATCTGGTGTTTCATCTCGTAAAAATGAGTTGCAACAACAATAATAATCCGAATTTTAATACTGTTTTATAGGTATATATTGTGTAAAATGCAAATTTTTATCATGCAGATTTTAAATAAAACTCCAGATTAAAAAAACAACACCAAAAATATTTAAGAAACTGCATGCTAATATAGTATCATACTATATGTTTGGTGGAAAAAAATCTTCAACAATGCAACCATCATAACTTTGCTATAACAAATTGTCACGAGGCTGAAAAAATATTCGAAGGAAAAAATACATCGTAGCAACAGCTAGGAAGCAGAATTCATTCATGTTGTCATGAGCTAATAATAATAGTTAATAATTTTTTCCGTCGACACAAACAGTAGACAACGGATTAGTAGCTAAATCTAAGTGTATTTGGCCCCACTTAAATTGAATTTCGGTGGCCTAGCTAGTCCTAAGATTGAATACACTTACTAGGAATAAAACGTTATAGACCTTCTTCAGTGTGAAAAGCCATTTGCAGAGTATAGACCCTCTTAATCGGGAGATACCTCAGTAATCAGGACAAAAATTAAGGAATATCCTCTCCTTTTGTAAATCTCAGAACAACCTAATTAGAATGCTTACCCAGCCCTTACCTTTTATTACACGGAAGCCTTAAAATGTGGTAGGAAAGGAATTCTAAACAATGATTATATATATGTTAATGATAACTCTTGTTTATTATGTGATTAGAAACTATGACTAAAGTCACTTTAGATAAATTTTTCAATAAGTATTTATATTAAAAAAACGGGATGTAAAATGAATTAAACGTTTTAATTACATAAATTTTAAAATTAATTTATATATACTTTAATTTTTGAAGATGTTAAATGAATCAATACAATATGAAATAAAAACAAAACTGTGCGGATAAGACTTTGAGAATTGAGACTGAAGAACAATTATTATTTATAAAAAAAAAATTAAGATCGGACTAGATCCGATGTGGACATTTGGTAATAAATCACACTGATTGATATAATTTCATTGATTAAGTAAAAATCCACACTAAAACCCTCTGGATTCTGGAACTTAGGAGTGCCAGTGAAATCACCCTCCTGTTAATAATATTAGACGAGAAACAACAATGCATGGGAGTATCTGCTCCTTACCAAAATTTTAACCAAAACTAGTCAAAATTATAAAAATCCCTCCACACCCATCACGCTCAAACCAACTAGACATTTTTTCAAATCACCCTTCTTGGAAATATCGTCTATACCAATTAAACATGGAGAAAAAGATCGTTAACGGCATTAAAATGAACTGGATCACTATGACAAAGCACTCATCAAGAGTCTGAGAGTAACATTCGATGCCATTTAAAACCGACGACCAACGTGGATGCGGTGTAACGATCCACACATGAAACACCGTTCTTTAGGTGAATTCATCTTCTTTCTAAGGTGCAGTATAAAAGCTCAAGTAGGGCAGGTCCATGTCTCATCACCACGAATTCTCTCTGATGGAGTACAAGTATGAGTTAAAGTCCCACATCGGATAGAAATAAAAAAGTTGAATACCATATAACTGAGGAGAAGACCCATAAATCTGAACCTTAAGGTTTTGGACTAAGGTATGGTGTCTAATTCACTTATATGGTTACTCAAATGTAAATATCTTCGATATTTATCCCGCTCGGTATCCCAACATCCTCTTACACTTTTCCTACACACTGATTTCAACCATATACTACTAAAATGTCCTCCTTCCGTCTGCTACTCTTATGATTCTTCTTCATTGCTTTGACACTTTTGTCCATGGGCAATGTTCAAGCCAGTAGAAAACTTCTGGCACCCACATTGCCCAATATGGGCAATTCTCCTCCTCGCGTGATTTTTCCTCCATTCCCACCAGTAACGGACTGGCCAGAGTACAGGTTGCCCTCACCATTTATTCGCATAGTTCCACCATTCTCACCACCTCCCACAACTACCCAATCCTTGACTTCTTCAGTATATTGACGTTGCATTGCATGCATGTATGTGCAGTAATAAAATAAAGGTTCAAGCACAAGCTTTCCTATCTCTTTATTTACTTTTTGTTTTCTATCCTTTGATTGGGTGAAATATGCCATGTAGCACCTTGTAATGGAGAATCATATATTATATATATGTCTCCCTTTAGCTTTTGTGCAACGTGCGAAAAGGATACTTTTTTCTTGTAATTGATAGACTACTGCCTTTATAAGAGGATGTAATATGTGTTTTTTTTTTTTATGAGAGGATGTAAGTTTGAAGGTCTGTATCAATATTCTGTGACTGTGTAGTAAAAAATGAAAAATAATGGAAAAGATTATTTAAAAAATTAGGAAAATTAAGTCCTACTATATGGTGGTCAAAGTCAAATGAACTCTTATGGGTAATTCATTCAAAGCCTGAAATGGTTGTAATACTTGTTTTATGCCTAAGTGTGACTGTGAAACGGCATTGGCGGTAAAGGGTGAATCAACTATTGGCTGTTATATTTGTTTTTGTTTTATAAAAAAAAATGTTAGTTTTATTAAAAATATGAGGTGGGGTATTTAAAACTTGATAGCCCTTTTCTTATTTCCTCTTTTGTTTTTTTTTCTAATCATAAGTTATATCTTCCTTTTCTAACAAATTAGTGCATATTTGATTTTATATTTTGAGAATTAACTATAAATCTAGAATTAATTTTGAATAAATTTTTATATATTTGGTTTCATATTAAAAAAAATTAGAGTTAACTGTGGACCTAAAATTAATTCTAAATTAAAATGATTTTAAATAACTTTTATATGCCTTTGATGTTAAAATTTTATATTAAATATTAGTGTTAACTTGATTTTATAATAAAAAAAATCATACATAAAACACCAAACTTTCAAGTTAATTTTAATTAAAATTAATTTTCATTTAAAATTATTTTTATCAATATTTATTTAAACACGTGTTGAGAGAAAAAAAATTATTATAAATAAAGAGGCACTTTATCGTAGGATAATTGTATCCCCTTTTCGCTTTCTCTCTCTCTTGCATACAAAATATGTGTTGAGTTGGTCATCCTACATTTGAATATTGGGGCTATAACTTAATAATCGCCAACCACCTTATTTGTCCAACTTAATAAAATGATTTATTCAAATACTGGAAGGTGAACTAACAAAAAGATTGGTATTTGGTTCTCCAACCAAAGTCTCTCTAGCTCTATATAAGACCAAGCACTATCCTTCAGCCTCTCATCCAATACTCAAAGCAAATACATACTATTTTCATATTTGCCAATTCCCTCTTCTTCATTTTTGCAATTCATTGAGCTATGGCCTCAATCAAATCATTGATCGCAGCTTTCTTTCTTGCTCTGACCTTGTCAAGCATGAGCATGAGCCAAGCAGCTCGCCATCTTATGCAAACAACTGCACCAAATTTGCCGGGCATTCCCACTTTGCCTAAACCAACATTGCCACCTTTTCCTTCACTTCCAACATTGCCTCAGGGCAATGTTCCACCTTTGCCTACAATCCCAACACTGCCACAACCTACCCTACCATCTTTGCCTACCACTTTGCCACCACTTCCCAGCAGCATCCCTACCATTCCGTCATTGCCCAACATTCCCTCAATCCCCACAATCACAATTCCAACCACTATGCCCTCCATTCCTTTCCTATCTCCACCACCTTCCACCTCAAGCCCTTAAAAATACCTCTAATTCCTCTGACTTTGGTATCTCTGCCAAGTTGAATGCATGCAATAGATATGGCTTGATTCCTTAATTTCGCGTATGCGAGAGCATTGTATGGTGTTTTCCTTGTGTCTTTGTTGTTTGGTGTGAGAAAAACAGTGTATTTTCTTTTCAATTTATGAGTTGCTTGTTATTGTTTGTACTTTTTATTATATTATAGATTGTGACTATGATTACACAGTTATACAATTATGAATTTATGATATGTCTTCTCCTTTTAAGCTCTTCCAACATCTTAATTAATTATATTTACATCACTGAGATTATTTCACTTCAGCCCTTGGGTTTTCACTTCTCAAATTTCAACGTTTAGCTTACATAGCTCAAGCAGTCTATACCACGTAATGACTAAGAGTAAAGAAAGAAGTAAATATAGCAAAACGAGGCACTGTGAACTGCTAATCATGAAATCTGGTGTTCATCTCATAGCAGTGAGTTGTAACAACAATAATTATAGTTCCACACTAACTTCCCTATACTAGCTAGTAATAACTTTATGTGATATATAACTGTTTTAAACAGTAGAAAAAGGTTATCAACCAAAAATAACGTATTCTTAGCAACTTAAACATAAGTTGCTTCCTAGTGTACATTGGTATTAACAGAGGTTCAGCCGTTCAGATAAAACAATATACTACGTACAAGTTATGAACTTCACAAAACTCTCATCAATGGAAACAGTTTCATACTAATTTTTTGTAATAATGGATCCAAATATTCGGAATAATCAGAAAATCTTGAACAATAGAACAAGCAATAACTTTGTTATAACAAATTGTCATGAGGTAGGAGAAATGCTGAAGGCAAAATGCTTTGTGGCCACTGGAAACAAATTTCATTCATATTGTCATGAGCAGCAATATCAGAGTTAATACTAGTAATTTTTTTCTTACATAAACAGTAGACAAAGGGACTAGTAGCTAAATCTAAGTTTATTTGGCCCCGCTTGAATTCAGTTTTGACATCCAAATACACTTTAGGAGTAAATGTTACGTATGGTAACTACGGTATGGTGTACTTCAGTTTGAAAGGCGAATTAGCCATCTTGTTTTGAACTCATTAATCCGACAACAAGAGCAGTTGATTTAAATGCTTACCCAATCCATTTTATTAAAGGGCAGCCTTTGCATGAAACATCCATCATTATAGATGTTTAGATACATGCAAATCTTACTGCCATGAGCAGAGATGCTATCTTGTGATTAGAAACTATGTCTAGATCAGTTTAGATAAACTTTTTAATAAATATTGATAACAGTTGAAACTAGAAAATAGAAGATAAACTGAATATTTTTTAAAAGATAAATTTAACTTATAAACCTTAATTAGTGGCGAGGGATTGGGATAGATAAGAGGTCTTGAATTGAGTTCTCATTCTTTGTATACTAAAATATATAAAATTAAAATAACTATTTTAAATTATTTCTTTAACAATAATGTTTTTAATAATTTTTTAAAATATTTTTCTCTTTTAATGTATCCTTCTCACCTTTATTTTTAAAGAAATTATCAACAGTAAAAAGAATCTTGTATCACAATATAAAATATTTATTATAAATCTAAATATAATTTATATATTTAAAACTTATAAGAAGAATAAATTAAATTATTAACAGTATTTTTAAGAAAAAAATTCACTTTTGATTTCTTAATGGAGTAATATCTAAGAAAACATTGATTACTACTAGTAATTGCCAAAGGAGAAAGGCGTTGCTGTCTACAAATATAACAGTTAATGCATAAGAATTAAGAAGCACATGGCAATGGCAGGTACATCAACCACATATTCTCTTGAATTGAAATGCATTTTCCTGCTCTAATAATGAGTACATTCATTATGGAGGCATTATCTTTAGCTATACTATTTTAATAAACTCAATGCTTCCTACCCAACAGCTCTGGGACCAAGTGAGTGATGGCCGATTGGGCGGTGAACTGTAGTCAGTAGACTCAACCTGTGAAGAAAGAAGGTGAAAGGTAAATAAACTCCAGAGTGCAAAGGTAAATTTAGTTGGAATTTAAATTATAATTTTTCGTTAAGCCTTCGAAATCCTCCTTTAACTACTTTTATGAGTTCTCTTAAATTGGAGTGTGGGGGAGAAAAAGTATATTTATAAGTTAACTACGTTAGTTTTTAATGAGACTTTAATTTAACTAAGAAAAATTAATTTCAATCAATTATAAAACTTGGAGACTAAAATCAAATAATTATAAATTTTGAAGACTAAAATTGTACATGCAAAATCAAAGACAATGCAAGATCAAATAATCATGTCAAAACATCACATCATCGTGCAAGTGATATGTCATCAGTGAGTTCAACATTAGTAAATTTTAACTAACAAAAGAGACTAAAATTATATAATTGTAATATTTAAGAGACTCAATTTGTGTGATTTCAACTTAATTAAGGAATTAAAATTATATATTACTATATCTAAACTAATTGGTGCAATCGGAACACGATGGACTCAAATCACACAATGATAATAATTAAGAGATAAAAAATATAATTAAACTTAAAAAAATAATTTTAAAATTTTCCTCTCTGACTTTCAAACTATTTAGCTAAAACTAGGAAAAAAATTATAAAAATATTTGGAATACGAGAAGAATAAAGCATGAAAGTGCCACCACCAAAACAAAATCACTAAATGCATGAAGTGAATCTATCATGAAGAGTTAGGAGAGTTTTCACTAATAGGTTACAAACAAATCACACAAGTAACCTTTTAGTACTCCATCCAATCCAAAATTAGGGACACTAAGCCTATGAACTACATTGAGTTTCAAAGATACATTGAATTTTTGAATTACTATAATATTAGTGTGAAATATATATTGTAGCTGACTAACCTATGCTACAAAACCTAGCTGGCTACCTATTGTACGGACTCCCCTCTTAACCAAAGATGATACATTGAGTTTCAAAAATTGCTCCCCTCTTTAAAAAAAAAAAATACTTCTACAAATGCACATTCAAGCCCTGCAAACAAAACCCAAACATGTTGTACTTACTGGTTATTGTCATTTATACGTTCATCAATTTGTTTATTCCTATATCCACTATAGATTTTCTTTTTCTACTACTACATTCTAGCAAGAAGTCCCTCCCCTCCCCTTCAAACAAGACATTTCACAAATAATCTGGGAAACACCATCTTCATACCAATTTAACATCAAGAAAAAGACCGCTAAGTGAAAATATAAAGCGACATTAAAATGCATGAAGTGGGAGTGGGACACTTTTGCATCTATATCAACATACCGTTGTCAGAGTCCGAGAGTAATGCCCTCCCAACATTTGAAGCCATTTAAAACCGACGTGGATGAGGTGTAACGATCCACACATAAAACACCGTTCTTTAGGCGAATTCCTCTTCTTCTAAGGTGCACTATAAAAGCTCAAGGGCAGGTCCTTGTCTCATCACCCCGATTCCCCTTAACTTTTCCTATACTTACTGATTCCACTCATATACTACTAAAATGGCCTCCTTCCGTGTGCTTCTCCTACCATTTTTCTTCATTGCTTTGTCACTTTTATCCATTGGCAATGTCCAAGCCAGTAGAAAACTTCTGGCACCCACATTGCCCAATATGGACAATTCTCCTCCTCGGGTGATTTTTCCTCCATTCCCACCAGTAACAGACTGGCCAGAGTATAGGTTGCCTTCACCCTTAATTCGCACACTTCCACCCTTCTCACCACCTTCCACAACTATCAATCCTTGAGTTGTTGCATTATTTGCTACAAGTATATATGCTCCACAGACCACAGTAGATTAATGTAGCGTAATCAATGTTGCTTAGCATGTCTGTGCAGTAAAATAAAGGTTCACGCACAAGCTTTCAATTCCCATCCTGTTTATTTACTTTGTTTGTTATCCTTTGATTGAGTGAAATACGCCATGTAGCACCATGTAATGGAGCATCATATGTTTCTCTTTGGCTTTTGAGCAAAATATATGTTGCATTAAAGTATAATTTACTTTTCCTCTAAATTTTGAGTGCTTCAGCCTTCCAAAAAAAAAAAAAAAACAGGAAGTCTATTATTCAGTAGTTTGTGCTTCATATTATAAAATTTTGGCCAATGGCAAGCAAGGAAAATGAATAGGGGTCAATCGTGATTACTTAATCTGCACAATTCCATGCGCATTGAGCAATTAGGCACCCATAGTTAATCTAAATATACCAAAACACCAACATGGTTAACATACGCCTCTAAAATATTGAAGATTTAGCCTACATAAGCCTCAATCAAATTGTGGTTTCATCAATATTAAGTCATACATAGAAAGAAACTGATCTTACAGATCAATCAACAAAATTGAATCCATGAAATTTTTTGTTTTGAATACATCAGAAATCAAATTCAAAATATGTATATCTTAGATGGCTTTATATTTGGGGTCCGCAGTGACCAGGTGATAAGCTATAACCAAAGCAAAAATGAAGATGCCAAGAATGTTGGCAATGACTCCCAAGGCTTCATCATCAATCATATCTCTTACTTTCTGGACGAGATGAGAAAAAATAAAACCAAATAATTAAGCAAAACAGATATCAAATGAATTGCTTTATAATAATCAATTTAAACGAATTGAATTCTCCGTCATATTATACGAACGGGTTAAAAAAAAGAAATATAAATAAGAAGTTATGAATGAGAGATTGACCTTGTGAGTCGCTGAACGAAGTTGTTTGTTGGGTCGGGAACACGCAGGGAGCGTTAAGCGTAGCCTCAACTCTTAAAAGAAGCAAGGGTGCGTTGAACTGGACTTAAGGCGATATTTCAAACGCCGTCGTTTCTGTTCAAAGTTTCACCGCTCAAAAACTATAAGGCTTTTGTATGCTGCTGCGATTCGAGCGTTGACTTGGCCATAACGTGGAATTCTTACCACTAAACTACAGCCACATCTTGTTTGGAGAAGTGAAACTTTTTTATTATGACAGAAAACAAAAGTAGGGGAAATGGGGCCCCACGATCCTTTGCACCGAAAGATAATTTTGTGCGGTGGTATAACTATAAGATCACAGTTTAACTGTAACTGGGGACCATTATTCAAATTTTTAAATTAACCATATTAAATTGGCGATTTCTGAAGGATAGCTTTTATTTACAAGAACAAGAATGAATGAAAGTGCTGTTTATAATAAATAATTCATATTCAGGTTCAAGGTTCACGTTCACACTTCTCTTGGAAAAACCGCTCAATCATTTATCCAAAATAGAAAGATTCAAAACTTGAGTAGATACCAAATCATTTCAATCTGAACTTTTAATTTTATTTTTTAGTCTTTACAAAATTTATGAGTTATAAGAATAAAAAAAGTTAGTCGTTGGATCAGACTGCAAGATTAAATGTGTAAAATGTAACTGCAGAAATGCAGATCCATTTTTGTTTTCCACAGCAAAGATATCTTACTAGACCAATATTGATTCGTTTTGTATCCTGCAAAGTTTCACCAATGAAGGAACCAACGTACAGATGTCCTAAAAAAGCGGGACATGATTGACTTGATTCTTATTAAATACAGTAATGAAATATTAGTAGAAGCTAAGATTCTTTCATTAATTATAATCTCTCGCTACAATTGCTTGGTTTCTTTGTTTGTGAGTTTCTGTCTATCTTGTCATCCATCATTGTTGTTGAAGAATATTATAAAAGTGGTGCCCATTATTCACACGACTAAATTATTCACACCCCATTAACACTTCATCACATAACGCAATCATGGAAAAGAGGCAAAGAAGTAAAGATAACAAGCCTTTTATTTATAAGCACTATCACATCATAAGCAATAGCACCATGGAAAAAGGAGCACAAGAATGCACCCACTCACGGCACGTGCAGTTCTCCAAAGGCGCAAATTCACACACAGAATAACAGAAACAAACCACAAACACTGAAAATTAAACACACTCGATAGAAGCGAATCAAGTAGTAGTAAGTAGTAAGAAACAATGCAGATCACATCAGAGAAACACAAAGCTAATTAAAAGCTTCAATAATCAATTAATTATCCCCACCATTGGTGCACCGCAACTCCTTCATCCCTCACCCTTCCATACAAAGCCAAGCACTCCCAATAAGTTCTTTTGTTCTTCTTCATTGTCTTCCCCCTCTGCCAACACTCATTCTTACACTCTAAGAAAAGTTCATCCACCAACCTTATTGTCCTCGTCTTGATCATCTCCTCCACCACCTCTGCTTCCGCCTTCATCACAACGTACTCTTCCTCCTTCACATTCTTAGACAACCAAGCAGAAACAGCGAAATGGTCTTCCGGCACAACCGCGACGCTGTGAGTCTCAAACTTAGTATTCTTCTTGGGATAGTTCTTCTTAAACCATTGCATCACACCCTTGTTCTCCTCAGGCAATCCTACACCAATGAAGACTCTTCTTTTGTAACCTTCAAGAGAATCACCCACCAAGTCAGGTAAATACTTGATCTTGTTCAAGTACTTCCTTGATTTAACCAAAGCCTTTCTCGGAGGCTCCAAAAGAACATCTTGAAGACCCTTCAATGCCACACTCTTGGCCTCTGTCTTTGTCGCCAAAAGCTTCCTCTTTGGGGAAGAATCAGAATCTACCAACCTAACGGCTGGCCCAGTTTTCTTCAATGCAACAACAACAGCAAACCCATATCGCTTAAGGGAAACAACTCTATAATTATTTTGTTCTTCGAAAGCAGAATTTGACGGTTTAGACCCCAACGGGAGAGCCACAATGCCATCAATTTTCAGAATGCGATCAATAAACTCAGCATCAATATCACCAGAGGTGAACACAAAATCATAAGACACATCAGCAAACAAGCTCTTACTTTCCCAATCAGAATCCATGACAACGTCAATCTTTTCTCTGAAGACATTAGGAACAGGAGAGTTCACAACGAGTGCCTCATCGTTCTCTCTGAGGAGACCCTCATAAGCGAAATCATGTAGAATCGAATTCAATAGTCCCACATCGACAGACCCAGATGCTGCGACATTGGGAACAAAACTGGACGAGAAATAGAATCCTTTGAGAACAGTTCCCAAGAAAGGCAAGACAGCAAGAACCATGGCCACGAACAATGAACGAGACAGAATGCGCAAAACAAGCGCATCGGGAATCCTGATAACGAGGAAAGTTTCGGGGTTGAGAGCAGCAATTGTTCTTCCATCGTGCAAATGCTTCTTCTTCATCGTGCTCCCCATCGATAATTAAATTAACCAAGCGAGATGAGATCCTTTTGAGTAAAGTTGGAAGAGAAAAAACAAAGAAAGCCAGCGATCTAGGAAGGAGAGAATTTCAGCGACTGCAAAACCTGGCAGAGGTATGGTTTCCACCCACAAGAGCCACACGGTTGCTTCGTATTCTACACCACATCAACATCAACTGTCTCATCCTTTGGACCTCCATTGTAAGGTTTTGGCAAACCCCGATCGGAGGTGGCGTTCACGTTTCACCCAATTGCTGTTGTCATCTGAAAATCAAGAGCGCCACCAGAACAAGGAAGAGGAGATGATGAGACAGTGATGTATGAAGATGAAGAAAATATATCTGCGTGTGTGTATGACTCTGAGAATGAATCGCTGAGCAGAAAGCGGAAGAAAAGTTGGTACTTTTTATAAGGGTAGACAGAAACGGGTAACGGAGGAGGAGGAGGAGGAGGCGCAGATGAGTTGTATTTTACCACTAGTCAGTTACTATGTTTAGTATTTCGATATGATTGATGATGCCCGTGTGAGGGCAGTGTTACGTTAAAACTTCCAACACCGTCAACGTGCTTTGAGTTAAATTTAGGATTATTTATTCTCAGAATTCATTAATTAACTCTACAACTTTGGAATGGAACGTGTGGTTTAGCCGTAAATATAAGGAAAATTATCTAGAGGCTGGATACTTTTAGTTAGCTTTGATGTTGTTCGTAATATTATTCGATATTTTGGGGATTAATATCTGAAAATCTAGTTAAAGAAACAGATACTTACATATGAATAATGATATATAAATATTTTACTATTATTATTATGTCTTTAATTATTAAATAATATAATGGATGTTCACCTTTTTTTTTTACTTATAGATTGATTGAAACCTCTCGAAATCATGGGACGGGGTGTGTGGCATGGCTTGGCTGCTTTGTTGTGGGCCGTGTCATTCATTTTGAAGATAGAACGTGTCTGTACTTGTACTGTGTGTTTCCCCATATGTAAATAATCATACCCCGTAACAACAGAGATAAGGGGGGCACAAATAAAAAATTGGTACAATTTTTTTTAATAACAAAAAAGTGTTTATTTGATTGAAAATAATAGTTTATAAAGAGAGTAATGTATTTTTAAAGTTTCTAAATTTTTACTCAAATGTGATCAACATCTCCACACTTTATATCAATCAATATAGTTTCAAACTTTTCAAAAACATGTTAATTTAGTCTTTCATCTCTAAAACTTTATCACTGTTAAAAAAAATATATCATATTTTTTAGAAGTTAAAAAAAGATTAATTTCACATGTAATTTTTAAAAAAAAATTATTAACATAAATAATTCAACACTTAAGTCTCTTAATTAAAGTTTAGAATTTGATTTTGATCAACTAGTGTGCTAATACTGAAGAACCAATTTGGTATTAGTTTTAGGCTTTAGGTAATATAAACATCTCACAATTCATCACTTATCATCAAATTGATCAACTAGTGTAATATTACATAAGAACCAATTTGAGCTAATAGATATTCAAACAAAACTTTATAAAGTTAAAGGAATAATAGGAAGAAAAAAAAATTGAACCAAAGTGATAATAATTTATGTATCTTAATCAAATGATTCATGTTTAAATCCTTATTCAATTTAAATATAAAATAAATCATGTTAAAAGTAAAATAACATCTTGTATGTGTTTACAATTTTCAGATAAAGATTTATCATCATTTTCGGTAAAAGATAATTTCGTACTAATATGATTATAAAAAAAATTTGGGAAAAAAATTAAAACAATCATATATCTTAACCTAATATTTAAATTAAAAAATGTTATTATATCTGAAAGCGGAGATTCCGCGAAGAAGGGAATATAAAGGAAGAGCAGCGGAGCTGAAGAGGGAGAGGACAGAACCTAAAGAAAGAAAGAAGATGGGAGTGGAGAAGCAGTTGTTGAGGCCTGGTACCGGTCCCAAGCCAATTCCCGGTCAGAACGTAACCGTTCACTGCACTGGTTTCGGTGAGTTAGACTTAGTTATTCTCCCTTTCCCTTTCCCTTTTCCTTTCCCTTTCCCTTTCTAAACCCTAAATCTCTCTCTCTGAGCGTTCCTTATTAGATGAGATCTAGCTGTTGTTTGATCACTTTGATGTGCTTGTCGATTTTGTGAGCAGGGAAGAACGGTGACCTTTCTCAGAAATTCTGGAGGTTACCTACCAATACCATTTCTCTTCCTTTCCTTTCCTTTCATTCATTCATTTTTAATTAACTCTCCTTATCTTACTCTTACAGCACAAAGGATCCTGGCCAGAACCCATTCACTTTCAAAATTGGCCAAGGTTCTGTTATCAAAGGTATCTATGTATACCAATCCACTAATAATACATACCATTTTCACTCTCTTCCTCTTGCTTTTACATACATAATACTGTTGATTTGTATAAGAGTTTGTATCTTGATTCACATGTGTAGACACCTAATATCTTTTACCCACTTTGATTTATTTTCCAACTGTAGGATGGGATGAAGGTGTGCTTGGCATGCAAATTGGTGAAGTTGCTCGTCTCCGCGTAATATTTCTATGCTCTTACTTCTTGTTCTCACTTGAAAACTACTGCATACATTATAATATTACCTCCTATAAATCTTACTTTTCTCTCATTACAAAACTTGTAGCTATTAACTAAGTACTAGCTATTCTTTGATTTTGATGTTACTTGTTCTCACTTTAATCATTGTGAATATTATACGATCCATCTTGTTTTTCCCTTGGTTCTAAAACTTTTCGCTTTATATAAAGATGGTCAAAATATCCTAGTGTCTTAGAATCCTTGTCATGACTCAAATTGTCACTTGTTGGAAAATCCTTGATGACTATTTTCAACGCAACATATATATGCTTTCATGTGCATAATTCAATTTCTTTTTTCTGACATTATATCCAACTGAGTGTTCTTGGTAGAGGTGACATTACAAATCAGCCTTACCATATGTTGAACTTTCCCGGGAAAGGGAATCCATTTAAGGTTATTGGTCCCTAATTCATTGTATTTCCTTGATTCTTAGCTCTTTGTTTCTTTGTTACTTTCTTCTTAAGTGGAGGCTTATTAAATTGAATAGACCCCGTTGTTCACATTGTTAATAATCTTGCAGTGCTCTCCGGATTATGCTTATGGTGCTGGTGGCTTTCCTGCTTGGGGAATACGGCCCAACTCTGTCTTGGAATTTGAAATCGAAGTCTTAAGTGCGCAATGAAAACCTTGGTAGCCTGTCTCTATCCTAAAGAATAAAATCCCCACATTGTGACTTGTGGGTGATATCTACAGTGGTTGAGTTGTCCAAGTGAAATACTAAACTTTCTGAATGATCTCAAACTCTAATATTATATTTGGTATCCTTTACTTTCTTCCTCATTTCTTTGCAAATTAATACTACTATTATCTAGCAATGCACCTTAGCTTCTGCTTCCAAGTGAAGGGCTGTAGATGTTTTTGTTTATCATAAAGAATCTAGTCCTTGACCATTCACCCCAAGTTTATAATTGTGACATCACATTTCTTATAGATTGATACCAGACTTTGCTATTGCTAATAATAATAGCGTTATTGCCACCACGATTTGCTTCTGTTGATAGAGCTATTGCTACTAGCCAAGCTTTGTGCTAGTTGCAACGTAATAGCGCACTATTTTCTTGCCGCTTGTGTCATTTTCTATGTCATCTCTGAGCCCACCGACGACAGCCTCGAACCTGGGTCTTTGTTTTTTTCTTTTTCGGAGGATACTTCTTACTTGATTATTCCCTTCGTCCTCTCAAAAAAAAAAAAGTTAAAGTTATGCCCCTCGTCTGCTACAAACAAAGCTTCAATTTCTCAACCCATGTATTAGGATGGACTAGCAAAATTTCTCGACTTGAAAATATGTAGCTTGTAAAGTTGTAATGCACCAACCCAAATGAACCGGACTGACACGAATTGTAAGCTCTACGCATGGTAAGCGCTTGTGTTAATCCCAAGGACCAAACCATAAATTAATTCAATAACAATATTTGTATTACTTTTACATTGATTTTAAAGGCAATTGTTATTTGAATCTCCTTTTTACTAGTATACCCCAACATTACTTTTTATTTTTATTTTATATACCCTCATTTTTTTTCTTCCTCCTATAGAATTCTCTTTACCCATTTTCTTTTAGAAAAAATGCACCCCCTCGGTACCCATTATTGCCCTACAGCCACTAAGGCTTTTGGAGAACGTTATATAAATTCAACTTCACTTGGATACTGATTAGGTTCTGAAACCCACTTCTAGCCAAAATCGGCATCAATTTCTCACTATCACTATTTCACAAATTAAAATTATTAATTTACTTACATTAAACACTTTTTATCTATATTGAATTTCTTAATTATGTGGTACGCTTCACTCAACTAAGAAAAACTTGAACCTACGAATCTTCTGTTATCCACACCAAAGCGACAATCACCATGACACAAACACAGGAAGAAAACACTACCATGCACCCCCGCCCCTGAGGCTCATCGCCTCTCCAACTAAAATTCCTAGGCCCAAAAACAAGGATATTTTTGTAGCACTCTAGAATGATAGAAGATTCTAAACGTCTCCTAATCCAAATAAAGGTAGTGCCTAGAGGAGGTGTTTATTTTGAAAAAAAACCAGGTAAAGGTTTCTCTAGAATGCCCCAAGATTCTAAACAACGTCTCCTAATTCAAATAAAGGTAATGTCTAGAGAAGGGGTTGTCTATGTTGAAGGAAAACAAGTAAAGGTTGTATTTGAGGAAGAATAAGACTCTAAGCAATGTCTCCTAATCCAAATAAAGGTAGTGTTTAGAGAAGGGAGTGTTTATCTTGAAAAAAACAGGTAAAGGTTATATTAGAGGAAGAAAAAGATAAGGGTAATTTAAGAAGAAAAAAAAAATAAAGAAGAAAAGTGGAGTAAACTAGTAAATAAGGTGCAAATAGCAACTACCTTTTCAAAGTGTTTCGTTTAATGTCCTTAAGTGGGCCTAAATCAAAGTAACAATAATTCCAATCATTCTGCACGCTACAAATTGCTTCCTACACCTTTTTATGATTCCAGAAAGGCTAACTGGAATGTAAAATTATATTTTGAATTGATGACGTCTTTTACATTCTGGAAAAACTAATCCAGAATGTAAAATTACATTCTCGGATTGCCTTTTCAGAATGTAAAATTATATTTTGGATTAACCTTTTCAGAATGTAAAAAAGTTGCAAGAAACAACTACCTAGAAGATTTTTTGTGAATCTGGCTATTAGGATGTGCCATGTCAATCCCATGACCTTGCAGTAGTAGCGAAAACAGACCCATGAATCAACAATTCCATGTATGCAATTGCTTCTTAATAAGCATACTGACTCTCCTTTGGGGAGGCTCGAGGATAAAAAGACAAATGCTACTCATGTAGAAAAAACTCTTAAATCTACATGTTGACCTTAGCTCTTGTGCTTAGACTCAAAACATCATATAAATTTGAGTTGTATAATAATAAAGCAAGAAATAAACAAATTTATCAAGATTTTTTTAATTTTTTTTTACAAATAGTGAATAGAATTTTATGTGTAAGTATCATTACCTAAACCAATTTTATGTGTTAGAATTTTTTAAAATTTTACTTCAAGCAAAAGTAAAATTAGCAGGTATAAATGTATTAGTTTGTGGCATGTTTTTATTGGTGTTTGAGAGACTGCCAATTAAGATTTTACCATAGGGAATTCCCCAAACCAATTTTATGTGTAAGAATGCTTTGAGATGCGCTATTTTTGTGGTAGTAGCAGAAAGAAGGATAAACAAGCAGACATTTGGTCCTTGAGCAATTATGACACTAATCTTTAACAGTGATGTCGGGTAAAGTCCTCAAAGTGGTGACTCCAATATTGAAACCTTGACATTATATATAAACTTTACTAGAAATAGCAATTTACTTTCAACGTGATTAACTATTTTGTAAAACTTGCATTCATATACACACTCAGAAGCACAAGAAAATTCAAAATACAATAGTTAAAAAAAAAAGAAGATAAAAGTGTACATGTTTTGAATGAAGAAGTAAGTTATTTCTAGTTTTGGAACCATGAATTAGACTATTAACTACTATAATATTCAAATGAGGGAAAACATTTCAAGTTGTCAACGCTGCATTCCCATCACTGGACCTTCCAAATTTTAATGGTGAGAAGATGTTATATCTATCAATGCAATGATGATTAAACTATCATGAATGCTTTTCAACAGTCTAATTTTGCATTGTAAATCATTTCCAATATTCCAACCACCAATACTGCTAAAGTTGCATTCAAGCAGTGCATTTCAGAACAAAGATCTTGTAACCGCGTTTTAGTTTTTTTAATTAATAGTAATTTTGCTCACAAAATCTATTTAGTCGGCCAACTACTATTAGTGCCTCTGATAAAGCTCACTGAAAAAACATTTGCTGGGGAAAATGTTGTGGAGCCTAAAGGTATGCATTTTTTTTTTTGCCTTTGCCTTTAAAATGAGATAAAAATCAGAAAGCAATCTATTTCATGTATGTTCTTTAATTATAAATTTTCAATGAATCCCTGAATTCTAGCATCCAATCTCTGAAATCCAACCGCACTTTGGTGTAGCTGTAACCGAAAGGGAAGACCTCATGATAGATTTTTGGTATTTGGTGCCTGTACCCTCCACTCCAAGCAAAATGGTATAGCACCATGCATATAATTTACAATATTATACATGAATTATTGGATGATATTGCCCCTTTTATAAATTTCGAGTCTTTTCTTCTCCTTCTTTTGGCTTTTCATCAAATGCACGGGTGTAATATATTAGATTGGATGATTGTTGTTAGTGGGCTAAAAATGCATGTTGCACTTGATGGATCTACCATTTGCATATTTCTCTTATTTTTATGGTCATGCTATTGTATCATTCATTCCATGTACCTCGTGCCAATGTGCTCACTTTGGTGGGGGCGATTGGGCCCTCGGGTTTGGTTGCATTTCAATGACTAGCTAACAACAAATTACGATGCTAATGAGTGTGTTAGATTATTCATGAGTGAATGGCACATGTTTATGTCTCTGCTCTACTGAACTGTGACTTTCGTTTCGGCAATGTTATTGTCATCAATCATCATAATTGTTTTAATTATTATAACCATTCAACCATATGACAAGTATGCTAATGCTTTTAATGATCGCCAGTTAATTAGGGCCACCAGCATCCATTCATTTCTCAAGCAACTTTCACAGTTTACTTATTAGATTGGTAAGGACTGAGGACTTTGGTCGAAGTTACATGTCACCAAAAGAAAATTATGGTTAAATCTTCAATCATTACATATCAACTAGTAAGATCGTATATTTTATAAATTCCACTTGGTTGGAAAGGATAATTTGAAGTTTTAAGGAGCAGCATAAAAAGTAATATATAAGATGAATAAAATGTAATCATTATTTTTTTAAAACTTAGATAAGTTTTATATCCTACCAAATAGTGATTTTGGTTTGTAGTCCATATAATTTTTTTTATCTCAATTTATAAACGTAATTGGACAGGACAACAACTTGATCACCAGCCAAAAAAAAAGAGACAACAACTTGATATTGAAATTAAAAATAAAAGTGGCAAAAGAATTTTATCCCCATAATCCTGAACAAAAAATATGACTAACATTATAATTCTTATAACTGTTCTTACTATTGTTGTAGTTCTCAACAAAACTAACGCTAAAGACTAATATAACCAACAAATTTCAATTTCTGGGATTTATTTGACATTTTTTAATTTTAGGAACTATTATGACAACAGTCTACAATTTTAGGACTTATTAAAATAGTAATTTACTCGAAAAGAAAACTAATAATGTTGAGGCTGTTGGTTTAAATATTACATGATTAGTTTATTTTCTTTTAATCCCCAACCTGTTACCTACTAGGTAAATGCACCTTCCTTAAGTGTAGAATTGTGACAGCAAAATTCTAAAGTTTTTAGGCAAAGTTTATATTTAATTTAATATAATTTATCAAGTCTTTTTTTTATCAATTACAATATTATTGATCAAACTCTTATAATTAAGTATTTCAAACATTTCACTGCCCGATAGTTAATATCAAATAACATTTGAATAATTTTAATTTACAAAAATCACGTTTAGCAGTGACAATAACGAAAGGAAAAAAAATTAGTTGACTGTAATTTACTGTAATAAAAAAATAGCATATGCGGGGAAAAGGTGAAAATAAAACGGGGAAATGAAAGGAAGGGCAAAAGTGAGATTTGATTGTCTATATAGTGGTGGGCATGCATAACACAACACAACCTTCCTCCACAAAATTTTCTTCCTCACTGTTCACTCTGTTTCCCTTTCTTCTTTCACTCTGTTTCCTCAAACCTCAAAATTTCGAAACCAATCTCTCCAGCCTTCATTTATATGTAAGTCTTTCAAAAGCTGATTCATCTGTTCGTTTTCTGGCTTTTCTTACCTGGTTTGTGGCTAACAGAAATAACATTTTAAAGGTTAAGGCTTGAATTCAATTCGGGCTACGATCTCTGTGATGGAAATTGGATTTGGATTTTTTTTATTATATTATTTGGATCATCTTGCTGTTAAATTATCCTACTTAGGTTTCTGACAAATTTGAGGATTACATAGTAGTTAATTTTATTTTATTTTTGTCTTATTTTTTTCTCCTTGTCATTGAGTAGAACAACTAGAAATTTCAAGGAATTAAATTAAGTAATTGGGTAGTTATCCTACTGGGCCAAGTGGGCTTCATGTCCTTCTTTCTTATTTGCCAACAAGTTAGCAGCATGATGGTTACTTTCTCTATAATCTAAAAAATTGGATGAGAAAATTAGCAGAGTGGTGAGGCTCCTACAGCTTTATTTATTTGAAGAAACGAATGGCTGAGTTGTATACTGCAATAAGTTTTTCCTTTGTCACAGACCTCATAGTAGTTATTGATGCTTTCTCATTTGAAACATTAAATTTATTTTTATGATTTTGGAGAATATTTTTTTATATATAATAAACACTGTTGTTGTTGTTACTATGTTTGCTAACATGAAATTGTTTTAATACTGTTTCAGAGTAATTGGTGTTGAGGGCATAACATCTTCCTGAATCCTGAAGTTCTAAGCAATTGTTGAATCTTGAAGAAATCAGCATGCGTTGGTTGGGTCTTTTGGTTGATGTGTATCGTCAAGTTGTACGCTTGAACTTATATTGTAAAGTTATTCTATAGGTCCCCAATACCATAAATCCTTTTACTTTGTTACTTTTGGAGTTTAGTCCCCTATTCTTAACTACTGCCATGGAAGGCAACCACTGTTTGATCATTTCTTCAGATGAGTATAGAATTGGCTGAAGGTTAGGAAGTGAAGATAGAGCCTGGTATTTTGTATCTTCAGTGTTATTTGTCATCGTCTCATATAGTGCTATAGTTCTAGCTGATTTTGATTTTATAATTAGCTTGGTTCCTTCATTATCACATTCCATTGGGGCATTTTCTTGGTGTGTGCATTACATTCTAGTGTGGTAGGATCAAAAGAAGTTATGGTGTGCCAAGCAGCAAGCAAAACAAGATTCCGGGCTTTGAAACATGAAAGTGGCATTGAAGGTGAACCAGCAATTATTGTTAGAGTGATAGCATGCTTTCAACCTTTGCACGATTGTCAGGTTTGTAAGCTGTTGCTGATTCTTAGTATTTTGCAATTGCAGTTCTTTTCTGTAACTGTAGGCATGATTTTGAAACCAGCTGTTTGAAGAAAATTTTCATTTATGCCTATTTTGTGCATAGAACATATACATCATGATCAATGATCGCTAAACCTTTTGGTATCGGCTATCAGATAATTTTATGAGCTTATGGATGATGAGTGCTATCTTCTAACATTTGCAGGCTGAGTACTTCCGTCATT
Organism: Glycine latifolia; assembly: GCA_013407115.1. Classification (NCBI taxonomy): domain Eukaryota; kingdom Viridiplantae; phylum Streptophyta; class Magnoliopsida; order Fabales; family Fabaceae; genus Glycine; species Glycine latifolia. The sequence goes on along the minus strand of CM023955.1, from coordinate 4,911,058 downwards.
TGCTTAAGCCTGTAACGTAGATTGCTTTGCAATTATTTCTCTTTAAGCCGAAGTTTGTAGTTTTCTTTTTCTGTCATTTGTTCCCAAGAGAAGCAGCAAGTCATTGAAGATCCCATATCAAGGCACTGGTATGTATTTTCAAATGTTATTTTTTTATCTTTACATCTGAAAGGGTCTAGTTTTTCATCATCAGCATTAATTGATCAGTTCTATTGTTCTTTAGGTCATTTTATTAGTTGAATGGTTAAGGATCACAAGTCTTGGCCTTACCCACAGCATGTGGCTTGGCCATCACCTTACTTAAATTGCTCCTGCACCTCGGCAGAGCCCAGTTTGCAGGTTCATTCAGCTTATATGAATCCCAGCACATGCATCTTTCCTGCTGTCAACGTGTTTCCAGGATTCACAGCTCCTGCTCTCCCAAACTTGAAGACTGAGCAGATCAATGAAGTGCATGGGTTCCATCAGTATCCCCATTCAGAACCATATTTGAAAGAAACACATACTGGTGGGGCTATGCAAAATGCAAATCATGCATCTTTCCAGAAGAAGTTACTTATTTTTGACCACTCTGGTAGTAAGACAAGGATGCTTTATAGTCCTGTCTTCCCTCTTGTCCAAAGTCCAATTGTTACTGCTGCAAAATTTGCTCAAGTTTATCATGTAAACATGGAAGCACAGGCAACTAATATGGGCCAAAAGCATTTACCCATATACACTTCACCCGAAGAGACTGGTAAAGATCATATAGACAATGAAGAAAGTGAAATGCATGAAGACACAGAAGAAATCAATGCATTGCTTTATTCTGATGATGATGATGACGACGATGATGATGATGAGGTAACAAGTACAGGTCATTCTCCATTGGTTACTAAAAGAACTTATGTGATGCAAGAACAGTTTGCAGGCATGAAGGAGGAGGTTGCTAGCTCTGATTGGCCAAACAAAAGGCAGAAATTAATTGATAGTGGATACAATACACTACCACCACTTATGGACAGGGCTAGTTCCGAAAGGCTAAATGAAACGGGCGAGAATGCCAGTGATGCTGAATCAAAGCATTCTAGTGGTGGCGGGGTGTATGCTGCAAGGCAAAATAAAGAAGATAATTCAACACCTGCTGATATTCAATTGAAAAAGGATAAAATCCGTGAATTGTTGAGAGTTCTCGAGAACTTTATTCCTGGATCAAAAGGAAAGCATCCCCTGTTAGTCATTGATGGTACTATTGAGTACTTGAAATCTTTGGCGTCCCAAGCTGGTACACTGAAATATCACTAAGTGCTCATTGTGGTGGTTACAAAATGGTTGGTTGAAGTGCACATGGATAGTGAAAAAAGTTGTATCTGTTGAATGATTAGATTTGTTGCATTGCAAGTTTTCAACTTAGCATCTGCTTCTTTTATCCTCGTTCTCGAGGTGTATTTATAGTGTAGCAATGAAGGGGCAAAAACAGGAATAGATAGTAGTGCACTTTGCCACTTCAATTGAAGAAATATGGGGTTTGGGATTTAAAGTTGATGACCAAGATTTTTTATCTTTTATCTTTTAGCTTTTGGGGGATTAAAGATCACAGAGAGATTGAATTGATGGGAGATGGTAGTGGATGGCTGTGCTGTAAATGAGGACACTTTTTTTCTCCAGGAGTGTTGAATTCTCTTGTTGATTGAATGCATGCGCGTTAGGTAACTGGGGTCCCACTCTCCACCCTCCTCCTTTTCATTCCTGATTTTGTGCTTTGTCCTCTCCTCTCTTCCAAGCTTGTACGCATATCATGCTAGCGTAGACTCTAAAGTACCAAGAAGAAAGTTCTATGTTGGGGAGTGCTTGAATGAGGAGCGTGGTGTTGTGTTTGCATCATGACTTGCTGGGGCCCCATTTGTTGGATACATAGCATGTTGTGGTAGTAGTAAAGGTTACTTTGTTTTACGTGTTGAGGGTGGAATCATAGGTGATTCTATTTTCTACGTTGTAATTGAGAGGTGGGTTGAGTATTCTAGGTTTCTTTTTCATTATTATGTATCTGTCGGTTGTGTGATTGTATGAATAATTGGATGGTGAATATTGTAAGAGCAGCGCAGTGGTGTATTCTGGTTTGATGGCTGGTTAGCTTTCATATTTTTTTTTTGTCTTTGATGTTTGTACATGTTGAATAATTAAATGTCATTTTACTATGAATCCATGATTCCTCACTTCCTCTGTTGTCTTGTATATTTTGCATGTAAATATGCGAGAACAACGTGCTTTAAAAAAATAATAGAAAATTTCTGATAAGTTTATCTTTTCTCTAAGACGGAAAATGATTGGAAATTTCGCATACCTGATGATATACATCAGTCTGGTAAAAGCTTAACTTAACTTTAAACAAAAATGGAAATGAAATATTGTTCATGTACGTGGTCATGGACCCTTCAGATTATAGTGCCTGTCAATTTTTTTAAAGCTGTGCTGTGCGACACATGTAGCTTATATTGGTCTACATCATTTCACATACGATAAATTATAGTTTAATTAATTATGTTTTCTGAATTTTTTATTCCCATCACACTTTAATTGACGCGAACAACTTTGGTCTAGGCAGTTTCGGCTTTCTAGCTCTATCTTTTACGTCCACACTTTGTTGACATAAAGCAATGGTATGAATATGAACACTAATCTTTCAATCATGCCGTCGCTTCCAAAATAAAGATATTTAACTATAAAGCCTGAACAGTAGAAGTAATCTTTGGACTTATTGTGAACTCAATGTTCCGATACAAGCTTCTCTAAAAATACTTTTAGAAAAAAAAAATAAGAAAAAAAAAATAAAATGAGTTTCTCTGTAAGTAAAAATAAATTTTTCATTAACTAATTTATAGATGTCATCTCATCTTTTAGAGAATATACATTGGTGAACTTCTACAAATTAGTTAATAAAGAACTTAGAACTTATTTTTGATTATAGAGAAGTTTATGTTATTTTTTTTTTATTATTTTCTTCTTTTAAAAGTGATTCTAGAAAAATTTATCCGAAGAGACATGGTAACATCACATAACTTCTAAGAGTACAGAAGTGCAAAATTAACCCTGTCAAAGTCTGCTTAAATTAAAGAGAATATTACTACAATTCTACAAACAAACTTGCATTTTTTATCCGCAATCAGAGTTGCCTATCATTGAAAGGAAGTTACCAAATTTTTAAGACGCATGAATAAACTAATGAAGTGAGCTCTTTTTTTTTTTTCACAACAGACTCTGAAGTAAGCTCTTGAGAATATTCAAATGCATAAATAAAGAGTTTTAAGATACACTACTGTAGACTTAACGGTTTAGCCATAAAATAATAACTTGGGAAAATTAAGGACATATTTCTGTTTTTATTAATCATTATAAACTTTTCATATTATTTTTAGTTTGCCTTTTATTTTCACGAATTTATACATGAAATAACGAATACATTAGCCAGATTCTTAGTGTTACATACAATTTTTGGTTGGAACTTGGAAGTTTAAAAGAAATTTCAGTTTCATATAAAATTGAAATTAGCACACAAAAAGAATTTCAATTTGACAGAAATTTAATGAAAGTTATTTAGTTTTTGAATGAAAATTTGGGAGCAGGATTTTACTGATTTTCACACCTTTTTTTTATAGCTAAAGACTAGTCACTTTTGAGGTGCAGTGATAATTGATATGAATTGTTTGACTCTCTTAATAATTTACTCTTCATATTTAACTGTATATTTTTTTTAAAAATCAAAACAAGTTAATTTAAATATCTAATATATATTTTTATTAAATTAAAGCTCATGGTTATAGGTAATAAAATTTAAAATAAAATTTTACAAATGATTTTCCAATTAAATACTAGTATAGTTTTTTTCATTTTTGCTATATCTATTATAAATTTTTTTAACAAGAGGCACGCTACACGGTATAAATTTTATTTTAAAATAGCAAGTATGAAAGCTGCTGTTTATTTTTAATTGATTGCAAATAAATAAAAAAGGAAAAAAATTAGAGGAATTTGACAGGACACCTGCGAGATTCATGGATTTACTATTCTGGTGTGTTTTGTCAAAATCGGTTGGTGCCATTTAGCCTTTTTCTTTTAACAAATTTTATTACAAAATTAGTTTTTCAAAATCAAATTTAATAATTGTTTTGTATCCTTAAAAAAAATATTTTGATAATAAAAATATTTGAAAGATTAATTTAATAACACGTTATATTAGTACTTCTAATCTAGGAGTTTGTTCTCAAACCTAAACAACATATAATACAGTAACATGTCATTCATGATAATTTTAAAGTTCGCCTGAAATTATTTTTAAGGAAAAATTAAAATATCATATTTATAATGATTTGAAATGGCACCATTTTTGTTTATCTGCAATATATTTCATGCTGTTAGGTCTAGTTCAATTTAAATTAAGCATGATTGATGGTATTGCTTCAGCCATGAACATTGTTTCAATGTTATAATATTCAACTCTGGTTGACCTAGGCCCTTTATATATAAGAACCTTCGAATTGAGCGTATTCACATATTGCATTGTTCTAATGGCTGGTCATCCTGTTTGAAATTGATAATGGTGCTAAATGCTACTATACCCTATGCATTGAAACCATAGAACTTGCTCGTATTGCTGTTGTCACTATTTGTGCACCTCTAGAAATGAAAATCTTGAGCAACTTAAAATTTGGATTCAAACAGAATGCCTTATAAGTTACTAATATTCCTACATGTAGTGGATTGAATGAGTTTTTGTGTTGTTAGTTATATACAGCAGGTTCCAGCAAATTTTCAACCATTGTCTTGATTTTTTAGGAAAAATTGAATTATTGGATTAGATTAACCCAACCTTCGCCAAATAAAGTCCTTGTCTTCTTATAAGCTAGCAAAACATGCAATTATGAAGCATCTGACATTGAGATTGGCCATAATGCGATGCAATTAAAACTTCTGGAATCTCATGACTAATTTGAAGGCCTACAAATCATTTTTTGTCACTGTTTAGTAGAAATGGTTCTAGGCACCGACTTTTAAACTGGATGCTATTATAATTATAAGTTGGTTGGAAAATTAGTGATTTTATTAGCGCTGTCTTTCTCATGCCAAATAAAAAAGTGCTTCGAAATGAGCACAGAGAGGGACATTAAAGAAGAGGACTAGCACTGAAGGATAATAATTAACAGAAGGATTCTACCCTTTCCTGGTATGGTTGGTGCCTGCCGTGATATGTTCTAAGCAATTTACCACTTGCCATGATAGACCTTTGTGATTGGCGTTTTTTTTTTTTTTTTTTTTGATGTCAAAAGTGGGGAGCAAAAAATAGACAAAAGCGAACATGATTCCAACTGGGTTGGCCACCAACGCAATTGCCTATCAGATGAACCCCAAGAAATTCATCAAACCAAAAAGATAACATATACAAAACCATGGGGGGCATGAACCAAACTATTTGAACCTATGGTTTGGGAGGCCAATCCTATTTCTATAGAACTCTTAAGAAACAAAATGTGGGAGAGACTCCCACCACACAAAATCTGTAATCGAATTAGTATGAGAGGCTAACAAGTCTGCAGGAGTTGCCTTCTCTATGAATGCAGCCAATTAAGAAAAACATGTGTCTAGTAATTTCTATACAATTAATCCACCTATTTCTAATTTTCCAAGGGACTAAATTCCAATCTTTAAATGTCTTTGTGATGGCGGTAAACTGTAGCTGATGATGATGAAAACATCAATGAAATCCTTCACGGTGATCTAATCTTATTGAAAGATTTACTTGTTGCCGATTTGGACTCGTGGAACCCTTTTGTCTTGTCACATGACAATTCTGTCACTATTTTTATGCAGGATGACATTATTTATGTTGGAATATCTAATCATGTTTCTTTTTTCTTTCTAGTTCACTGCTTCTGGCTGGACGAGTTCTTTTCTATAAACTGTATCTAGAAACATTTTGTTATTATTTTGCCTTTTTACTGCTTGAATTGAATCCGTTAGTTAAAGCTTAGGAATGAAATAAAATAGAGATAATAATTGAAAATAAAATAATAAGAGATTATAAAATAGAAAGGAAAAATAAAAATCTCCTTACTGGTTCAAAATCATATTCCCATGCCCTGTGTATCCTCTATTAAGCATCTAAAAGTGAAAATCAAAATGTTCTTTAACTTCATATATTTTCATTTTATTAGTAATCTTTCACCTTTTCTATCTTCTTCAATTAGCATATATCTTAATGTCATGTGAAACCAGACTGAACTGAAGCAGTATTGACATTATCTATATTTCTGGCTGCCAACTGTTAATTCTCTTATGAAATCATGCATCATATGATTATTGTTAGATGGTCTTGTTTACTTTAATTTTTCTAATATCAGTTGATTATTGTTTAGTATAATCTTCTTTCTGTTAGTCTTCACTCTGTCTATAATAATTAAGTGCATCAGAAACAAAAGGAAACATTGTGTATAAATGGAAATCCAAGTGTCTATTTTTTCCGGCGTAACGTAACTTAACTATAGATTTTTAAATATACACACACAACATTTTTTAAAAATGAAAAAACAGCATAAGAAAAGGAGGATTTAGTCGTGATTGGAGTGCCAGTAGAATTCACACTTGAAAAATACGACTAGCATTGGTGACAAATTACAATTTAGCTAGAATCTTGTAGAAATTGCTATAAGAGGGAAGAAGAATCACTTTCAAATAGAGAATTCTCATATTTCAGGAATCAGGATATTGAGTTTCTCCACCTTCTAGTAGTCTTTCTGTTTTGTTCAAGTGAATCTTGAATCTTAGGAGAATCATCCTGATTTTCTACTAGATGTGTTGTCCTTCCAAGTTTGCTGAGTTTCTTCCACCCACTGCTCCATGCAGAAGTATGCTTCTGCTTTAGCATCTTATCAAATTGTTTCTGCAAGCTAGCCATATCATTTTGAAGCTCCATGTACTTGGCTTTCACACTCTCAAGCTCAAACTTTAGTGTGTTGATGTCTTTTTTAGCAGCTGTCCATCCTTCTTGGAATGATTGTGGTGTCCCTTCGAGAAGTGTTTTCTGGTTTGTAACCATTGCATGACTCTCAGATTCAACATCTTTCACAGAACTGCTGGCTAGTGCATTGCTTATCTTTACCTGTTCCGCGAATAGAACTTGCACCACAACCCTTAACGGAAGTCTTTCATTTTGAGCAGCATGCAGGCAGGCATCAATGGACAGTTTCTGACAATCCATTACACGGCATAGTCGCTTCCTTTCATGCTCAGAAAGTGTAGGGTGTGCCTGTTAATTTGTTACACATATAAGAAATTCAGAAGTAGAGATCCATAGGAAAAGTGAAGCTGAGCTACTACACATTCCTACTCATCCTTCTACAATGAGTGATTGATCAAGAACTCATTAACATAGTTTCTCAGAAGTTCTTATTTATTTTTTATCATCCTTGCCAAACCAATAGATATAAAACCAACCTTGTGTGTGCTAAAAGAAGCATGGAGTTGTTTGATTTTATATCTTTCAGTGGCAATACATTCAATTTCAAATCAACTTTTTCCATTATTGTGATTAGAACAAGCCGCATGCTAAATTGCCAAGTTAGCATGAAATCCAATTTTTTATTTCAAATTTCACCATGCCTGTTTTACCAAAATTTTCCTAGTATCATGAGGTGTAACTCTATGTAATTCAAAATCATTAGAAAACAAATTATAACATTAAAAATATAAAACAAACCTTCCGTGTATAAATAAAAGTAAAAAAAAAACTATTTTGGTTGGGAATTGATTGGTTTTATGTTTAGTGATCTTATATCTGTGATATAGGCACACATGTCCTACATCTAGTTCATGGGAATTGTGGTCAAATCTAGTACATGAATGAAATCCATTTTTTAATATCAAATTTGACCACAATGTTTTATCAAAATTTCAAGTAATAATGAGGTGTAACACTAGGTAATTCAAAATTATCCAAAAAAAAGGAGTTAAATAACAGTTTTTGTTTCAATTTTCCTAAGAAATTACCTTAAGATAGGAATCAATTGCTCTGTAAAGGCCATCATCGCAGGTCCTAGCTGACTCGGGCAAAGCCTCTGCAAGTACCTGAAACTTGGTAAGGGAAAGGTTCCTATCTCTGGACACCTCTGTAAGATAACTGTCAACAAGCCTTGCCACTCTTGCCTTGGCATTTAGGATGCATCCCATTCCCATATGCTGTTTATCAGAAAAGGACTGTCTGCTTGGACTTGAACTTTCAGTCTGTTCCTGAACAATAAAATGCTCTAACAGCCTCTGAACAAGATCCACATCATACATAGTCTCTCCTTTATTATAAGAAGGAATTAAAAGATCAGCCAGTGTAGCCTGCTCAAATTGCATTCCCACCCTTTTCTCTAACTCAGTGACCAGGGCAGGAGCAACCTTTAACATGATTGCCATTCTCAGGAGCCTAAGAAGGAAGCTGCATGAGACACTGTCCTTCTGAGGTGGAATAATGCTGACAAGGCTCTCAATGATCATCCTTTGCTCTTTAGCTTGAAGACTTGAAGTGTCATCTTTTGTTCCAGTTACAACCATATGAAGTCCACCTTTCCAGCTACTGCCACCACTACTACTACTGTTACTCATGCTGCAGTTGCTTGCTTCATCACCAGGGATTGCTGTGTCAATAATCAATCCCGGTAGCCACTTAGTTGCATAATGCATTATTGAAGCACCAACCAATTCAAATCTCATGCCCTTTACCTTAATGGCAGTGATGACTCGAACAAAGTGATCAATCCTAAGGATTGAGGCATCTTCAAACCACCAATCAGGAGGAACCTGCTGGTTCCTACTTGGGCTTGAGTCCTTCATATCATTCCAATTTGGGCTAGAAATTTTTGTTGTTCTTCCAGTGTAGGACCACCTTATCCCTTTGGGATTGGCACAAGCTTTCCAAGCAATGGACTCGCTGCATCTGCGAACAATTTGAAGGTTTTCTGCCCACGGTGACAGCTTCTCGCAGCTTTTCAACACTACTATAGAGTCTCTCCATGAAGACAAAACAACATAGCTAAGGAATGCTTCTGCCTTGAATATAAGATTCCCTTCCTCTAGGTCCTCAGTCATTTCAAGGTACTCTGCAGCACATCTTAGGCCTGAGATGTTGCCTGCTGTTAAATCAACAGCAATTCCATAGCAGAACTTGGCCGCAAGCTCAAAAGCCTCTGCCCCACCAGGGATATCATCGATAACTATCTTATTCAAATCTGGGTCGTGGGATTCATATATGACTCTACTCAGCTTTCCACTTCTAGATACCAAGGGATACTTTCACAGCAAAAGGGGAAGAAGAAAAGTAAACACAAAATTCAACAGCACAAATGAATAGTTTCTGATCTCTTCATATAAAACAAAGGAAATCATAAAATTCGAACCTCGGGAAAGAAAAACAGATAGCTACCTTGTGCAAGTGGAAGTTAGCTTCTCCAATTTGAACAAGGAAGTCACTTGGAATATCAGTAGCGACATGCCTGCATGAAAAGAGACTAGAATTTTAAGCAGCTCACATGCTCTTCAACGATAAATCAAGCTTGTTCAAGACATAAAAGTGGATAAATTACTAGTGCAAACAACATTAGCAGAACTACCAATCTCATTTTCTGCCTGTATCTACTAAAATTTCGATTCACAGTCAATTAGGGGTTGTAACAACTTCAAAGGGTACTAATTATGAATTTAATTAACATTACCAAGAGTGGCCTCTTTGCACAAATCCTTCTGTCTTGACACCATGGTTACTTGAAGTGATAAGTCCACCCCCATATTTGTGTGCTGAAGCCGACTCACTCTCGGATTCCCACATGCTGAAAACCAGATTCACAGAATGCAGCACTCTAGATTTTTCTTGGGACAGTACGTTTAACTGAGAGTCACAACAAGAAAAAAGAGGGGCAGAGAAAAAGAGCAGAGTGACTAGGCAAGCACAGAATTCAGTGAAACGAGTAGGGAGCCACATGGGATGGTTGGAAACTTGGAATTATTAGTCATGTTAAAATTGTCGGTTTCTTCTCAAAAAAAATTCAAGGACCTCTTACAGGCTGTGCTGAAATGGGCATGAATCAGTTTTATTGTGAATGATCATCAAAGATTCTGTTTGTTCCAGCTTTGGATTTTTGGAATTCTCTGAGTCAATGCTCAAAAACAGCCAGTTTCAGTTTCTTCATGCCTCACCACCAGTGTGACCACTGACCATACATGTGCATTCCTTTTCAGCTCAGTTTCTTATTATTTTAAGATACTGAAATCTGATACATCCATACATCATTCCTTTGACCATGAAAATTGCTCTTCAGTAACAGAATTTGGTGGTTTACGATATAGACAATTGATTACCAACATGGACAATTGATTACTGATGATCCCACCATTTGGCTTTTCTATGTTTAATCAGAGCCAAAGTAAAAAAGAGAGAGCCTCTTAGTTAGCATAAGCAAATCTTTTCCTTTTTTATTTCTCCCTATAAATGAGAATAGATTTTTAAAAAATAAAAGTGAAAGAGGAAAAACAAGTGGCGGTGAATGGAAGGCAAAATGACTATGATTTGTGGCATATGTTTTGTCCTAGTCCCAGTGATACCAACATGCACTATAATTGGCGTTTACACGACCTTTGAACTTTGTAATAACTGTCTGTTTGGTATATTTGGGAATTGCAAATGAATGATTGGGGTAAGATAAGTGCAGTACTTGTGCATCCATGTGGATTTCACAAACTGTTTGTAGAAGTTAGGGCTTTTGTAAATTACTACTAAATTGTTATGTTGCAATATTCTCTTCTCTGTAATCCTGTCTTATAGCAGTTGTTACGTACACTTGTACGTGTATGAGAAAAAGCAAAAGTTTCATCTCCTTGTATCTTAATAGCCTTTTAACTTCAGCCAATGTCTAGGGAGATATTTTTTATATATGTTATTTGATTTGATTATATAAATTAAAACCACTTTATGATATTTTTTCAACAAATCAAATTAATATAAAAAATATAAAAACAACATTTAATTTGATTTGAAATTGAAGAAAATAGTATAATTATAACAATAATAAAATAAGATTTTGTTTGAATTTGAAGAAAATAACATACTCATAATAATAAATAATATGACTTAAATCAAATTTAAAAATAATAATAATTTTTATAATTTAAAATAAAATATAATTTAATGAAAATTTTCGAAAATCTTAAAACATCAATCGCTCATATATTATTGTGTGTGAATATCATGGCATAACAATGGCAAAGAGAGAATATAAAAAGTGAACCAATTGAGAGAAGGAAAATAATCGAAAGTAAAGAATCGAATTTATATTAGGAGTATATCATTTCTATATTTTATTTGTGTTTCTTTCTTAATTGTAATTTTTTTGATAAATATATTATGGGAGTAGATTTTCTAAATGCTAAAGATAACAAACCTTAAATATATGACATGTCAACCGAAAGAACACACACAAGAACGTATTTTGGTTATATCACTAGATTCGAATATTGTCTTTCCGAAAAAGAAACATATGAAATCATTAGACAGTGCATTGCTTATGGTTTGTTATATGAAAGTAAATTTTTGGGTACTAAATTTTTGGAGTTTCAACGTGGGCAGAGACGCAGAGTAGTGTCATGTTGTCTCTTTAGGATGTACTTAACCTAATTGTCACCACGAAATAGTATCCCCAAAATAGTTTTGGATAATATTATTCACATATCAAAATTTTATAAAAAAGAAAGAAATAGAGAAAGTGAGATAAAATGAATGATATGATAAAAGAAATTTGAAAATTTTGAATAAAATAACATATTTTTTTTCCCAAGAAGAAATTAGATCATATATATATATATATATATATATATATATATATATATATATATATGTGTGTGGATACTATAGCTTGGTATTTTTAAGTTTGTCCCTTTTTTGCAGAATTGTTTTTAATTAATTTCACGCACAAGGTTCTCTAGCATGGTTGGTTAAGTAACATGCAACGTGAAAATTCTTATTGAATTAATCAATTAAAATGATGAAAGATAGAACGTATTTTATTTAAAGGCAACATGAATGTATAAATTGTCTCAAAATTATTAACTTTTGAACTCAAGAGTCAAGCCTATAGAGGAGTTAGCTCATAATAATTTAACTAATTATTTGTTTTATATTTTGGTCACAAAAATTAAAACTGTAGGACACTTGAAAATAGATGAGGCAAAAAACAAATGCGACCAATTCAGATATAGATGTCATTCTTGAAGTCACATCTGATTTTGTCGGGCCAACCCATATTGAAAACTTCCCCACTTAATTAGATATGCTTTGCCATTATATGTACACGCTGAATCATGGATGCTGTAGATTCGTGATAATTTCTTTTTGGTTGGTGTTCCTGATTTATAACTTATAAGCCTGTGAAAATTCTTGAAAGAGAAAGTGTTTGTGGATTGCATGGTGAGAGTAGTGCCGCGTAGGCTCCAACTCTTTTCGCCCACATGGTTTGGCTATTGGCTGTTTTGACCAAGCTTGCTGTGAATTTAACCCTTAACTGGGATTGGATGTGCTTCTGCCCCGTGTTTGTCCTAGATGTTTTTTTGGATATTTTTTACCTTTTTTATTTTATCATCATAAATACAAATGTTATTTTTTTGTTATAATATATTGCAATTATATATTATAATTTTTAAAATTTAATGCATTCATGTTTGTGTCGTATCATATATTTTTCTCACATCATGTTAATAATATTTGGGCAATCTAAGCATTTATGGATTGGAAGTACCGTATTGCAGCAATCATTCCATTACCAGTGCAATGCATGGATTGTTTCAGTACACCCATTATTGCTTGATTTTGAGCCCAAGCTCATTTCAAATTCCCTCTCCCTCTCTTAATTTCGTTGCTTAAATTCATCATTGGTCGTATAATTTTATAATTATGTAATTTAAATCTCAAAAATAAATTGTACATTGTGATCCTCATATTTTTTAAATTGAATAAATTAATGTTGGTTCACGTTAAACTACCATCTAATTTTAATTGCATAGTAATATTTTATGAAATCTAAAATATTAATTATGAATTTCTTAATTCCTATACCAAATCTTAAAATATCAAATAAAATTGAAGAAAGATTAACATGTTAATGGAACTTAACTAAAATGTTAAAGTAAAATTTTAAGTTCGAGTTTAATAAATGAAAAAAAAAATATTATTGAAAAAGAAGAATCAATCAAAAATAGCTAAATTTTTTAATAAAAAATAATCATTAACAACGCTAATAAATACTTCACACCATAGATAACAAAATAAAATGAAAGAAAGAAAACATTACCGATTGTGACAAACGGTCACCAAATGAACATAGTAGTATTGCACCAAAGCCACCGATTAAAGATGCTATCTATTTTGGGATGGGTTCCTGAAAGGCCCAAAATCAGATGCGGCTTCACCACATCTTTGAGCGAGTGTTTCTTCCTGTCCATTTATTTTTTCTACTACACCATTATGAATAGTACATTTTCGAAGTTGCCCTTCACTTTTTTGCTGCTTTTGTACACGGATCCGTATGATTCACACTTACGGATTTGACAATCCGTAAGAATCTTACGGATTCGCCAATTTGTAAGTTTTTTTTTATATAAACGTAAGTCCAATCCGTACAGTTTTTTTTTGTAAGTTAAAATATATTTTAGAAAATAATGGTGCATGCAGGTATCAAACTTGTGACCTTTAGGTTACTAACACAATACTCCAACTAACTGAGCTAATAGACCAATTATGTTAAAAATTAATTAATATTGATATATATATATATATATATATATATATATATATATATCACTAAATTTTTTTAATTTTAAATAATTTATTATGCTAAAATTATATGTGTATTATACATTAAAAAATTTAGTGTTATATGTATCAACATTAATTATTTTTTTAACATAATTCAGCTATTAATTTCTAGTTTAATTTAATATTTTTTTATTTAAAATAATTTATTATGGATACCATTAGCTCCATCAGTCGGAGAACCAACGTTGTTGGCAACCATGTTTATCCTGTTGTAATTGGCGTCCATGGAGGAGAAAAAAAAGTGGAGAATGTTTTCTAAGGAATACAATATGTATCCCTGTTACCAGCAACAGCAACCAATTATTAGTGAGATACTTGAGTGATTACAAGTGGCAATGGTGCATTGTCTTCGACATGCTGAAGAGTATTATTTATAGGCTTTTTAGAAGTTCGATACTTTGCTGGTGGCCATGCTGTATCTATTAATATGGTGACCCACTAAAGATTCGGAAGGATGTTCACCTTTTCTATCTGCAGCACGGCATGTGCAGAAAAATAATAAGTCAAAATGCAAAAAATAAATTCCGCAGAAAATCCATTTATAAAAATTGGAAGTTGGAAGGGATCAGTTAGAAATTACAAAGGACAAATCAGTTCACAACCAATATGGAGAAGAAACAGCCAACCCATGCTTTGCCAACCAACAAACAAATGAAGGAAAAGGGGCTAAGGTAAGGACCAATGCTTCTTTTTCCCTTTCTTATTTCTTCTGAATAGAGAGCAGCGCACACCACGCTCCTTGTTGCTATCGTCTTCTTTTCCGCCTGTCTAATTATGCCATAAACAGAAAAAACCAAAATACCCTTTAGTGATGGAATATGACTTGACTTTTACTTAATAAAAATATTTATTTTGTAATTAAAAGATATATTTGAAAAATAAAATAATGATGTAAGATAAAGATATACTCAGAAAAAAAGGTTAAAAATTGTTCCAGTACTTTTCTCAGAAACTAAAACAATAATAGCTTCTGTAAAACGACAAGATTTTTTCAAAGTATGTCCATTCACATTCTGCCCTAATCTATTTGTGTCGCACAACAAAATATGTATGACCAGTTTTTATATATTAAAACAAGAAGTGATTTTGATATAAAAAAATTTAATTCATTTATTTAATAAATAAATATATTTTTATATTTTTAGTTTTATTTAATATTTTGTATATAATATAGTAGTACATCCGAGCCTAGTACTCACGTATCTCAGTCTCTTTAATTTGGGCCAAAGGGTTGTTTGGGGTTGATTTTTTTGGTTATTATTATTTGAAAGTTGGTTTTAAATTATTATCTAAGAAGGGTTAAGTCATAAAATCTATAATGATTTTTGAATTAAAAGTCATAATTGATGTTATGATTTTATTTTTTTTAATTTAAGTCATAAAATATATAATGATTTTTGAATTAAAAGTCATAATTGATGTTATGATTTTATTTTTTT
>CM023955.1:4786075-4894570 GCA_013407115.1 Glycine latifolia | reverse complement strand
TTAAAATCGTAAAAAGAAATTATGATATTAAAGTCATAAATTTAAAAAAAATTAACTGAAATCGTAAAATATTTTACTACTTAAATTAAAAAAAAAATTGATAACATCAAATACAATTTTCAATTCAAAAGTCTTCACAAATATTAACACTTATTCCATTTTAAATAATAATTTAAAACAAACCCTCAACAAATAATAGTTAAAAAAACAACAACTAATGGTTTGGAGTTTGGACATGTAATTTACAATATCCAAGCAGGCTTTTCACGTTTACTTAGGGGTGTTAGCAGGTCAGTTCAGATCGATTTTTACCAAATTTAGGACTCAACCCAATCAAATTTGATTGGTTCGGTTCGGTTTTCATAAAAAAAATTAAAATACAACCCAACTCGTTCATGAACGGTTTGGTTCGGTTGGGTCCAACAGATTACCCATTTAAATTTAATATTTTTTTTCTTAAAACTACTATTTTATATCATGATTCATCCAAATATCAAATATAATTAACACAATAAGGCAAATAGTCATTTTTGTCCTTGAATGTGTAGAGACCTGACAATTTCGTCCCCAAAAGATGAAAATTCAAATTTTAGTCATCGAAAGTGAAAAAAGTTCGACAAATTTATTCATTCGTTAACTTCCGTCAATTATCGTTATTGAAAGAGCTTATGTGGCACAGAGGGACAAAATGTCACAAAAATGATTGTCAACATGGCTGCAGAATAGATTGATCAAAATGTCAGTAAATTTCCATTTGACCAAAATGTCAGTATGTTTCCGTTGGACAAATCTACCAGATCCCAAATTTCATTTCATTTAAGAGTAAAATGCAATTTAGGGTAAATAGTCATTTTCGTCCCTGAATGTGTAAAGCACTAACAAATTCGTTCTGAGAGATGAAAATTCAAATTTCAGTATATTCATTTACATGCATTGCAAATTTGCTACAACTATTTATTTGTCTTCTCATATCATTTGCACATTGTTGGAACATAATAGTATCATAGGATATTTTTGTCCTATGGAAACTTACTAAAATTTTGGTCTAATCTAATCAACAGCCATGTTGGTTATCATTTTTGTGACATTTTCATCCCTCTGTACCACGTAAGCTCTTTCATTAATAGTAACATATGAATGAATTTGTCGCACTTTTTCACTTTCAGGAACTAAATTTGAATTTCTATCTTTCGAGGACGAATGCTCTACACATTCAGAAATGAAAATGACTATTTACACTAACACAATATTATCAAATATCTAAAAGTAGTAAAATTGATTTATTTAATACCATTAACATAATATTCTAAAATAGACTAATACTAATAAAATAAAATATTTTTTAACGAGATTTACTATAATAGCCTGAATTACAACTATTTTCTACAAACTAATTTTTTGCAATAAACTTTTGTGCAACCAGATTTGTTACAACCAATTTTGCTGAAACAAATAAACAAAATATGATTAGTTAATATTATAAACATTTGTAGTTTCAACATTTAGAATCTAATATTAACAGTATTTAAAAACAAATCAAACAACTCTAAAAATTTTGATTGGTTCAGTTTGATTTTGATCGGATCTATATATTTAAATCTGTGACTCAACCCGTACATAAACAATTTCGATCGATTCGGTTTGATTTTGACCAAGATACATAAATGACCCAACCTAAACTGTCCAGATCAGTTTGAATCAATTTAAATTCACAGGTGACTCATATTCGTAAACACCCCGACGTCTAATGCTACGCTAAATAGGGAAAGAAGGGATGCACGTTAATCGATAAATTATTGTACCATCACGTCTGAATGGTATTACTCAATTAATTTCTGCAGGTACCTGAGCTTTATTAATTTTTTCAAAAATTAAAAATTTTGGTTGCACATTATATAAAAATTGGTTGAGATTATGAATAGGATGTAGTAGTCTAGACCATACCATAGTTACTCGTATTCATACTAATTCGTTACGTTTACAGTTCAAATATTCTGTGAATATCATTTCTATAGATGAAACCATATCCAACAAAATAAACGTTTTCATTAGTGATTGGCAATTTGATTTTTCATCTTTCATTTCATTACTATAAATTTTATAAATTCTTTTAGAATTTTTTTTAATGTCATCCAAGAAAATTTGGGATTACCTAATATTTCACCAATTAATAAATCAAGATTTGAGACTTTTTTAAATGTGAAAGAGATAAAAAAAAAGATTATAAATATAAAAATATAGAAAGAGAATAAATGTTTTCTTTTTTATCATTTTTAGTCTTTATTTAATTCATAACTTGATGTAAAAACCAACGATAATCACACTTATAGGCACCATGCATGTATCACATTTTTTGAACATACCATAACGTGTATATTGCAAGTTCCATAATTCCAAACCCCCGGGTACTAGATTCTGGCATATTTATCGTTTGCTTTAACTTTGACCAGAATCCATTAAATAAAGATGAGTCCTGCGAGCGTGAGGTCCGTGCTGTGCATCTCGTGTGCCTCGTGTTCTTATTCGGTGAACCATTGAATTTACACTAAAGTATACACCTAATATTTTGAATAGATGGGGCACAAATTAAAACTGTGGGACACTTGAAAATAGATGGGGCAAAAATCAAATGCGACCAATTCAGATATATATAGATGTCATTCTTGAAGTCAGATCTGATTTTGTCGGTGGATTCTAGGGTGAGGTTCAAAACTACCTCCTCACCCGTGTATCCCTAAACCGGTAGTTATGGGTTTTAAATCCCAAAAAACAATATAAATTATATAAAATTATTAAAAATAAATATTTTTTTAATTTGAATCCTTTTTCTTTTTAATTTTCTCTGGATTTTTTTAGTTCATCTTTCCTCTTATGTCCCAACCACGATCTTCGACGATGACGAGTTCATCTTTCCTCTTACGTCCCAACCACGATCTTCGACGATGACAACTTCTTCTTCACTCGATACAACTGTTGCGCCTTCCCCAACCCCATATAGCAGCTTCGTCTCTGATGACGATGATGACGTTCTTCATTCTTCTGATATTTTTGAATTTTGTTTATAGATCCGTGACCTCTTTTCAATTTTTTAAACTCGGACCGACCCGGCCGGTCCGACCAATCGGACTGTGAACCAGGTACTGGACCGGGTCGGTCGTGTGTTTGGATCGACTGTGTAATTAGTCTGCTTTAACCCGTTCGATCCGGCCGGATTGTGGTTGACCCGTCGACCCGCCAATCCGGACCCTGATCAACATTTTATTTCCCCGGGTGAACGAAACGGCGTCGTTTCACTTAGGTTTTCTACTTTTCTTCCATCTTCACTTCTTCAGTCTCGAACTTCAGTCTTCATCGCGCAGCACTCCAGGCTCCAGCCTTCATCGCATCGCGCCGCGCCATCATCCAGCAGTTGTTTCACTCTCTAGCGTCCAGCGACGCGCCGTCAATCAGCCCTTCTTCAGCCTTCGTCTTCCTTCCAAGGTTAGCTTGATATCACTAGGCTTCCTCTTCCCCTCTTTTCGTGAGGAGGCTTCAATTTTGTTTTAACTTGTTTGAGCAATTTGTTGGTTGTTGGTTGTTTCCCCTCTTCCCCTCTTTTTGTGAACAGTGAACTTATTAGTTGTTGCAGTGTAGTGGTTGCTCTCTTCGATGAGAGAGCTTATTGGACACAAGGTGTATGTAGTGTAGTGTCTTGTGAATCGTGAAAAGGATTTCGTTCCTATTTTTAGGATACAATAATCTTCTGCCCCCTCTCCATATTTGTACTTCAACCCATCCATTTTCTGCAATTTGTTCTTGTATTGTCATTTCTGACATGTAAATACAAGTAGTTCTTGAAGGATAAAAATCATACTAGTTTTTTTTTAATTCCAATCATAATAGTTGAGTTTTTTTAAAGGTTGATTTTTTTTTCTTTATCATGTTTAGTCAGAGAAGAGAACAATTGCTTAGTGTTAACTTTGAAGGTAAAGAAAGAAATTGTTTCATGTGGAAAATAGATTCTGATTCTTGGCCTTCATAGATACAATTTAGTTTCTTTTTATGCTGAGAGTTGGATATTTAATGTGGTTGATTTATTTACTCTTCCACGTACATACAATGAGTTGACAAAGTACCCAAGTTCTTGTTCTCTTGTTCTAATAAAGTACTTAATGTGAACCACGTCACAACATGTTGTACAAAGTACAAACCAATGGTTTCACATAATTTTCTTATGGTGCTTGGATTCAGTCAAGTATAAATTTATTGCACTGTTCTATTGTTATGTTACATTTTTTTAAACATATTTATGCTATTTTTGAGAAGTAAATGAATACCTCAGCTTATACAGGGAGTTGTTGGGTCATCCATGGACTGAATGAAGTGTTTATGTTTAGTAATGCAATGCTTTTAATTTTTTTAGGTTATATTTGTGATTTTTGTTACTTGTTTGTTTATGTTATGGAATATTAGAATAATATTAATTTGTGATTTTTTAAAAATATTTTAAGACATTTTCATACGGGTCAATCAGTGACTCACCGGTTCGACCATTGACCAAGTCATGCGGGTTAATCAGTGTTCTAGAGGTTCAACCACTGACCGAGTCATGCAGGTCAATCAGTAACTCACCGGTTCGACCACTGACCTAGTGACCCAGTACCCTGGCCGGGTCACTCACCGAGCTAGTTTTTAAAACTATGCCTCCTTTTGTGCTCTCCGCCACTGTTGCCTCTTCCTCCACCTCACTAGCGTCATTAAATATGATGTCGTTGTTCCTCCAATAAAAACCAAGATCTAGATCTACTCCACAGGCGATTCTTCAACAGCTTTGCTACTATTTTGAACTCAACCCCTTAATATAAAATAATTGGAAAAAAATCAAATTTACATTTAAAAAAAAAAAAACTCAATCGGTAATCGATCATTCATCTAGACCATCTATTATTTTAACAATATATTGTACGCTGTTAAACATTACTTCACTGACATGCCTAAAAAAATCCAACTTCATATTAGAATCCACCAATTTTGTCGGGCCAACCTATATTGAAAACTTCCCCACTTAATTAGATATGCTTTGCCATTATATGTACACGTTGAATCATGGATGTTGTAGATTCGTGATAATTACTTTTTGGTTGGTGTTCCTGATTTATAACTTATAAGCTTGTGAAAAATCTTGAAAGAGAAAGTGTTTGTGGATGGCATGGTGAAAGTAGTGCCGCATTGGCTCCAACTCTTTTCGCCCACATGGTTTGGCTATTGGTTGTTGTTTTGACCAAGCTTGCTCTGAATTTAACCCTTAACTGGGAGATGTAAATTGGGCAAAAAATTACAAATAATACAAATTAAATAACTAATTTGACATTTGGGGTTGGGTGGAAACAAATTTGACATTTGGAGTACTCAAACACGCCCAAATTGGGCGTGTCTCCGTCCGTCTCTAATTCGGTCGCTAACACTTTTTTATGAATATTGGATTTTTTTAAAAATCCGTCTCTAATTCGATCTATAACACTTTTTTACAGAATATTTGAGTTTTTTTTAAAATCCGTCTTTAATTCAGTCACTAATACTTTTTTACACAATATTGTGATTTTTTAATTTTTTTGAAATGAAATTTATACTGTAAATTTGAACAAAGTTATTTACCAAAGTTATACTATAAATTTTTAATTAAGTAATTATATATAGTAATTTTTTTGTATATTTATTTACCAAAGTTATATTGTAAATTTTTTTTAATTTTTAATTAAGTAATTTGAACAACAAAGTTATTTACCACAATATTGTGATTTTTTAATTTTTTTTGAATTGAAAACGTTTAAAAATTTACAGTATAACTTTGGTATATTAATATACCAAAAAAACTATTTAATTTGGGCTAAATTTTTATTAACTTTGTTGTTCAAATTAATTACTGTATATAATTAAATATGCATATAATTTTTAATTCACTCATGATTGTTTAAGTTGATGTTTTTATTTTTACATCTTAATGTCTACAAAAAAATTAGCCCAAATTAGGTGTACAATATGTCTTTCAAACAGTCATAGCCTAAATTAGGTGTACGATATTTTCTTCAAACAGTCATAACTTTTGATAGAAATGTCCGATGGAGGCGTACGATATGTCAAAACACTCGCAATTCAGAGAAGTAATTGAAAAAATAAAAAATTAAATTAAATTAACTAATTAAATAATTAAAAAAGTAGACAAAAAGGAAATTTTTGGCTGATTGAATCTTAAATCCCAATTTTGAGGCACTTAGAGGCTTTTTTTGGAAATTAATTTTGACCAAATCCCCTTTGGAAATATATATAGGACTAGATGACTGAATTTCGAGCGTTTTGACATATCGTACGCCTCCATCGGACATTCCAGTCAAAAGTTATGACTGTTCGAAGTTCGCTCAACATTGCACATCCTTGACACATGTCACAATCTGGTGAAACACGCCCAATCTAGGCGTGTTTAAACATGTCCAATCTAGGCGTGTTTGAGTACCCCAAATCTCAAATTTGTTTCCCCCTACCCCAAATGTCAAATTAATTATTTAATTTATATTATTTGTAATTTTTTGCCATGTAAATTGGATGTGCTTCAACATCAATTTTATAACCAATGTGAAAAAATGATCTACTTTTAACGATGGTCGTTTCAACATCGATTCAAAATCAATGTTGAATGTCCTCTAAAATCGATATTGAAAAACTAATGTTGCATGTTCTCTAGAACCGATGTTAATGGCATATTTTTCTAGTAGTGTTACCTCTCCTCTCTTGTTATCTCTCTCAACGTGTAGACACCTAGAGGGTGTCCAAGAATCATTTATCTTTGAACATTGTTCAGTCATCAATCAATGATATCAAAATCTCAAATTAACAAAAATTTATAATGAGATTGTCAACTTTTGATATTTTAAAAAACTAAAATTAAGGATAAGTCAACAATATAGTAAAACAAAAAAGGTTTTTCTAACCAAGTGAGATCAACTACATGATCACATGACATTATTATGTTCGATTAAAGACTGATTTTTAGATATATCATTTAGTATGAGATCCTTGTCAACTTTTTCCAATGTCCTTCTTAGTGTCTCTCTCTCCCTTTTTACAAGACCAATTAAAAATCATGCAATCGAATCTTTTCACTAATAATTTCAATGGAAATTTCCTTATATACAATCATTTTATATCATATTCTTTCTCATATAATCATATATACACCTATTTTAACATTTTTATTTATAGTATTCTCACCATTTTCTCTGGATATTGTCTATTTAAAGTCCAATATTCACTATCATAAATTATAGTTGGTCCAATATTCATTATTACCATAAACTATAGCTAGAAATATAAATGTACAAAAAAATATCAGAAAGATACTCTCTGACGCACTCTTTTGATCATACTCTCTATTATTGGACTATCAAAAAAATGCAAAATAATGACCAAATTTAGAGACCAAAAATAGTCTGTCGTAAACTATCCGATTTAGCCATATTTCATCACTTAGAAAACACAGCGACGAAATAAGAAATTAGAGACTGAAAGATTAGGAAACAAGTTGGTCGTTGCTAACTCAGTCTCTAACTGGTTTTATTATCAAAATTGTTCCTAACATGTTAGAGACCAAATTTTCTAACGGATATGTTATCAATTCAGCGACTGAAACAATTTCGCTTTCTAACGTTCTAATTTTAGCTTAGAGTAGCGACAAATATTCGTCTGTTACTGATGAACAAATATATCCCACAAATACAATGATAGTTTATGATTTTTTGGGACCAATGAGTATTCTGTAACTATTTTACCAATTAATAAGTCATTTAGCAACTCAATTGTCGGCTGCTAAAGTCATTATAAATTTTCAATGGGGTAAATATAAAATTGTAACTATAAAATATTTAAGCACAAAAAACTTTAAATATTTAATATATAATTTCAAATAATAATAAAAGTAGATAATTTAGGATATGACTTTTTAATATTTTTATTCTTTTTATTAAAAAAGAAACACCTAGCATTAAAGTATAGTAGTATTCTACAACGTACTTTTTTTTTATAAAAGAAAACACGTAATACAAGTCTCTTTCTTAAAAAGAAAAACATATATCGTACAATGTAGCTTTTTTTTTCTTTTAAAAACAAAGGTACTTAACATGTAGCAGCTAATTTATACTATAATATAATATAGGATAAAATATATTTTTGATGTCTCTATAATTCCATAAGTTTGGTTTTAGTCCCTTAAAAAATTATGCTATTTTTGGTCCTTTTAATGTTAAAATACATCACTTTTGATCCTGGAAGTGGTTTACAATGGCATTTGATTAGAAATACAATACAAACGTGTATGATGTATGATTAAGACTTAACAAAATCCAATATAACACTAATAATTGACCAAAGTACAATTATATCAAATGCAATACTAATAATTGATTAATATCTAATAAGATCCAAGTATAACATTGATGTTAGTATTAATAACTAATAAATCAAGGTTGAATGAATTGAAGCAATGATTGGGGGAAAAATTAAAAATTACACTGTAAAATAATTTTTTAATTGTATATATATATATAGAGAGAGAGATATCAAATTACATTGGTATAATTTTGACAATTATTACACTATTTTTATAACTTGGCATAGAATGTGATTTTTATTAATCTAACCGTTGAATTATATTTATATATTACCAAAATCGTTTATGTTAAATTTTCTCAAAATTGAACAACAACAAGAATGTAATCAAATGATTCATATATCAATATATTTTAAAAGGTTTATATTACGTCAATTTTAATTTATATGAACGAGTTAGCAAATAATTTTAGATTAATATGAAATTTTGTATATGTGATTTATGTGAAAGGAACTTTCAATCCAACATTGAATTTTAAAAAATATTATTTAATTAAAAGTTATAGAATGATGTGATAATCGTCAATATTACACTAGAATAATTTAATTCATCTTCATATATATATATATATATAAACACACATTGTAAAATGATAAATAAAGTTAGATAAAGTAATTATAATTGAAATAATTTGTTAAATTTCAATACTTTATTTTGCAAATATTGGTTCATATTTATTTATTTATTTTATTGCAAGTGACTAATTTAGTTGTAAAGAGATTGAAGATGTTCTTAGTCTAATCATGTGATTGAAGATCATGCAACAAATTCACAAGAAACTATCTAGCAAGTTTTATTTTCCATGCTATGAACTAAAACACAGTTAGTCATATTGTTTTGCTTTGTATCTTGTTGAACTAGCATATATTGTATGATTCAGTAAAATTAATATTTAACTTTGTTTATTTTGAATTATTTAGTTTTCATCAAAATAACTGGAAAAATATTATATTATATTTAGCGACTGAAGTAATTCTTGAAGAATGAAAATGCAAAACACATCCAAAGTCATAGGAATAAATATGAAAATCACAGCAGTTACGACTACAAAGTCAGAAAAAGGGAAAAGGTTCTCACAACATCAAAGATGCTGCTAGACAAGGGCACCATAAAAATGAAAAAGTTAGAAGCAATGAAATCTTGTACATCTACCAGAGCATTGCAAGACTTCCATTCACACAGCATATTTATTCATTCGGGATAGATTAACAAATTTCAAATGAAATATATTTTCCCTTCCGAAGTTGCAAAATTGATCTCAAATCTATATATATTCTATATTACATTCATGCTCAGAGAACTCCTAGTTAATCACTTCCAAGAGTAAGGTTCTTCTCAACGAGAATCATATTCAAGTTGTTGGCTATTTCAGCTAAGCCAATGTCCCTAAAAGCAACCAAAATCTTTTTACAGGCAAGCATATCAAAATCCGTGGTCGCTGATTGCTTCCATTGATCAATAACTTCACCCACTTCTTTCGTATGACCAAGCATCAAATAGGAAGAAATGATGCACGTGTAATTCCTGCTAATCATTTTCTGTTTGGTCATTCCCAAGGAATTCCATATCTGATCAAGTTTATCCTTACTTCCCAACCCACCATAAAGAATGATTAAGAAGTCATAAGTTATCCATTGCCTTTGGGTGATCCTTTTCTCAGTCTCAACAAGTGTGTTGGAACTTGCATTATCAAGATGACACACACTAATATATATATTGGCCAGGTTCAAATATCTTATCCAACTTTCATTAGAACCAGCACCGTGACTCATTTCATCAAGAATCCTCCTAACTTCATCAATATTAAGAATAGCGGCACAGGAACTTATCCATAGATTGTAAGTAAAGATATCAGGGGAAACCTTTTGTTGTTTCAGTTCTTCAACAACTGATGGGACCTTTTCAAACTGCCCCACTGACATGTAAAGAGTCATCATTTCATTGTAAGTAAGAGCATCAAAGGAAAGGTTTGAATCTTTTATCCTTTGATAAAGTTCCTCAGCCTTTTCAGTCAATTTTGCTCCCGCGTAAGAATGGAGGAGTGCTGTGTATGTTTCAGTAGTCTTTGTAGCAAGAGGTAGACCCTCAAAGTAGCGCTCTGCAGCTTCAATGCCAAAAACTTTGGTCATCAAATCTATGCGGACTGCATAATCAGAGTCTGATAACTCGTATTCCTCATGGCCAACCATCCACTCTGATATCTGCAATTATCAATAGTCACAAATTGCAAAGCTATAGATCCAACAGAGAAAGAGAGCAGTATTCATAAATCATAATAAAGTGTTCCAAGTTGGATGCAACCTTATCACTAGAAAATAAACAAAACTGTGATATAACCGAGGAGCCATTGGAAGTATTTCAAATTGATAGAGATTTGTAGTTTGCTGGAGGAAAAAACTAATATATAAAACCATACAGAATATATTCAAATATCCGAATAACATTATTCAAATATATTAACTTCAGGAAACTTCTGTAGTGTTGAGATGGCCTAATTTCCCAAAGGCCTAACTCAGTATTGAAAACATCAAAGGACCCTCATTCCAACAGTTATAGGCACCTACAGAAATAAGCAAACCGAACTACCTTAAGATCTTTCTTTCTTCTTCTGAACCTTACAAAAACTATTAATAACATAGAGCAAATTTCACTCACATCCCTTGTGACTTCTTCAAAAGTCACACGAAACTTTTTCCTTTTTAAGTTTTAACTTTACAAAAAAAAAAAATCCCTTTACATGAGTACACAGTTAATGTGTTTTCTGGAGTAACAGGGATATCAAGGTAATTTATTTCAAACAATTAAGAGGGGTTATTGCCCGAAAAAAGAAGAGGGTATCAGTGTGAACTTCGAAGAACCCACAGGGATGTCGATATAATTTACTCTTAATCATGATAATAACCACTCGTGGAAATTCAGTAACATGCTTTAATTTGTTAAAACAGAAAAAGATCCAAAAGCTTGCATTTGCATGACCTGCTAGGTGTCCTTCTACAGAATATTTTTTTTCTTCTACTTGATCTTAGCCATTTGTGAAAATTATCCCTAATTCACCATCACAGAACTATAATAAACTTTGCAGAACTCGTGGAGCTAAAAAGTAGTTAAACCACAATCCAGTGTTATTATACTCTAAGGAAAGAGGGTATGAATGAGAAAGGAAAGGGTGAAACCTCCAAAGCGTGTTTGAAACGTTGAGATCTTCGAAGCTCTTTGGATATATCCCGAAGCTGAGAGAGCGTAATAGGATTCCCTTGGAGGACCCATTTCTGAAGAACGTTGGTGGCGCTTCGCTTGGGGAGCCTAAGCCTGAAGATTCTGCTCCTTAGGTCATCATCACCTTCCACACTCTCTTCCACCAAATCACTGCTCACAGCACCCGAAGACACGAATCTTGTTCTGTTCAGGACACAAGCTAAACCGCAATTTCTGCATGATGAGAAGCTGCAATTTTGAGATCAACTACCGATACCCAAAAATTCAAATAAGTTTGGTTGCCGAGAAAGTATGGAACTTGATTATGATCCGATTGTGGGGGTTTGAAAGCTCAATTGAGATGCAGAATCATCAAAATTGCAATTTTGTGTTGTATTTTTCTCGGCAACCAAACAGTGAATATGAAAGTGAACTTACCGTCTGAGAGAGAGGAAGAGTGAGCGATGCGCCATTGGCGGCGTTTCTTAGAAGTTCTCAGTTCTCACTTACTCCCTTCACCTTCTAAGTACTGGGTCATTTCATACACTAAGCTTAAACCACAACAATTAACAGGTTAGCATTGTGTATCAGAACTTCACTACAAAAAAAAAAAAAAAAAAAAAAAACATTGTGTATCAGAAATAATGTCTCCAATTTATTTAAGAAAAAATTATGGTTATTATTTTTAAAAAACTAAAATTCAAATTTCTATTATAATATGTACATTACATTTAACTGTTGCTTATAGATTTCTGTTATTAATTGAGTTTAAATTGCACACGAATCATTAGACCTTCAATGTCTTATACTGTAATAACATACCATGATGATTGTTAATTTAGCTTTTACTGTATGATTTTTGTATATTATAAATTACTAAATTAATATCCGAAGTATTAGAAGAATGATTTCAGTACTTGTTTATAAATAAAAATGAGGAATTTGATTTTGATATAAGTATTCAATCATTTAGTAAATATTTGGTTAAATACTAGTTATGAAACCAATTACATTTTGTGCAAAAATATAAAACTATAAAAGAAATATTTCCTTAATAAAAATTAATCCATATACGAATTTCTTAAATGTATATGTTATTATGTCTTGAACCCTAATTTTTTCTTAACCCACATGCTTAATATAATAGCACAATCTATATCATCTACTCATGTGGTTGATTTTTAAGTTTTCAAAATTCTCTTACCTTAGGTGACATCTATTTTATGGTATATTATTGCAGTATATACAAAAAAAAATTATATTTTAAAGAATACTAGTAACATTCTTAAGAATAGTAAACATGAACGTTGTTCATGCATAATTTAAATAATAAAAAATAGATTCTAATATTTTAGGCCATCTGCCAAACAAGTTCGGCCACGAGCTACTCATTTTTAAATAAATAAATAAATGATCAAAATAATTTTTTATATAACAAATTAATAAAATATTTTTTAGTTACTATAAAATAAAATTAAAAAACATATAAAAATAAATAAATTATATTTTAATAATAGCATAAAATATAATAGGTTCTCATTTGTATTATAAAATAACAAACGATAAATATACAATAGTAAAAAAAATAGAGTGCGCCAATTGTAACAATAAACAAACGTTAGAATATATTTTTTGGAAAAAAAGAAGTTAATATACATAAAATATTAACTTTAAAATGGAGATTAATGATTAAACAACACATGTACTGTTAGATTTATCATATGTGATTTTAAAAATTATAAAAACTAAATAATAAAAATAAATCAAATCAACAGGTTAGCCCAGCCCATGGCAAGTCGTACTCTGAACTGGATCAGACTAAAATAAGTTCAAACTTAAACCCCCTTTTGAGAACCCTAAAAACACTATACAAAACCTTTGAAATAAAACACACTCTTGGTAGTCCGGCCACTTGCATCGCGTAACGTGTTAGAAAACTCGACGAGTCCAATAATGTAGTTATAAGGTTTTTTTGTCACGTTATAAGGACACCATTATGGATTACTATCGTACTCAGGAACACCTTATTGGGTGTGAAGATACTTACAGAAACTATCGTGATGGAATTCTAGTACATATTCAAAAACTTTAATCAGGCACGAGGAGTGAGTGCATCAAGCGGTTGTGTAATTTCTCAGTGACAACTTTGAATCTTTTATATAAACAGAAGGTAATGGATAATCTCAACAGTCTACTATAGAATGTCCCAAGTCTGTATTGCTTAAAGACTAAAACCACATCCATCCAAGTTAACAATAAACCGCAAATTGCTCAACAACATTTATTGCCTTAAAAATTCTGTTTTGAAGGCAAGCGCGAAAAAATACCGGTTAATAGTAGTATGATATTTGTATTGTGTTGTAATGTCTCACATAACAGAGGCAAACAATTGAAGCCGTTAAAGCGCAGTAAAGATTAACGTAAGGCCAAAAATGAGAAAGAACAACAATTTTCAATCACTTCTGCCCCTTTTCTATTCTCGTCTTACAGGGCAAGAATATGAGAATTCTAGTTTCTAGGCACCCAGCTAATCAAGTATAAAGCCTTACAGAGAAGGACACGAGCTTTTTGTCATAATTATACAACATTTTTTTTATAAATAAATAAATAAATAAAATAAGAACAGCGTGTAATTTCAATTCACTAAATCACAAATTTACAAATCACCACTTTATAATTGAGGCCCCTTTCTGCTTGTGTTGTCATGCTTCAAAGAGGTGAACATAAAATTCCCTGAAAATAGTGCTTCTTTATCTGCCAATTCAATAAAACCCAGAATTAAAAAAAAAAAAATCCATAAGATCTGCTAGAATTCCATCATCAACATATCTTTCAAAGTTTCATGTATTCTACGAGTTAAACAACTAACATGCATGGCTAATCTGAGTTCAAGATAACTTTTCACGTTTCTTTGGGAAGTCAGAAGTGAAATGCAGAGAGCATTACGTAAATATTTATGAATTGGTGGAAATTCTGTGTTTTCAAACTAGATAATCAGAGACACGAAGGAAATAATGGTGCATGTTGAAAATGATCTACTTAAAAGAAATATTGCAGTCCGTGATATAATAGTATAGCAGGAAGTTCAGAAATATAGAGATAAGTGGCATATGGCTATCAACTAGCAAAAAAACTCAAAAAACATGTATGAAACTAGACAAAATGATAAAAATATTCTATTGGAATTAAAGCTGAGTTCCTTACATATAATACTTTCCTACTATCTATGGCCTTGAAAACCTTTTTCAGGGCATGTTTTCAAATGAGATGCTTGTAGTGTGATAGGGAGCTCACCCACTCACTTGACCACCAAGGATAAAGCAGCAGGCATTGGCCCATCATTTTTCATCCACTTCATGATCAATAATGTAATACATATACAAACAGTTCTTTCAGACAAGTACAAGACAGACAGAGCTTACCTGTTAAGGTCATACAACTTACTTCTCGGCGAGCATATCTGGCCATCACCTATATAAAATATTAGTTCAGTATGAATGTGTTGAGTGTGTGTACTAAATATAAATGAGGAAAATAAGGAAGCATTGTGGAAACAACTTAAAGCATTGGGCATTTAATTAAAATGTGAAAGGCAAAGCAAAGGAAACAAAGAAAAAACAATGACCATGACTATCCTCATTGGAAACAATTCTAGACAAAGTTGTAAATAGGTAATCAATACAAATTCAGGATAGAAAGCCCCTCATTCAGTCGTATCTACTTCATTAAAGGTGATCACTATCCTCCCCTAGTTTGGCAAAAAAAACTCCAGAATAATGGTAATATGTCAAAAAAATTGATCAACTATAAAAGGATGAAATTTAGAAAAGTGAAGTCATGCCAAAATATTAACCCAGGGTGGAGGCAGCTGGTGAATGACAGCAGGTTACGAAGTAACTTCAATGGTGAATGGTTAACAACTTAATATGAATAAGTTCTATCACTTGATTTACCAGTTGCCCCTGAGTATTTTGGCTTAGCTTGAATTACCAGGGAATAGTCCCATCCCAAAAGTCTACAATAGAAAAATCACACAATATGCTTTCCACATATATAATGAAAAAGTTACATCATATAGACATACCAGCACTGATTGAGATGCAGCAGCATCTGGTGTTGAAGAACCATCTTCAGAGAATATATTCCTGAAACCCCAAAAACGAAAAGAAAAACAGATCAGGATAAACTACGGATATAAAGGAAGTAGGTACTAGACTACTAGGTGGGAGGACTGAGTCTTCACTGATTCAATATCCAAAACTGAGAGAAACGGAGAAAGAATTGATCTAAAGTTTCCTACTTTCAACAGGTGCAGGATTAAGTTCAGATAAGTACCTACCTCCATATAACATTAGAAAAATCACCCGGTTTAGCTTCCAGAATTATGGCAGTATCATAAGCAACAATGTTCCCATAAAAAATCTTCTCGAGCTCTTTCATCCATTTAGTCAGTAGTAGGTTAACCTGCCATTTCAAATTGAATTATCATAACTCACCAACGTAGAGGTCAGTCCCCAAACTAGTTTGGAAAAATTGAAAAGAAGGAATTTATGGTAAAATATTTCCAGTTAACTTATAATGGATAATGATGTCAAAATAGATAATTACTAAATTGTTTCTAAAAGGAAATATTATGGAAAATTTCCACAATGTACATTGTTGCTCAAAATATATCTAATTATAAATGACTACTTACTCCAGCTTTGGACACTCTTAGCTCCACATCGTGATTGTAAATCTCATAAAGGTACTGCCCAAATTCAACACCCTCCTTTCCCTCTTGCTTCAAGCGACGCAAACATAACCACATATGAAGTACAAGTAAAGAGAATGTCGTTTTGAATGTTTTCTCCAAGTTAAACACTGCAAGCAGAAGGAAGAAGTTTAGAATGCTACAAGATCAAACACTAGTTTGATGAGCACTAATACAAATCAAACTCCTCCCATGCTATGATTACTCGATTCTAATTAAGTTGTGGAAGTGTATATCTAATCACTGAGGCACACTTGCATTAACAAAGTGAAACTTTTCCTGTCAAGCATAAAACAGCTAGCTGCCTTTCCTTAAATGGTGGGAACTTCAAAAGCAGATAAAAAGTGTCAACAGGAGGAATTATCATCGTTATAATTCAATCATAAAATGGCCATAGAAATATAGTTTTTAGTTTATCAAAACTTCTTCCATCAGAAAATATGTGGTCTAAAACCACACAAGAAAATATAGAACAAAAAGAAGTAACATTACCAACCAAAGTACTACAAAAGTAGACACTCAGACAACATAGCTTTTAAATCTCTATATAATCACAAGGGAACCTAAAATAAACATGAGCTAAAGAAAGAGAAGAGGGAAGTGAAGTGAACAGTTTCGTCCCATAACAAACATGGAGGATGAATTTATCTTTAAAGTTCCATGCACAAATCCAGGAAACCTTGTCTTCATCTTTTACCAAGTACAAGTCAGCAATAGGAGAATAGGCACGCAAGAAAGCCTTTTGTGTGTGCACAATCATAACAAGTGCATAAATGCATCTGAGCTACAGCCATAGTTTATATTGCTGTAATGAGAATGGACCTTCATAAATGGGAGGTTTATCAACTTGAGAAATGATTCTTTGGTACACAACATTAGCCCCTCGAATTGACTTGCTCTGATTACTATAAAACAGCATGAGTTTGAGCATGAAACGCTTGATGCCCTGATAATCAGGTTCTTCAACTCTGAGGGGTGAGTCAAGGGGCAAGGCCAACGAACAGGGTTTAGACCAAAACATTTTATCTAGGTTAACCTGCAAAGTAGAGATTTTCGGTTAGCAACATCGAATCAAGACTGGTTCCTTACCATTATTTGTTATGCATAGGAAAGTAAAGTTTGCATACCACGGGGGGGTGAGGTTTGTCCTCTATCGTTGGCGCGGGTGCAACCCCGGCGTAGGTTTGGCGCGTGACGTCCTTCACGAAATTCAAATGACTCTGCGATCCAAATTTGGAGATTGGAGTAACTGCTTTGCTCCATCTTCGCAACATTCTGATTCCGAATCACAATCGCAGCTTCTTAATTGATTGTGTTATGCACGCAACCTAGAGAACACAACGCAAATGAAGGAAGAACTATTGGAAAAAGAGGATACAATTTGAAACCTTACTCTCAAGTCTCAACGCGGACCAACGCCTGCGGCGAAGAGAAACCAAATTTTAATGGACTTGTTTTAACCGGGACTATGATGGACCAGGTGGACGTGACCCACTAGCCTGTTAGTAATAGGTAAGGTTAGTATTTTTTTTTATAATTATGATTTAGTTCCCTTTGTTTTTATTATTTGCAAGTGTCAATATTATGAAAAAATTGACATATGGTACTTGAAAAATGAAAAGTATTTCAGATGGTTAGCTTAGCGATAGTAACAAACTTTTAAAGAGAGGAGAAACAAGTAATTACATTGATCGGTGAATGTAATAAGAAGATAAATAAAAATAAATTAGAAATGTCAAAATAATGTTTGTAATTTGTGAATTCTTAATTTTTGTATATATGAGGTATGTTTTCAACATAAACATAAATGGTAATAGCACCTTTAACTCAAGTTATTTGGAATCGATAGTTGATAAATCTAATAATAAATATAAGGAGGTTGAAAAAAAAGATAAAAATAAAAGAAAATAAGATAAAACATAACAATGGGGAAAGAAGAATGAGGGAGATGTAGAAAAAAATAACTAAAACTTGACCATGTGAAACATAGAGATAACAACGAGTCTAATATTTCACTAAATTTATAGTTTTTCTCCATTTTGTTATAAGACACATCGTCTGTCAATCTACATCTCACTCAATTAAGTCTTGTTTAATTAACTTTGTTTGGGTAAGTTTTAGTCTACATCTATCTCTCTTTGTGTCGAGCTCTTGGTAACAAATTTTTGTTCTTACGAGAACATCCAGAGACCGTCTCATTACGTGCCTAAACAACCTCAATCTATGTTCCCTCATTTTTAACTCATTGGTACTACTGCTACCTTTCGTTGATTGCCTATATGCTGACAAACATTCAGCTTCATATAACATTGCATATCTTACAGTTGTTCTATAGATTTTTCCTTTTAGCTTAAGGAGAAATTTCCGATCACACAACAACCTAGATGCACTATCATTTCATACATCTTATTTTGATTCTATGATATACATCTTCACCAATCTTTCTACCTTTTTGCAAAATTGATCTTAGGTATCTAATTGGTTCGTATCATAAAAATAATAGTTTTTTTATGGCCAATTCATAACATATAACGTTAACTCTCCTCCTTTATTCTGCCTTGGATCAAGTCATACATGTAAGTACACATATGAGGTGTGTTGTCTTTGTTAAAAAATTAGACGTCTCGATTTTTAATCTAGCAATGTTATATAGAGCGGAATGCTGGCCAACATATAGGCAACATGAACATAAAATAAGGGTAGTAAAAATGAGGATGTTAAGATTGATGTGTGGTTATAAGGAGATGGATAAGATAAGAAATGTTGATATTCGTCGAAAGATAGCAGTGATACTGGTGTGTGAAAAGATGAAGGAGCATAGATTGATGTGGTTTGGACACATTATTAAACAGACCACTGCATACTCCTATAAGAACAAGAGTTTGTTACCAAGAGCTCAACACAAAGAGAGGTAGAGGTTGACCAAAACTTACCTAGAGAAAGATAGTTAAACAAGATCTAATGGAGTGTAGGCATGGCAACTTGACCCGCATCCGTCCGAACCCGCCTCGATGTCAACGGGGAAAAACTGAGTTGACCGGTTTCGGGTTCGGGTTCGATTTTTCCCCGCCTGTTGAATTCGGGGTCTGGGGCGAGGGCGGTTTTGGTAATGCTGATAACCGCCCCGGCTCCGCCGCCGCCCCCGCCATGCTATATTTAATTATTTACAAAAATACATTTATATATGTGGAATACCTTGGGATAAAGGCTTAATTTTATTCAAGAATTAGGAGTATAACTAATTTTATTTTCCAGCAATAAACATCTAATGTTGAAACTTTATTGTAATTACATACATTTGAAACTTAGCGCGATCAAATTTTATGCTATGATTGTTTAAAATTAATTTTTAATAGCAATTTTTAAGTGTTCGGGGGCGGGGCGGGGAAAACCGACCCCCGTCGGGGGCGGGGGCAATTTTTTTAGCCCCATCGATTTTCGAGGACGGGGGCGGGGGTGGTATAAGTAAAAACCACCCCCGACCCGCCCCGTTGTCATGCCTAATGGAGTGAGATATAAATTGACGGATGATATATCTTAAGACGAAGTGGAGAAAAATTATAAGTTAAGTAGATGGTTAAATCTATTAGTATTTCTATATTTCAATCGTTCCCTTTTTTTAGTTCTTTTCCTCTTCATTTCTCTCATTCTCCTTTTACCCATATTTTATTTTAGCTTATTTTTCCTTTTTTTTTAATCTTATTTCTACTTTTTCTTCTCCTCTCCCTTTCTCTTTTCTTTGTCTTATTTTCGATCTATCATTGAGTTCATCTACCATCAACCCCAGCTGTTGATATTGATATATTATGATATTGATATATTATGACTTATAATGGTTATTCCATCAAAAGTGTTTTGATTTAAATATTAAAAATGAATAGGAGATGGTTCAAATATGTTAATCAAATTAATGTTTTATTTGGCATAAATAATTAGAGACAAAAGTTTTTATTTGGAGAATATTTAGCAAACGTATTTACATTCTTATTTTCTGTTCTATTTGAAAATAAAAGCAAAAAACACTTAAAACAAGCCTCACCTAATATATTTATAAAAAAAAACATAAAATGAATGTACATATAACTTATTTTGGGCCTGTAGTGGGGAAGAGGGGGACAAATGCCAGGCCAGGCCAGCCCGCGAGGCCCTTAATTAAAACCCTTGTTCGCTTTCATCGCCTCCATTACCCTGACTCCTAAAACCCTACCCTTCTCACAGTCTCAGTGTTTCGTTGCAGAGCCATGTCTCAGTCCGACACCGGCAAGAAGAAGAAACAGCAGCGCAGCAAGCATGAAGGAGGAGAAGAAGAAGCGAAAGACGAAGGGGGGTTGATGATCAAGCCGCAGAGCTTCACTCCCCCAATCGACACCTCCCAATGGCCCATCCTCCTCAAAAACTACGAGCGCCTCAACGTTCGCACCGGCCACTACACCCCCATACCCTCCGGCTACTCCCCCTTGAAACGCCCCCTCGCCGAGTACCTCAAATACGGCGTCCTCAACCTCGACAAGCCCGCCAACCCTTCCTCCCACGAGGTCGTCGCCTGGATCAAGCGCCTCCTCCGCGTCGAAAAGACCGGGCACTCCGGCACCCTCGACCCCAAGGTCACCGGCAACCTCATCGTCTGCATCGACCGCGCCACTCGCCTCGTCAAGTCCCAGCAGGGCGCCGGCAAGGAGTACGTTTGCATCGCCCGCCTCCACTCCGCCGTCCCCGACATCTCCAAGGTCTCCCGCGCCCTCGAAACCCTCACCGGCGCCGTCTTCCAGCGTCCCCCCTTGATTTCCGCCGTCAAGCGCCAGCTCCGGATTCGTACCATCTACGAAAGTAAGCTCCTTGAGTATGACCCTGATAAGCACTTGGTTGTTTTCTGGATTTCCTGTGAGGCTGGCACCTATGTTAGGACTATGTGTGTGCACTTAGGCTTGCTTCTTGGTGTGGGTAGCCACATGCAGGAGCTTAGGAGGGTCAGGTCTGGGATCATGGGGGAGAATAATAACATGGTCACCATGCATGATGTCATGGATGCTCAGTGGGTTTATGATAATTATAGGGATGAGACTTATTTGAGGAGGGTTGTTATGCCCTTGGAGATTCTTCTGACTAGCTATAAGAGGCTTGTTGTCAAGGATTCTGCTGTCAATGCTATTTGTTATGGTGCTAAGTTCATGATTCCTGGGTTGCTTAGGTTTGAGAATGATATTGATGTTGGGGAGGAGGTTGTGCTTATGACTACCAAGGGTGAGGCTATTGCTCTTGGGATCGCTGAGATGACTACTGCTGTTATGGCCACTTGTGATCATGGGGTTGTGGCCAAGATCAAGAGGGTGGTCATGGATAGGGATACTTATCCTAGGAAGTGGGGCTTGGGCCCCAGGGCTTCCATGAAGAAGAGGCTTATTAGTGAAGGGAAGCTGGATAAGCATGGGAAGCCCAATGAGAAGACCCCCCAGGAGTGGCTTAGGAATCTGGTTTTGCCAACTGGTGGGGATAAGGTGATTGCTAGCTTGGCTGCTGCGCCGGAACCTGAGGATGACAAGATTCAGAAGAAGGAGGGAGATGGGGAAGGGAAGAAGAGAAAGAAGCATGAAAGCACAGATAGCCCGGTTGCTGTTCCTGCTAAGAAGGTGAAAGTGGATGAAGTGGAAGAGGTTGAAAAGCAAGAAGAGGTGAAGGTGAAGAAGGTAGATGGAGAGACTGTGGAGGTTGAAGTCGAGAAGAAACAGAAGAAGAAGAAAAAGAAGGATAAGGAGAACAGCGAAGCGGCCTCTTCCGATGAGGAGAAAACTGAGAAGAAGAAGAAGAAGAAGCACAAGGATAAGGTTGAAGATAGTTCGCCAGAGTTAGACAAGTCTGAGAAGAAAAAGAAGAAGAAGAAAGACAAAGAAGCTGTTGCTGCTGAAATTAGCAATGGAAAGGAGGATGACAGTAATGCTGATAAGAGTGAAAAGAAGAAACATAAGAAAAAGAAAAACAAAGATGCTGACGAAGAATAGAGGAAGGCATATTTTTGTGTTTGGTTAAGTGGACTCGTTATGTATCATGCCTATTTCTTGATCATTTATAATTTCGCTTTGTTTACTTTGTTGTTTTTTTTAACATTTTGGTAGCTTTTTCTGATGCTTTTTTTCTCTTTAGTTTTCCCCCCAACAAGTATGCTTCTGAAAACGTGTACTATGCCTTCGACAATCGTTTTAGCGTTTAATAGCTCTCCTACAATTGCTCCATAAGCCTATGACAATTTGACATGTCTCTAGCATTGCTTCATGACATGTCTCCGGCCCTTGTATTTTTATTGCTTCATTGTGTTTCTCTGCTCAGATGCGTAACTTTTCCACATACATATGTTGAGAGAATTTTTTTAGGATTTCCCTGTTTCTAGCTGAAACATGGCAGTATGGATGAGCATTTTAGGTTCTTTTGTAAAACCTCTTCTGTGCTTTTGTTACTTCAAAGAGATTTTGGGGGTTGCAATTGGTCTCAAATCACTGCCCACAGCTGAAGGTTAAGGCATCGAATTGCATTGTTTTGATTGTTTTTCTCCAAGTTAAACACGGCAAGCACAAGTTTAGAATGGTACAATAACAAACCCTAGTTTGACGAGCACTAATACAAATCAAACTCAAGGACAGAATGCTACAAGATCTAACGCCATGTATTACTCGATTCTAAATGCAAACGATTAATTTGTGGAAGTGTATATCTAATAACCGAGACACTGGCATTAACTAAGTGAAACTTTGCCTATCAAGCGGCAGCATAAAGTAGCTGCCTTTCCTTAAATGGCGGGAACTTTAGAAGCCCAGATAAAAAGTGTCAACAGGAGGAAATATCATCTTTATAGTTCAATCATAAAATTTTCATAAATTAAAATTTCTTTCATCAGAAAACACGTTCTCTAAATCCGCACAAGAAAAAACAAAACAAAAACAAAAAGAAACATATTTCTGATGTTTTGCAGTGTGAGAAAATCATTGATGAGAAAATTATACAACCCCGAACCCCTGGAATACTACTGAATTGCTGGGATATAGGAGCATTTGTGTGCATAAATGCATCTGAGCTGTAGCCATAGTTTATACTTTATATTGCTATGAGGAGTATGGAGCTTCATAAATGGGAGGTTTATCAACTTGAGAAATGACAGTATAGATGAACATTTTAGCTTATTGGGTAAAACCTCCTCTATTCTTTTGTTACTTAAATCACTGCCTGGATCTGAAGTTGTTGAGGCATCAATTAGGATTTATTGCGAAATAAGTTTGGTTATTGGTTCACTTTCGGCTTTGACCTTGAGAAATTCACTCACAGAATCTTCTCAATCTCATGGAAAGATTTGAGTTAGAAATTAGGAGATATTGGATTAGGATTTTAAAAGACTTTTTTAACGTAAAAAATATTTTTAAAATTTTAAAAGATTTTATCAGAATTTAACAATTTTTAATTATTTTTTAAAAAACTTTTACAATTTAGATTTTTGTAGTTTAAATTTTAATGGATTTATAATACATCAATTCATAAAATTTAGAAACTTTATGAATTTACAAGATTTTAAAGGATTTTTAGAAAATATTCAAAATTTTATAATCTATAAAAAATCAATTGATAATCTATAAATTTTCTTTCACTCATAAAAATCTAATGAACAGTTAATATCCTTAATTCTCCCTTAAAAAATAAATAAGTGTACTAGCCTTTCTAGTATTGGAACAAATATCCATTTGAGTATATAACTGAAAATAATTGTATTATATTAATAATAAAAAGATGCATAAGCCACAATGAGTGCCATAAAAAATAGAAGATACAAAAAGGTAGAATTCATATGAACCAAAATATCTAATGTGCCCATAATACATAATAAATGAATGTATCTATATTTTAATAATAAAAAGTTGTTACACAAGAGACATGAGAAGCTAAATGATTTAAATAATAATAAGAATATTGAATATTATCAAGATATTAGATGTTATTAGGTGTTATACGCGTCTACTGATTCCGTAAAACTGTTATCAGTTGCGATACCTCCTATGAATTGCGGAGTGCCATTTGCCAGTTATATTCATCCTTTTGTAACGATTTGAGGCTGGATTCCATTGTTTTGTTATCTTTTTTATTCTATTTCTAGGCATTTCTGTATGACACTATCATCAATAATCACCACTTGCTGGTTGATTATGGACTCTAGAAAACCACAATTTCATGTAAAGACATCATACATAGAACTATCTTAGCAAAAATTCCACAATATTTATTTGCAACTTACAGATTTACTATTATACACTTGAGCATCACATAAGTTGCTTCATGCAGAAACTAAAATTTGAAGTTCTCACCTTGTTGAGAGTTACATATACATTTTAGTACGCAAGTTAGCATAAGCTAGTTGGACAACATTATCAAAAGCTTCTCAGAGGAGCATTTGGCTTCTTCTGATTGCGGCCATACCAGGATAGAAGGTATTTCCCATTAAAGGACTGTGACCTTTTCACTGAAGAACTAGGAACACCCTGCAGATATCTCGCTAACCTGAAAGAGGAGCTACCTTTGGAACTAGTTGCCAAATCGTTTCCAATAACCTCCTTTGAAGCAGTAGGATCATCATCCACACCTTCTAGCACTCTTTTTGAGTTACCATTAGATTCTACTGTTGCAAGAGCAAGATTGAAATTTGCAACAGAAAAAGAATCCAGAGAAACCGATCTTCTAGGAAGAATGCTTGCCACATCTTCGACTGGGTTTTCAGTTTCACAAACCCTCACTCCATCTTCAACTTCCAATTGACCTTCTTCCTCCTCTGCCCTATTATTCATCAATTCAGAATCAGGAGCAGTATTTTCCAAAACTTCCATATGGCTGTTTTCCAAGGAACTTGAATCAACAAAACTAGACTCCATCCTTGCAGTTGCAAGGTCAGCAACAATTGGAGCCCGGCACATAGGACAATTGGTATGAGACCTAAGCCAGGTATCGATACAAGGAAGATGAAAAGCATGGTGACATTTTGGCAAAAGTCTGAGATTATCATCCTCTTGAAACTCGCTCAAGCAAACAACACAATCCGTTCCTTCAATCAAGCCCTCTCCTTTCTTATACTTACAAACTATGATGGTATTGATAATCGATTGCTGAAGGCCAAGGGTGCGGATATACCATATGGGGTGGTCCACCATAGGGCCATTCTCTTCATCAACAAAATCATCATCATCATGGTGTGTTTGGTTTTGGCGCCTTGATGTTGATGATACCCTCCTCCTTGAGCTAAACCTGGTATAGATGGCACGACAACAAACGACAAAGAAAGCAGCAGTTAGAAGAGCAAGTGCAAGGAACAAATAGGTGGAGATTTTGTGGTTGTATGCTTGTTCTGCTGCACCATCATCATATGATTGAAAAGGAGGAACTTGTGGTGGTAGCGTTGGAGGAGGATTATTGGTTAGGCAGATCTTGAGGCAAACTTTGCAATCTGATGAACAAAGCTCAGACTTCTTCACATGGCAAATTGACCCGCAGATTTCTGGCAATGGCATCAACTTTCTGTGATGATGCAGACCCATTTCAGAGAAGGGGAAGAGAGAAGACCTCAAATCAACATCACAATTCAGAGTGGGTCATGGATGAAGGTAGATAGATGATGATGACTTGAGGTCTCAAACTTTGACTTCCAACGATAGCTCAGAGTTTTGTCTTTAAAGATGTCCACATCGTACTGGTAGTAGTTGTATAAAATTATCATTTTGTTTAAACTTCTTTTAAAAGCTATTTTGACTCGAGGTAAGTGTGCGTTTAGATTTTAGAGAGAACTTAGAACAACTCAAAAATGTTTTTATTTTGGCAATAATAAACTATTTTTTCTTTATTTTTATGTATTAAAAATTAGAATTGTGCATTGAAATTTGTAATAAGAAAATATTTTTTTAATCTTCTATTTAAACTTAACCAAATTCATTAAAGGGGTTGAAATGGTTTAGTTAATTGGTACCCAAAGTCATAATGTTATTTAACAAAATTAAATAATCCACTTCACCACCCATAGAACCAATTAACATTGGTAAACTTTATTAAATCTTATAGCCTAATTTAATAATTTTAGTTTTTATGCTTATTTAATTTTATACCAGTAAATAATTTATTTAATAAAATTGACTATATTAAATATTAGGGTGACGCATATGGTGTTCAAACTTCGAATGCTCACCACTCGTGGTGGGTCGTGGGTCGGCAAAAATTTAACTTTCAAAGAATCGGATTGCTTTATAAATACTAAAATGGAAACTAGAAGTCAAACTTGAACTTTTTTTAGCAAAATATTAAATGTTAAATCATGGTTGAATGTAGTCCTCTAAAATTGCCTCTTTAAAAAAAATTATAAACAAAAATCACTAATACTTTATTAATGGTCTATTTTAAATACACAATTTCATGTTAAGAGATCTAATTTAATCAGTTAAACAACATAAATTATTATAAAAAAATATTATCTTTAATTTATGAATAAAACAAGAATACATGACTACATGATTAAATACTAAGAAAGATAAATTCATCCTGATACAAAGCTTATCTTATTTAAACAAAATTATTTCCAGAAGTATCTATACCAAAAACAAGATCACGGGTCTGCTTCTTGGTATGCTGAGTCCATTTTTCAGTATTTTCCGTAGACAGTTGGATTTCATTTTCATGGACGTCGATTGGTGTCAGTTGTCTTGGGCTTTCATTATTCCATCCCAATCTAGTT
Source organism: Glycine latifolia (assembly GCA_013407115.1). NCBI lineage: Eukaryota > Viridiplantae > Streptophyta > Magnoliopsida > Fabales > Fabaceae > Glycine > Glycine latifolia. Next base: position 4,867,459 of record CM023955.1, on the reverse strand, counting down.
TATTAGAACCACCAAATTCGTTACACGCTTAGTGATTGAAAACAATACTTTTCCAGAGTTTAGAATTAGAACACACATGGTATAATGTTAGTATTTGTACACGTAAGATGTATGAAATAAATTATATTTTTAATTATAATCAAATGTAAATAAACATATATAATTGTTTTATTTTTAATGTATATTCCCCTATTTATAATAAATATGTAATAAAGTTCATTTTTATGATTTATTAAAGATTAATTCAATTTTCATTAATATTTATCTTACTAGTATAAAAAACTACAACAATAAAATAAAATCTGAAAAAGTTGAAAGTATTTGATACTCTATATTTGTTGAAATATTATTAATTAACACACACACAACATTTTATTTTTCTTCATTTATGATCAATATAAGTAATGATATAATTTTTTTAGAAATTAATTTACTTTTAATTACTACTTATTTTGAAAATGTATAAAATAAATATAAAAATAATATTTGAAAATTTAGAAGTAAAAGACAATGCATTTTTTTCTATATATAGGATTAACATATGCAATAAAATGTGTTATTTGATAATTTATTAGAAGTAATATATCTTTATTTTTTTAAAATTATTTTTCAAATAATTATACAAATTTGAAAGGTAAAAAAAGTGAAAAATGGTTTTAATATTGTTAATAAAAGCAAAATAAATAAGTTATAGTATAAAAATAAAAATTATTAAACAAATAATAATTTTTTAATAAAATAAGTTAAAAGTAATAAAATTTGAGTGTTAAAATCTTTACCTACAATGCTTCCACTCTCAAAAATATGTTGAAGGTTAATACTAATTAGTTATATACAGCGATTTTTCAAAATCAAAATAATACATCAACTATATATAATAAATTGTGTAACATCTTTTTTTTTTTAAAACGACATCTAAAATAATGTACAGGTGTAAAGGATTCAATAATAAAATACTCATACTCGTATTTGTTCCTATAAGTTTTTACAACTAAATACTATATCCATATCCATTTATCTTGAAAACAAATCTAAATCCATTTAATGGATAGCCTACTCCATGATTACTTTTGTATGAATATTTAATGGAGTACTTGTCAATCATAATTATTTTTTATGAATATTTGTAAAATTTAACCCAATTAACATCCTTACCTGATACTAACACGTGCAAACTCAGTTTGCCTGGAACTTTGATATAGATTGCAGCACTCTGATCAACATTGTCTAATTAGAGAAATTCAAGTGTTATCATTAATGTCAAATCTTTAGCGAGTATCACCCTCTAATCTAGTAGGACCAGCATAATAGTTTGTGAATTTGTTAATGAAGACAGTAAAGAGATACTATTACTTTTAGTTCCTTTTTTCCTTGAAGAAAAGTGCAGGATGACAACCTATTGGGGGTTCTTAACTAAAACGTACTTTGGAAAGCCAACCAAATTGTAAATTGATTATGAATTACCTATGGCTGGATGAATGAAAGTTGTTATATTAATAGTGATTATTCTTTTTATTTCTTTTAGTATTTGTTTTACCTTTTTTTCGTCAGTTAGATCTGTGTCTCCTTGAATGTCGAGGAACTAGAACACGTAAAGCTAGAGGTGAATTTTCTTTTATTGTCTTTCCTGTTCCCTTTTTTTTAAGGAGTGAATTTTCAAAGGAGGAAAAGAAAGATATGGTTATTGTCTCTTTGATTGGTGGGTTGGAAGAAGCATTCACGTAAAGTCTTTCCCTGTCATTAAAATTTTCGGCTGAGAATTCAAGTTAGTCTAATTTGGCGTGGGAGTAATATGAATTATTGAATTCCTTTATTGCTGGTCATTTAAGTACATATAGTGTGATGGTCGAACCATCCAAATACTACATAAAATGGGCTATAACGTAAAGATTCTCTTGTGAGTTTTTTTTGGTGAGTAAAGATTCTCTTATGAGTTGATCCAACTTCGAAGTACCTCGTCGTATTTGAATTTAGGCCTACATGATGTCCAAAAATCAAAATGATTTATGCCTATCAGAAACAAGTTCTGCTTTGAAATAGCTTAAATATAATAGGGCTTTATGCACACACCAATAATATTATAGTTAATGGTCCAAATTTTATTCAAAATTTAGATTAGACACTTTCACATTTTGATTCCCTTGCTATACAGCTAGTTATGTTCATTGTTCAATAACACATTGAGAATATGATAGTTTTGAAAATTGAATCTGATTGGTTAATTTACCCAATTTAATTAGAATTCGTTAAGTCACTAGCCTAGAAAATTAAAAAAAATTGAGTAAATAATCGGTTAAAAACTACTCGTCAAGTCAGAAAACACAAAGAAAATATTTTTTTTGTTTTTTATTATAATATGTTTTTTTAAATAAATAAAGACTCATACATAAGTTTTATATATAAATGATGTTATTTAGCTATTTATTATGATGTTTTTATGTTGTAAAACGTGTAATATGATTATTTTATCTTATTTTGAAATTTTGTTTCACTTTATTTTCGTATAATTTTACATAGTTCATTATTTAATACATTAAAAATATATTTAATTATTACTGTTATGATGATGATGAACAAATTATTAAAAAATTGACTGCATAAGGAAAATTGAAAAATAATTATGTGATCTCTACAGCTAAATGATTAACAAGATGACAAATCTATAAAAAAAATTATAAAATTGAGAGTTTAAAAGCATTTAGTTTTGAATTGATTGATTTAAAATCCTATTACAGTCCAATTCAAGTTTAGCACATAAAAATTCATTAAAGGTGAATCATCGGACTTGGACTTTATTTGAAATCTTGAATTGAATTAAGAATTTATTTTGGGTTGTTGCTTCTTGTACCTTCAAGTTGCTTTTTGCACCCTTTTTAGATGTCTATTTTACCTTTTAGATTGGTCATTCTTTAAGTCAAAACGTGAAATCAATTCAAAATATAATTTTTACATTATGGATTGACTAGTCCAGAAGCCAAAAATAAGTTACAAAAAGAAATTTGGAGGTGTAGGGAACAATAGTTCTTTTCTTGCCCGACTTGATTAATTAGCCCACAATCTGTACCGGGTTGGCTTTTAGCCCATTTTGACACCTCTAAATTAACTATTAATATCGTTAAATTTAGAGCAAATTATAATAAGTTATCCTGAAATTTTGTTTGATTACACAAACACTCCCTACTTTCTTAATTATTACACCCACCTCTCTTATTGAAGGTGTTAGAGTAAGATTTGAGGTATATTGAAAGAGTGATGTTAATGCAATATTTTCAAATATGAAAGGGAATTAAAATAGAAAAATAAAAAAGGATTATGTGTCATTTGATCAAAATTTAGGAAGCGTTGCTGTAAGCCTGTAATTTGTTTTTAAATTTATTAAATTAAAAAGGTTGTATGACTGTATTAAAGAATTTTATATTATTTTAACCGTGCATAATAGTAAAGTCCTTTTTTTCTTTTCCTTTTGGTGAATAAATTTGTGGCATTTGTGTGACTGTAATGAGATACTTAAAAATGAAAAAGAAATCGTTTGCATGAATGAAGGGGTAGACGTTAATTAGATAGTAAACGCTTGCGTTGGTCATGAAATTTCTGCGTCCAACAAACGATAAGGAGAAAAAGAAAAGCAAGCGTCTCATGGGATGTTTCATTAAAACATTCATCTTTGGGTGCTACCAAAGGACTTGTAGTGCTGTTTGTTTCACTCCCACTCCTCGAATGGGACTGTGTGCGCCTGCTTTGCTGTGGCATTCACGTTGGAGTATAAGAAAATCAGATTTGAATGAAAAGGAAATCTTAATATAAAATAAGAGAATTTAAAACGTAATTGAATTGATATTTTGAAGGTAGAAATAAAAGTTTTAAATATATTTTTTTCTTGTGATTTAACATTTTTTTTTTCATCCTTAAAAAAATATTTTTTTTATTTTTAGTCTTTACAAATTAAGTTTTAATCCTTAAATACATTAGATAGCGCTTTAAATAGTAAAAAAAAATGTTATTTAAAGTGTCATAAAGATGAAAATAAACAAACATAATTTACAAATATTATAAATATTTTTTTTTTACAAAAACTAAAAGCAAAAAAGAGTTAAATTACAATGACTAAAAAATATTTAAACAAAAAAAACTCAATATAGAAGGAAAAATTGAAAATAATTAATAATTTAAGAAAATACAAAAATATTTAATAGGTGATGATGAAATTAATTTTAACAAAAACTATAAAATAAGAAAAAATATCATCCAAGAATGAAAACTTAAATTTATAAATATGAAATTAATTTCATCGACTAAAAATATCTCACACGAGTTAAATGATAGTGTATATGAAATAGTGTATCAAGTAACACACACACACAAAAAACAGTTTATGATAAGGGTGATCATGAACCGATACAATCAAATGTGAATCGAAAAATCATTAAAAAAAAATAAAATATTGAACGGATAAAAAATTTGAAAAAACTAAAAATTTGATTAAAGCACATCAAAATTAAGATTTGATTTTCAAATTCGATTCAATCCAATTCAAAAAAATGTGTATATTTTTATTCATAAATCTATAATATTACTCACATTTTTATTTTTATTTCTTATATATTTATAAAACTATCATGTAATTAACTTGTGCCTAGTTATGAAAAACATATTTTTCTTACTAACTATCTGAGTTAAGATGCATGCAAGTATATTATTATTAGTTATATAATGACATGCAAATGAAATATGTAGATTAAAATTTTAATTTAATATTTTCTATAAAAAAAGATTAAAATTGAAAACGATATGATCCAAAACATTTTAAATTGGATCCCATTGTGTTGGATTTAAATTTTAAATTAAACCAATCAGATGATAAATTAATAAAATTAAAATAATTAAATCAAATGATTTTTCTTTCAAAATCGATGAAATCTAATCCGCAAATATCCTTATGTATGATTTGATTTTTTTGTAATTTTTTCTTTAAAAATAGAATAATAATTTTCGTTGAATTTTTGTCCAATAAAATATTTTATTTTCATTAATATTTTATAAATTGTGTTTAAATTGATTTTTAAACAAAAAGTGAAGTAAATACTAATTTAATATATAGTGAGTGATCTCATGATTCATGAAATAGATATTGGTATTACCTTGAAAAATCAATTGTTGATAAAGTCAATGGTATTAATTTTTTTTATCATTTTTTTTTTGTGAATTTGAAGTATTTCTTACAAGAATCAATAACTAATTCTTTGAAATATCGAGATACTAAATTTATTGAAGGATTTGACTTCTCTTAATTGACCTTTTTTATATAAAAAACTGAGGATCAAACCCCTAATAAATAAAATAATATATTTCAAAAATAGGATAATTTGAAGATGTTTTTTTATATTTTATAAAGATGATATTATTTAATATTTTATTTTTAAAACTTATTTTCATGTTGGCCATATTAAATAACCTAAACTTTGTCATTATTAGTGAAAAACCATCAAAAAATATTTTTTAAAAAAGAAACCGGTTCATTTGTCGTGTATAGAAATTTATAGTGAGGTAAAGTTAAAATGAAATCGGATCAATTTTAGCACCTAGAAAATTTTATTAAGAGAGGCAAAATTCATTTCAGTGATTTTTATGGCTAAATAATTAATCTCATGACTTTCGATAAAAAAGATACCTTACTTTCAAGAAAAAATTATATTAATTTAATTCAAAAATCCTAATACAATAAATTCAATAACGTTATGTGAAATGTAAGTTTTATTAAAGCTGGTAAACCATGTAATATTACTCTAATGATTATGCATATCAAATTTTAAATTATTTAACAATAAAAAAAATACTTAACAAAAACCTTTTTATTACAAACGAAATTAAGAGAAAATAGGATCATATTATTTTTAAGACACAAGAAGACCATGTGCATGAGTTTAAGAAAGAAGATATTTGTATAGGTATAGCATACTCTGCATACTCCTCAATCCATACTGTATATCATATTTAACATTTAACATAAAAGCTAATTGAACCACACACACATGATTAAAAACAAATTGAAAGCAATGTCCACAGGAAAAATGCATTGTTGCCATTTTACAATTTTTCTTTTAAAGCACAATTATCTGAACGATTTTCCTTCTCTGTTTTCAAACTCATTATTTTCGTTCTGTAATTTTATTCGTTATAGTCCTTTTCCTTTCTTTCATTTTAGCTCAGAGCAGCAGCGTAGGAATCTTGAATCAAAGAACAATGAGGAGCAAGGGCTTCCGAGTGCTAACAATCATAACATAATCACAAATCTGTCACAAATAATAGTAATAAATAACGAAAGATAACACGAAATTATTTTCACTGAACAAACAGGCAAATAGCGAATACTATTACGAAATCAATGTAAAAGTAACAAGGTAAATCGAAGCGTCTTATACAAACTCGAAATTCTCCAATATAATGAAAAAGCAATAACTATAACAAAGTAAAAAAAAAAAAAAAAAGGAGAATATATAGGAGATTATAAATTTTCTATATAAGCCTATGTGGCAGTTCACATGATCGATGCGGTGGCGACGAGACCCACTACGACAGATCCGACAGCGGCGAATACATTCGAGACGGCGGCATTCTCGGACGGTGCGGGAGCATCGGACGGAGGGGAAGAGATCGACGACGGAGAGATGGAAGGCGATGGAGAAGACGCCGGAACTGAAGTAGGAGGAGACGGCGGAGAGCTCAAGACGGAGGATGAAGGTGAAGGAGCAGCGGCGGGTGGAGACATGGAAGAAGAAGGCGAGGGAGTGGCGGTTTTCGGTGGAGCAGCAGCGGACTCAGGAGACGACGCCGGAGATTGTGCGACGGCGGAGAAGACGAACATGGCCACGAGCAGAAGAAGGAGTGTGGAAGAGAAAGCCATTCTCAGAGGTTGAGAAAGTAAATTATAGTGAAAGTGCTGCAACAGAAGCTATGAGTGTGCGAGAAGTATGAGGAGACAGGCACTGAGAATTTATAGAAAGAGATCGGAAGATCAGAGGGTGGAGATCGCTCATGTTGGAGGTCCACTATATAGAAACGCGCTTTTGGTTCAATCAAAACCGTACACGTGGAACCAAGAATTGAGCTAAGAGGGACAACTGCCGTTGATAAAATTGTAACGGTGAAGAAATAGGAAAGTGTGAAATTTGTGGGGATCCACAACCGTAAGGATTGGGGGCTACGAGAAGAAGGAACTCTAGTCTGCTCTGCTCTGCTCTTCTGTGGACCATCTTATTGTCATTGTTATTCCTTCATTTCTTTTATTTTATTTAAGGAAATGTCCTAAACCCTCATTTAATTTTAATTATTTGACGTCGTAGGCACAGTTATAAATTGGAATAACATTATGTTTGAATAAGTTTTCTATAAATTATAGAAAAAAGAACAAAAATGAAATAAATTAATCTTATAAGTTAAAATTAGTTTATACATAATCAAAATTAATTTTTAAACTAATTAGAATATTAGTTTCTCCAAAAATCTAATTTTAACTTATAACATAAGTTTTTTTAACTGCAAACTTATAACATAAGTTTATATTTCTTAAATAGAATAATTATAAATAATATAAAACCAAAAAATAATAAATTGTAGTCTAAATATGTACTACAGTGTAAATTAAATATTTTTGAAGTAATAAATTAAATATTTCTTAATCTGGTAATAATAACCTTAAACAATTAAAATTTTAGAACGGGGAGAATTTTTGAGTTGGTAGAAAGTGATTGTTGATTGACGCGTTAATTACGGTACAGCTATGTGAATGTTAACCCGCGTTTTTTTCTTTTATTAAAGAAGGAATTGGAGTGTCAAAGCTACATAGACAACTTTCTCTTTTTCACCATTCTTATTTTGGGGAGTTATGACTATGACTTTGGAAAATCCAAAAAGGAAGATGGAAATGAGAAGATTGAGGAAGATTTGATTCATCTTCCATGATGGCCCTTATGTTCATCAAGAGATCCTGTCCATCTCAGGACAAATTCACTTTGACGGTTCTGTTTATTAGTAGTAGTTCATTGCCTTTTTTTAACATAAAAGTAATTCTAGCTTCTGATAAATATGATTAAATACCTCATAAGCGTGCATTCATCATTTCATCTTAAGTGGATTGGAATGGAGAGAGGAAAAACATAGAAGAAGAGATAAAAGATTAAGAAAGTAATAAATATAATAGATGATACACTAAAAAAGAGAGAGAATTCAGAAGAAAATAAGATAAAATAGGAAGTAGGGGATTATTTGTAATTTTTCATATTATGTTTTTTTTTGGATTTCAATATTCAACCTTTGTCATGTTTTGAAATTAAAATTCCCTTATTACCATGATTTTTTTTATACTGCAGTATGCAGTATTATTTAGCTGGAAAATTGGTATATCATTAATAAATATTGTTATTGATGGGTTTTTTAAACGATTTAAAATCTTATATATAATAAAAGTTTTTAAGTGATTACTGAAATTCTGTTCAAAGGATACTTTTGAAATAAATGAGTTGCACTAAAATAATAAAAAGCAAAGTTGCGGTAAAATTTAATTGCTTATATTAAATTGTAAATGGTCATGAAATTGAAGAGTTATATAAGTTAAAAAATGTTTAGTCCTTAAAGTTTATTGTTAGGGTAATTTTGGAATTACAATAATATTAAATAAATGATTTGCATTTTTTTATGCTTAAATAAATAATTTTTGTTGAAAATAAAAGTTGTAATGAAGTTTAAAGATACAAGTTGAAGGTTTAGAAGAGATATAAGTTGATTTGATGGTTGAGAAGAGGAGTTTAAGGATTGAAAAAAGATAAAAAAAAGAGTAATTGTGAATTTAAATCTCTTGTTATATTCTAACAAATTAATAATTGATATAATTAATATTTACAGATTAAAAAAATGTCAACCAAATTCAATAATTACAAAAGTTGCTCTTGTGTAATTTTGAAGAGCGCAAAGGTTTTTATTTGCCTAATAATAACTAAGCATTACACAATTTAAAAATAAAGATTGTGGTAAAGTTTAAAAAGTGTATAAGTTAAAAGAAAACTTATACTAATAGATTGCATTGAAGAATTACAACTAAAGTTTTTTTTTTTTTTAGATGAGTCACTAAAGTTAAATAACTTGATTTAAATATAATATTAAATCTAAACAAAATCGAATCAAAACAATAAGTGTTTGTCTATTATAAAAAAAAGGTAAATAACTGTCAAGAAAATTATTCATATTACATAAAATGTACAAATAGGCTATTATTTGGAGAATCATCAATATGTATGTATGTGCTTGTCTTTTTACTTTGTTGACGCAATAATTAAAGAGTTCAAAAAGTTTTTTCTTGTATCAAAGGATGAAAATATTGATTTAATTGAGCAACGAAACAAATTATATTGATATAGCTGACAGTTAAGTGTGTCACTTTTTTTTATTTAACAAAAGGTATTCTTAAACAAACTATTATAATTAAATAAATAAACCTAATAAATGTAAAAATAGATAGATTTGGTTCAAATTTGCAAAATTCAACCGTAAATCGATTCAAACCGTGCGATTAACGCAAAAATCAATCCAAATAAATCTAAAAAATATATGGACTTCGATTTTTGATTTTTGATTTGAACACCCCTGAAACAAGGCTTAATTATTTAAATAGGAAAGTCCCAGCTTTATCATCTTGGGTCGGATGAGTTGACACCATCGATTGAATGAAATTTATCAGTTTTGGTCGAATTGAACGAGGGGGAAATCAAAATCGTGTCAAAATACGAGCAATTAATTAATTAATTAAATAGTAACAAATAACAAATGCTAATGCACATCTATCATATATGTTATAATCGCAAATAGATTATATGTATGTGTGTGCATCAATCATATGAATGAATAAATAAATGAATCGTCCTCAACGACACCAGGAAAAAAAAAAAAGTACTGGAGTTCTAAAAACTCTAGTATTCATGAATAATCCCACAGAATTTGTTCTATACGAGCATGGCCGCAGCGAGAATGAGAACGAGAGCAGATCCGCCAACTCTGTTGAAAACGGCAGCGTTTGAAGCTGGTCCTGGTGCTTCAGATGGTGGAGTCGAGATAGTCGAGGGAGGGATGTTCGGAGTAGCAGCTGCAATTGGGGGCTCCGAAGGAGAAGAAGTAGGTGGAGCCGGAGGAGAATTTCCGGTGGCGGGTGACTCAGACAACGGTGGCACCGCTGCAGGAACAGGAGACGGAGACAACGCCCTCCTCGGTGGAGTGGCCACCGGCGTGTTGGTCGGTGATAAAGCCGGCGACGAAGCTGGAGATTGAGCCATCGTGGAGCTCAACAACAATGCAGCAGCAGCAACCAACATAAGAACAAAAGTACGAGCCATTCTTGAGAAAGAGTTAAGAGAATTTCAGAAAATGGACTATTATTGAGTTAGATTCTGAGAGAAGAAGTGGTTTTTTCTTTTGTTGGTGCTATGTGAGGAGAAAGAGGGTATTTATAGAAAAAGAATAGTGGTGTGGTAAGTTAAGTAACCGTGTAAAGAGGGAGACGCGGTTGGGCTAATGGATCTAGGCCGTGTGGTAGTCACGCACAGCTGTCTCCGAATCTGAAACGTACGCGTGGCCATCAAAATCAATGTTACCGTTGGATACAGGGATTCTTGTAACGGTCGAAAACGGAAACAAATAAATACATTACTGAGTTGACCGCTTAAACACGTTTCTTCTTTGACTACTACAGTAATGTTGTTGTACCGGAACTCGTTTAAGAAAAGAAGAAACAAATTCAGACTTGTTCAACAACTCATGTACGTGTTCCACACTGGAGTACATGTTCAATAAGCGCGTTTAACGCAAATTAATGCATACATATTACAGGCTCATTTATTGGAAACAAGGTTACGTGAGTTACTAAGGTTTCTGTACCTGCACCAGGATACTTTGGAAAGTGGAGCAATTTGAGTAGGTTATCCAAAAGTGCTTGGTTGAAATTTCTCAAAGACTCCTTTGCTAGAGTTCCCCAAAACCTTTTTAATTTTTTTTTTTGCTAAACAACATATTAAAAAAATATAAGGATTATTTAAGCTGTTGAAAAACAAAAAATATATATTGCATAATATTTTTTAAAAGTTTGAACAAATAGATTCCACATTTGTAATCAAAATACATTTATATTGTTTGTAATCCTTTCTAAAAAAATATATTATTTAGGCTAATAGTCTAACAAAATATAAAATATTAATGTACTATTCAAGACATTTAACTGTTGTTCCGTTTATGTATTTAAGATACTAAGATTCTTTTTTCTTTTCAACTTGATGTTTCAATATTAATATGTATTATTTATATTTTTAGATTTAATTAGACAATTTATATCATCCTATAATCATCATGCATTGACATATAATTAAAAATAATTCACTTTCGTAAAAATTATTTAAATATTATTATTTTTGTCCTTATATATATGTATATGACCTTTGAACTAATTCACAGATATTAAAAATGAATAATTTAGTTAATAACATTAAATGTGCTAGTAATTTGAGCTCGAAATTTTAAGTAAGATTTTAAATCAAGTTTTATAAATAAATCAAAAGGCATACTAGCTGGAATGAAATATAAGGGAAATTTTTTTATTTTCTTGGGAATCTTAAGTTGAAGATGTTTTCTTAGAGGAAAGTTGGTAATGTTAGATTTTCATGTTTGATTTGATTTTTTTTAAAATAACATTTTTAGCAAATTATAAATTTTTTTGACTAAGTTTTCCATAAAAATATTCTCAATGAAAGATGTCAAAATCTAATTATAAACAAGTTTAATTATGATAGTTAAATTATTTAATGAGGTAACTAATTAAATATTATGATAAATATATTATTTTACTTTTATATTCTCAAAAAAATTATATGACAATATTTATTACCAACCATACAAATTTAATCATTACTAAGAATTATGACTCTGAGGATGATTCTTAAAAATGGTGATGTTTGGCACGAAATTTTTTTCTTTGTATCAAATGTCATAACTCATTGACAAAACCAATAGATATTACATACTTATAAATGATGATCCAAAATTTGTTAATAATTTATATTGTTTTTAAAAATTTACTCTTAAAATTATCAAGAGTGATCATCTCACTCATTTGAGATATTTCACTTTATTACCTTTTATTTAATTAATTAATGTGTAAAAAGAGAAGAATAGTCACTCTTATTATTAAAAAGAGAGAGAGAAAATTTATTATATTTATTTACATCGTTGTATATTGACTAAAAACATTGAAAATAAATTAAAGGTACTTTAGTAAAAAAAAAGTGTAATAAGGTATTGTTATATAAAAGGAGTTTTTATAAGGGTAAAAAATAAAATAATATTTCTACTCAAAGTTTATTTATTATTATTTTTACTTGTCAAAGAACTTCAATTTAAATATTTATTTATTTATTTTAACTATATTCGTCTTCAAGCAAACATCTATTTTCATCATATTACTCTTCTTTTATTTTCTTATCTACCTACTTTTCCACACTCTACTTCTTCTTTTATCAAACAGCGTAAAGAAAATGAGGCACAAACTCCAAGGGTACTAAAAAAATTGCTCCGTAGTGATCATTAACTACATATGAGAAAATATAACCGTCAAGCCACCAATATTAACCATTAGCTATGACAAGGTACAAAAGGAATTTATTTATAATACACGGTAGAGCGACAAATCATAACTTTTCTATCATGCATTATAGAGGCAACTGTGATCCATGAGTAATTGTACCAAAATGAATGAACAAACTAGGTTTAAATAGGCCAATGACCTCCAGAGTCCAGAAATGATGAACCTCTAAAAGGCACCAAAGAAAAAATAACCCTGAAATAGCAATGCCCTTGTCATGGCACTATGTTTCAAGAATCAAGATGAACGATGTTTGGTAGAGCCTGCCTGCCTGAAGATTATCAGACTAATGAATAAGAAAAATCAAATCACAAATAGAATAATGGTTTCTATATCTTTGTGTATTCATCTACAGTAAGGAAATCTAGTTCTTCATCTGATGTGTTTGACCCAGGTATCTAGTTAAAAAAAGGATGTTTATAAGCAAGAAACTGTATTAGAGTCATCAACCCTGGTGGCATTACCATTACCACTGTCATGAGTGCTCAATTGGCCGTTAAATTCCATGCCATATATGTGACCCATTTTCACACGTTTGGTCTCTAAATATCTCTTGTTCTCCGAAGTGATAAGAGTTAACAATGGGATCCTACCCGAAACTGTCAAACCATAACCTTTGAGCCCAATATATTTTGCTGGATTGTTTGTCATCAGCTTCATAGATCGTACACCCAAGTCCCTCAACATCTGCGAGTAGTGAATTTCAAATATAAAAATCATTCCAGTTAACTTCCATAACCATTTTAGTAAATCACCATCTATTAAAGAAAAGCCAAATACTATGTGAGCACTACTGATATAATTAATACCTGTGCGCCAATGCCATACTCCCTGGAGTCAACTGGCAATCCCAACTCCTCATTGGCTTCAACAGTATCTCGTCCATTATCCTGTAGGTTATAAGCACGAAGCTTGTGGCCCAATCCAATACCCCTTCCTTCGTGTCCACGGAGATATACCAGCACACCCCTACCAGCAGCCTCAATCTGTTGCATCGCAAGTGCAAGCTGATTTCCACAGTCACATCTGGCAGATCCAAATATGTCTCCTGTCAGACACTCTGAGTGTACTCTCACAAGAACATCCTGTCCGTCTCCAATGTTACCCTGTTAAATAAAAAATGTCAGAACCACAAAATGGTTTGAAGTTTACAATTGAACCAATCAACCAAAAGAAGAAAGCTTCAAGACAATTGCAAAAGCTTGCCAAGGCCCAAGTTTGCAAGCCCATTGTCAGGTTTACTCACTTACTATTTACTAATGAACCCATTCTTGAAGGTAAACTAAGAAACAGATAAGGAGGGATTGAGGAATGGATGCAAGGTTTCAAAAACACACATTTCATCCTGTCTCTTATATAACAGCCTTAAAGAAATTGGTTATCCTGCTAGTTGTATATGATAATGCAGAAGAAACTGCCCATCAACATAAATGTTAAATCACATTGCTCTACCACATTAACATATGATGCTCAAACATTTTTTGTCTGCTTAGTTAAAAGCATTCATCCAGCAACAATTTAGTGTTTGTTTTACTTAAATCACACTTTCCAATGTACATTCAACTGACTCCTACACTCACAATAGATTGATGTTCAACTTAACTTATGATGATTCATGCACACCTTTAGCTGTTAATTCCCTCATTGATTAAATCAATAGGAAAAACTAGGCTTCTTGGAAATAACTCGGATAAATACAAGGAACTGGTATTTTATGATGTTTCAAATTGGCGAGGCCAAATGGCCATCTATGTCAATGTTAATTAAAATAACACATGATGTGAAACAATATGGAAACAGGCCATCCTAAAGAAATGGAACCTCAACTTTTGAAAAGAAAACAGAATAGTGTATTAAATATGTCAGGTAACAGCATTTTTTTAAATAAGGCAAATTGTTTTCAACCTCCCAAAGCCTTGCCTGCTTTATCAATTATTTTCTAACAGAGTAGAGGTTACTATAATAATGTTAATTACATCTACTATGAGTTTTCTATGCTGTTCTTTAAAAGCAAAAGCATAAATGTTAATCGTGCTTTGGTCTGACAGTGGCACTTTCACGAAGTCAAGATTTGTCTGTAAATAAATGACTAAACAGTGTAACCGAGGAGAGATGATATGATATTGAACCATTCCCATTTTTCCAATACCACATTTGCAGAAATAAAATGTAAGCAAAAACCAAGGTAAACAAGGTGTGATTTTCTCTGAATGTAGCATATTTTACATATTTCCACTATAACAAATGTTCACAAGTGTTGTAACATATATAACCATGAGCGCGGCTCACCTTAACCATGGCAATATGCTCAATCCCATCCAAAAGTGATCTGTAACAGTAAGCTGTGAATGGTCCCCACGTTGTAGGTATCCGTGCAGCAGAAGAGCGATCCACTAACTTATCTCTTTTTCTTCTATATCTGCCATAACAATAAGAATTAATCTCCTTGCTATATATAATTAAATAAGCAACAAGTTACCCAAGTAGCAAAAACCATGAAGAAAAATAATGGATAAGAATTAAATAAGCACTTAGAATTTATCAAATGGAAGATTTTTCGAAATAAAAAAGCTTTCCATTTTCTTAATAATATACAAATTTATATAATCAGAAAAAGGTTCACCAAAAGAATACTTAACAACACAATCATTATGTTTGACTGATTCAAACGACAAAAAGCACCACAGAATCCAAGTTAGTTCTATTATGTATTCAGGATTCAGGCTTATAAATTACTCCTATATCAAACTCATTTAATATGTTTAACACTACTTAAATATAAAAAAGTATAGCATCTGAACTAAAGCAGAGTCTAAACATAAATATGCATGCAATGAATTTTATTACATGGTCCATGAATTGTAACTGCATACCTTATTAAGTCAGCAATGGATACAATTTTTAAATTTTCACGCTCTGCAAACTGGCGAAGCTTTGGCAGTCTAGCCATGGAACCATCATCATCTACAATCTCACACAGAACTGACACTGGATCCAAGCCAGCAAGTACAGCAAGATCAACAGAAGCTTCTGTATGTCCAGCTCTCTTCAAGACACCACCTTCCCTGTATTTTAGTGGGAAAATATGGCCTGGGCGGTTGAAATCACCTGGAGTAGAATCTCTAGACGCAAGGGCTAAGACTGTTGTTGCCCTATCATGAGCTGACACCCCAGTGGTTGTACCATGTTTAGCATCCTACAAATGCATATTAAATTATTGAAATGTATCAAGTTGTTTGCACAACAGGTCTATCTGAGTATACAGATGATTTAAGATGATAAAAAAGTGAAACTAAAAGTGTTCCTCCCTTGTGACTTAAAATGAACGCTAAATGAAGATGAAAACCAAGAAATAAAAGAGATAACAGGGTGGAATTTTAACAAGGAAAACACATAAATATGAGAAGGAAAAATTACAATACTTAATCCAAAAAAATAATCTCCACTATATAGTTGGATAACAGTACGAAGTTGTCTTTCAAACGATGTTTATCATCAGATGTATCTCTTTTTCTTTTCTCTCTTTTGAGAATTACAATTATTTCCTTGTCTCTTTCTCTCAAACTTTGGATTCTTCTATTTATAGAAGGTAATAAGTGATTTGCAGATATCAAGACAAATGTTTGATCTTTATAAAAACTGTGTTTGCACCTTTCTAGGGGACAGCCGGTCCCCTTTGACTATAGCAAAAGTTGGTCTAGACCTAGAGAACCCAAATTATATATATGCAGATTGATAACAATGGAAGACCTTCAGAAAGATATTGCACTAACTCCACATGTGATGATGCATGGAAGAAAAGCAGTACATACCACTGTCACAGTAAAAGCCGTACGAAGTTTCTCATCATTATCCTTACTGTTCACCATCAAAGGAAGTTCCAATCTATCCAGATCTTCCTCTTTCATGCTTACACAAACTATACCAGTTCCATGTTTTACAATAAAAGCCATTGCCTCAGGGGTTGCCAACTGTGCTGCCATTATCAAGTCTCCTTCATTTTCTCGATCTTCATCATCCACAACCACTACCATCTGCATCATTGGTATTAATATCAGTTAATAGCAGTAATATATCATCATGCAATCATGATACTGAAACAAAAGAAGAACTTCAGCATTACACACTTCTCAAATGCTAATTATAAAATAGGGGAAAAAACAGTTTTACTGAGAGAGTAGCTACCTTTCCCTGGCGAATGTCTTCAATTGCCTCAGAAATGGAAGCAAAACCTGCTGTGGGGCTGTCCAAATCAAATTCATTGTTGTCAATAGAGAAAACATTGCTTGTTAGTCCTGTGTCTGCTGCCAGTGTTCTATTGGGCTGTACCTCAATTCGAACAGATTCATCACCAACCAGATTTTTACCTATCACAATGTCATTGCCATTTGGATAGGAAAGTAGATCACCCCCTCCAGAGATCAACTTAGCTTTAATTCTCCCAATAGCGTTGTCACTTGAGGGAAATTTAGAATTCATTCGGACAAAAGGCACATCATTGAATAATTTGAATTGTTTGCTCGCCCTGCATTGAATATAAATAAGAACACAATAAAGATTAACTTAACAATAGTGACATCCAAAGACAACAACCAAAGAGGGGGAATAAACTGAATTCCAAAGTTTAGCACACGATGAGCAGCTCTATGGTCTATGCAGCTAAAATGCTTGAGCATATACCTTAGAATGACAATAAAGATAAACATTTTGACACAAAAACAAAGTGGTTGTCCATAATTTGACCAAAACTAAATTAATATCAAACAAGCAGAGTTCAGAAGCGATTCCTAACATATTTATACTGAAAATTGAAAGAATCATTTCACACAAGAAGAAGAGAGGTAGAAAGAAAGAAAATATCTATTATATTTCTGTATCACTGGAAAAGGTTCTGTTAGCAGCATGGTTTTATAAAGGGCCCATTTAAAAATCAACACAAAAAGAGGGATCTTGCATAAAATTGTGGATCAAAGAAGCATGGTACAGCCAAAAAGGTTTTTGATGATGGATCCCAGAAATGAAAATGCAACACTCTATCCCATTGAGAGAAAAAAAGTTGAATAAAAAAAAAACGGATATTGGCAGTGTATAGCAAGCAACAAGATGTGAGGAAAAAGAGACTGACCGGGGACATGAGAGGGTTGGTGAGGAAGAATAAGAGAGATTGAAAGAAGCCATTGTTTTGGGAGTTTGGTCAATGAATGAATGGTTTTCAGGTAAGAGTAAGATGGCGTCTCGAATTGAAGTTATTTATATTGAGAAAGCAATGCAGCGTGCGTCGACTCGACTTGCTTGGGGCTGCAGCCAGGAACCGTTGTCGAAGCTGACTCAGAACACACCCTTGTTCGTGCCTCCTTCTTGCCACCCATGACCCATCCTTCTATATATATATATACACACACACGAGAAGATATTAAATTATGTAACTTTAATAATTATTAGATTATTTTATAATAATATAAACCTTGAATTATATATATATATATATATATATATATATATATATATTATTAATATCCAAATTTTGTCAAATAATTAAATTATTCATATTTTAATACATTTTGAAATATTTATATTAAGTCAATTATAATATATCTAAATCTTCCACTCTCACTTTCTCTATATATGTTCATACTCTCTTCTATTTTTATTTTTTTTCTTAGTCCTCTTGTTCATCATGTGAGAGATTCTAATCTAATCATAGTCTGATCCATATGTAAGTAAAATTTAATCAATAATTATTCTGTTAATAATTGAATTTTTTTTTATTTAAACGATTTAACCTTAATTTTAATATTTGCAACTTGTTACTTATATTCAATCACTTGATTTATCTCTTCTATTTTCTATGATAATAATAATAATTTGTAATTCTCTTTATTCTTTAATTTCTACTTATAATATTTTGTTACATTACCTTCCTCACCAAAGAAAATATTTTAAATGAAAAAAAAAGAAATATAATTAATTAATTGTATGAATAAATTAAAGATTCATTTTAGTTTAAACTTAAATGTAATTTTGATCTTTCTATTTTGTTTGATTCATAATTTTTGTGCTTTTATTTTAAAATTGAGACATTTGGTCATTCTATTTTAAAAATTTACAATTTAGTCCCCTTATTTCAAAATATAAGCATTTGGTTCTCACATTTTAAAAAATTTACAATTTTGGTTGCTGTATTCTAGAAAATCCACAATTTTAGTTTAATTTTTAATTTTGTCTAAGTTTTATTTCTTATTTTGTAATTAATTAAATCATTTCTTAATATATGAATAATATCTTAGGTTTAATATTCAATTGAATAAAAAATAAATAAATAAACGTAATAAAATTAAGAATTTGATAAAAAATTATGAATTTTTAAATATAAGAGAATTAAATATTTATATTTTAAAGTGGGGGAATAAAATTGAATTTTTTTAATAAAAATAATAGGATTAAATGTCTTAATTTTGAATTGGAGGAATCAAAATTATAAATCGATTAAAATAGGATAAACAAAATTATATTTAAGCATTTGTTTTTTTTTTGTTTTTTTAATTCTAAAATATAGAAGGGGCGACTTGTGTTGGTAAGCCCTTACGTTTGGAAATGCAATGAGTTGGCAAGAAAGTAGTACCGTAGGAAGGAACATTATATTCAAAAGTGGGAGGTTGGAATTAATTCGGTCTTTATACATTGAATAAAGGCGGCGGTTCTTTCTGGAATTATATTCTAATACTACTTGTGGTATCTCTTTGACCCATGACTATTCCTATAATCACCGGCTTATAATAGTTTAGACCACCACTACAAGTAAACCTTCCAAATTGGATAACAAACGGATTATTTTAGCGATCTTATGAATCCAATGGCAGATAAAATAGACCACCCAATAAGCTGGTGCATTATAATCTTTATCAATAATTTATATGAGTACGTAATTTGTATATCTTAACTTATGTTGAATTTTATACAATAGATACTAAATTTAGTAATTTAACAGGGTGTTAGTTTTTTCTTTTTGTAGAAAGTGAAATAGCATGAGGTTTAAAGGTGTTGAAGAACTAGAGCAACACGATAGTGATTGCTCAATGTAAAAAATCAATTTGATAGCCAATTGTAAAGTTTATACGTACATCTGATGACTTAACAAGCGTTTACTTAAGCTAGTTGGACCTTATATGCAGGCTTAGTGCACAATCATTGTTGAAAACCATGATTGTACATCATTTTGAAGATAAAAGAGGGAAAACAATGTGCAAAAGGGGGAGACAAAAAGAAACAGAGTTAGAGCACGAGAGAAGAGAGAAAACTCACTCACTTAAAGACCCCTTATTCTATTCCATTTCTCTTAGTTCCTTTTTGTATTTGTAAGCCTCTCATGACAATGAGAGACTAAACCATCAATTGTTAGAAGTTTAACAACCAAATACTCGTAATGATTCTCACTATTTATTTAATGTTATTTTGATATTATTGTCTCTTTTTTTAGTTTATTGTCTTGTTTATCGTTTGATCACCCATGCACATGTATGTTATAGAGTTTATGCATTGAAAAATGTTTGATCCCTAAGAACTTGACAATAACATCTAGGTAATCCATGTTTAAAGATAAAATGCTATTATTTAGCCTTAATTATGCATTTTTATTCTTAAAGTAAATTATTTGATGTAGCTCTTAAGGGATTAAAAGTGAAATTAGGTAATTTAGTTTCTTTCACATGAGAGGTCGTGCTTAGGGTAGAATAGCAGATGAAAGTAATACTTAGAATAACATTAAATGGTGAAAAATCTCTAATATTGATTCAAGAGTAATTTTGATAGACTTAACCCATAACATATTATGTATTTTGAATGACTTCGATGGGATCCAAAACAAAGACACATTCGAAATTATTTTCTCAATAATTATTCATCCAAATTCCAAAATTATACATAAATGAAAAGTAATAAAAAGATACATTAAACATATTGTACGTACGAAAGGTATGCAAAGTTTTTTATTTAATAAAAAATATTAGGAGGATTTGTTTTATTTACAAATATATAAGATTATACTTTTATCCTGTTCTTATCTTATCATATATTTATTTTGTTTTTATATCCTATCTAATCATATTCTATTATGTCCATCAAATTCAATCTTCAATTTACAATTCAAATTTCTAATAATTAAGCAAGATACTTAATTCAGTTAATTGTGTCTTTCGAAGGATTTTTTTTTTTAACTGTGACTTGAGTGCAATTAGTCTTAACTCTAGTTTTGAATCTCGATATTTATCTAAAGTAAATTTATTTCTTACGGAAGATATATGTTAAAAAACATTAATTAACATTAGTGGTATTTATAAGCTTATTTTTTTGGTTATAAAAACACTAAAGAGCGTCAACCAAGCAATAACAGTAAGTACATCCTTGGTTTTGTTGAAACTAACATCATTGAACTAACATATACACACAGATTGCATCATTCCTCTCTCTTTTTTTCTAATAAACAAGGATGAACAACAAAAATGGTAGTAAATGAAACAAGAGAAACAGATTTCCTCATCTGATGAAATTGAAAGTTTGCCAAATTTCAGCTAGGTAAAACCAGGGGTAAAAAGATTAAGAAAGTCATCCCCAAACGATTGATAAAGTAGCAGAAAACGATATTGTATAACAGGGCAGACTAGAGTCCCACAAAATACAAATACAATAAATAAGAGAAAAAGAGCATAGTAATTGTAAAGAGATTATCGAGAGAATCTGATAATCATACGAAGGAACACAGGTTATTAATACATTAAAGTTAAGTATAAATTATATGAATATGATTTTTGATGAAAATAATTATTAGTTAAATTTTATTTATTAATTAATTAGATTTTTTCCCTAATGAATGGAATGATCAAGGATGAAGAAAAATAAAATAAAATGAAAGTGTCCTTCCTTCGATTTCCCACCTCACATGATATAAGACAGTGGGCCCCCTCACTCCACAGTCCACAGCCACGGCATAGTAAATACCGAACTCGACAGGAGTCACACACAACACAACATAAAGCTCAAACCTCTCAAAAGCATAAGCATCACTCGTTGGTTCAGATTGGTGTGGGTTTCAATGGAGAGCTTCGCACTCTCAGCCTCAACCTCCTTCTCTCGCTTTTCCCAACTCCATCATCGTCCTCGCCCTGTCATCTCCAGATCCCAATCTCTCAGATCACCCATCACCATCTCCCAACGTTTCTCCTTCCCCTCCAAACCATCCTCCACCTTCAACTTCAAATTCAACTCTTTCTCAAAACCCCATTACCCAATTCAAGCTTCTCCTTCATCACCACCACCAGCACCAACGCCTCTCCAGGGTGCAAAGCCCATCCCTTTCATTATCTCCATATCCATCGGCCTCATTGTTCGCTTCTTCGTTCCCAAACCCGTCGAAGTCACCCCCGAGGCCTGGCAGCTCCTCTCCATTTTCCTCTCCACCATCGCGGGCCTTGTTTTGAGCCCGTTGCCGGTGGGGGCGTGGGCCTTTCTGGGCCTCACGGCCTCCGTGGTCACCAAAACTCTCACCTTTACAGCGGCCTTCAGCGCCTTCACGAATGAAGTGATTTGGCTTATTGTGATTTCGTTCTTCTTTGCTCGCGGATTCGTGAAGACTGGGTTGGGGGATAGAATTGCGACGTACTTCGTGAAGTGGATGGGAAAGAGCACTCTGGGGCTGTCTTATGGGCTCACATTCAGTGAAGTGCTTATTGCGCCGGCAATGCCTAGCACCACCGCAAGGGCTGGTGGTGTGTTCTTGCCGATTATTAAATCACTCTCACTCTCTGCTGGCAGTGAACCCGCAAGTCCCACATCAAAGAAACTTGGGGCTTACCTCATTCAGAACCAATTTCAGGTTTGCTTTTTTTATTTTTTATGTACCCTGTTACTATTACAAGTCAGAAGGAAGGCAAGGCATGATGTTATGATAAGCATGGTCTTTTGGGAGGATCTGCAATAAATAGTGGTTCAGTTCTTTCTTTGCTTATTTATTACTTTCCCTGTTTAAAGTAAATTTGGCCTCATTTGACATACATAGGTGCTTAAAGAAGTAGCAATGGCAACATTTGATATGTCAGCATTTGATTTTCCTAGATGAGTATATCAATTGTATTCTGGGAGGTTCTGTGAAGAAGAAAAAATGGATCATAATTGATTACTTATGGTCTGCAGAGACAGTTTTAGATTTAATCAATTAATCATAGATTTTATAAGATTTACAGGGTATTTTCCATTTTATGTTTTGTGAAGCGACTTGAAATCTATCTTGGATATTGCCGGCTTGGTCTATTTTTCTTGGTTTGTTTTTGTTTTTATGAGACATGGTCGCACTATTATGATTGTGTGCATATATTCTGATGTTACTGAAATTTCTTCTCTGTGTTCTATCTCTTGTTTGCATATTGCTATCATGTAATAGTGAAGTGACTTGTGCATTGCCTCTGTGACCTATGACAGTCTGCTGGTAACTCTAGTGCTCTTTTCCTAACTGCTGCAGCTCAAAATCTGCTGTGTCTCAAATTAGCAGAGGAGCTTGGGGTGATAGTTCCAAACCCATGGGTTACTTGGTTTAAGGCGGCTAGTTTACCTGCTGTTGTTTGTCTTCTTCTTACGCCATTGATTTTATACAAGCTCTATCCCCCTGAAATCAAAGACACACCAGAGGCTCCTGCCCTGGCTGCCAAGAAACTGGAAAGTATGGGCCCTGTCACTAAAAATGAATGGATTATGGTTGGCACAATGCTTCTTGCAGTGTCTTTGTGGATCTTTGGGTATGTCTTCTGCAGTCTATTATATCTACATCTATGTATGTCTATGCATGACTTTTTTTTTGACACTGATTTCTAAGTTTGTTGACCTTTTCGGTGGAAAACTTGGTCCTTGTGGAGATGCTGAAAATATAGTATTTTGGAGGAAGAATGTTTATCTAATTAATACTTTCTAATTTTTATCAATGTTCTGGCCGCCTAGTTTATGCTCTTTGGCTTATTATGGATGCTATTTTAGGAACTCTTCCATATGCATATGAACTTGTGAAAATAATGTGATGTCATTAGTAATAAATAGTACGTTCAATTTGATGTCTTCCAACGAACCCAAACTATGCTTATGCAAGTCATTACACCTTCTATTGATGACAATGAAGAGTTATACCTGTCTATGTAGCAGTGCAGATTGTTGTTTTTATTAACAATTTCTCTTGGTTGAATTCTGTACTAACCGTGTTCTTTTGGTTCTGCAGAGACACTATTGGCATAGCAAGTGCTGTAGCTGCAATGATTGGTTTATCAATACTCCTCCTATTAGGAGTCCTTGACTGGAATGACTGTTTGAATGAAAAATCAGCATGGGATACCTTAGCTTGGTTTGCCATTCTGGTAGGTATGGCAAGCCAGTTGACAAACCTTGGTATTGTGAACTGGATGTCTGATTGTGTGGCCCACAACCTTCGGTCATTCTCTTTGAGCTGGCCGGCCTCACTAGCTGTTCTTCAGGCAGCTTATTTCTTCATCCACTACCTTTTTGCAAGTCAGACTGGACATGTGGGAGCTTTATACTCGGCATTTCTTGCCATGCATAGGGCAGCTGGTGTTCCTGGTGTTCTGGCAGCGCTTGCTTTAGGTTATAATACAAATCTTTTTGGTGCAATAACACACTATAGTAGTGGCCAGGCTGCTGTATACTATGGAGGTTTGTCCTTCTCTATAATGCCAGTCATTTAATTTGTGTTATTTTTCTTTCGAGCTTAGCTGCCTAATTTATTTGGCATGTGTTTGTTCAGTTACTCTGTTCAATTCCCTGCGTTTGCAGTGGATAACCTCTTAAACTATAGTACATGTCAATTGTATTTGGTTCTAACACTTTATTTTGTCTTCTCAATTGTATATTGGATGAAAAGAAAATTTATTGTAATTTTAAAAAATCAAGGAAATATTATAGTTGAATATTTTTATTCTTGTTCTGCTAATGCTAGTTGCAATTTGTGATCAAAAGGCTTATTTCTGTTAAGTCAAACCTATTCTTTATCCTTCTCCCCTTTTCTTATGAATTTAAGTTATGTTCAAGGTTAGCATGATGACTGATATGATTTCAATTCTTGTGTTTCAACAGCTGGTTATGTAGACCTTCCAGATATCTTCAAAATGGGGTTCATCATGGCTTTTATAAATGCTATCATCTGGGGAGGTGTTGGCTCTGTCTGGTGGAAATTTTTGGGATTGTATTGACATCTCATTTCCTTTTAAGTAAATAGCAAATTTCCCGGTTTCAGTAGGCCTTTCTTTTTCCCGGCCGAAAGAAAAGGTCCTTCAATTGAGGACAGTTGAGCTCAGTCATCATTTTGAAATGAATTTTTTCTTTCTGCTTTTGGCTTTGTAGTTTTAGACTTTTCGCATTATTGTTACCCTTTTTCTTTTTATTTAGTTTATATACACTCATTAATAATATTATATATTTATAAAGGTTTCTGTGGAAACCTAAAAGATTTGGTACATGCATGGTCTTCTTCTGTGGAGATTTGGTTGATTCCATTAGATTTATGACTTGTCAATTTCTGATCTACCTTGGTGTGATGATTAATGTATCTATTCCATTGTCACTCCTATTTAAAATGTCATTCTTTGTTAATCAAACTAGTAATTTAGGAAAAATTATAAAATATTAATCAAATAAGAGTGGAAATGTACACTCCCAAAGGCCACAAGGGTGTGGTTTGTTTTTAACATGCATGCTTCATTGAATAGCTAGCTAGCTTTATAATTAATCTTTAATTAAATAAGACGTTGAACTGGTAGTGAACACCACGAACACGAACGTCGTTCTGCGCATGTCCTTGTTCGTGCTGATGATGCGGATCTGATCTGAAAAATGGCACTGGACTTTGCAAATATGTGGTACATGAGAAGAAGTAACTACTTTTGGGTTGGGTTGGACTCCGTATATAATGTCGTTGATGAGAGACCCACTCGTTATGCATCTTCACACTAAATAATAAATGAAGACATACAACTTTATAATAAAAATATAGTTACGAATAAAAAAAACAGAAAAGGTTAAATTTAAGTTTTAATTTTAATTCATTTTTATTATATATTGTTAAATTATTAAAATAAATATTTTAATAGGCATATTAATTATTAATCTATTTTAATCATGGGCATTTACAGTTAATATATAATTTAATTGTATCGGTAATTAATGAGTATTGAAATATTATTCTTGTCACAAGCAGATCATAGGATGGAAATTTGATTCATATTTATTGGCTGCTTGAAAAAGTAATGTTCATGGTGGAAAAAAATGGGTATAAATTTTTGTATCCAACACAAATCATCATAATTTACAAGACACTATTTTAAAATAAAATTAAAAATGAAGAATTTTTTAAATAAATAATAATGAATAGTAAATAAAACCTTGGTATATATGAATGTCCGTTATGCAGAAAGCAGAAGAGAAAAAAAATAGTTCAAAAAAAGAAAAGAAAAAAATTAACATACATAATAGTGACATATACCATAAATTAGGTTGACAAGTTAATTCTTTTGCATAGAATAGCCATCGTATTTCCCCTAAACTTGGACAATGTCATATTCTAATTTGCACAAACTTATAACAGAAGGGAAAGCAGCAAGTGGACAACCACATTTTTTTGTCCTACTTTTACTCTAGGCACAAAACATAATATCCACAAACTAGTTAATCCAGTTGATCCCCTCCATGAAGCTGAGATATTTTAACTAGTAAGTATAACTAAATGTCTAGTTTTATCTTAGTTTCTCATTGTCAAAATACCCCGTGACTAGAACATCCAACTACCCTCCAATTATATGTTGAAAAAGTATAGGTAATAAACACCTTAATTTGTACACTAGTCGCAACTTAATATTCCCAAGTCCCTAGCCTTTCCATTTGTCCATGAAACGAAAGGAGGTAATTCTATGCTTAAGATGTACATAAAAGATATAGATTGGAAGAAAAGAACTTCCTATTTATTCTGCAATAGTCTTCAACCATGACAGGAAACAAGAACGAAGTATATGAAATAAGAAAAAGAAAATTTATGATGCTATATGTGGTTTTTTTTTTTTTTAGAAGATGCTATATATGGTTATAACTAGGATACGCACTCCTTGATTTTCAAACCAATGGCATGCTATTAAAGCATGGATCTATGGCTTATAAAATATGTATGTAGATGACAAGTTCAACAGAAACCTGAACAGCAGCTCCCATCATCTGAATGTGCTACATACTGTAGTGTAAAGTATCTTATTAAAGCTACTGTGACTTTTTCTCTAACAGATTTAGACAATAACTAATGCACATTACATGAGTGGAAAAGGTAACACGAAGCATACCTATTATCTATTATAATATACATATGATGTACACACACACACACATATATATATATATATATATATATATATATATATTACTGTATTTAAGCAAAAAGCTGGATTAACACACATCTTTGTCCCCCCCGCTCCTTAAAATGTTGTACTTTGACCAAAGGATGTCAGAAACTTTTAAGTGTTAGATTTGGCTCGCTTTACTGGAGCTTGGAGGGAATTTAGATAAAAGGCATCCTTTTTGTCAATTCCGTTAAACAGGTAACTAAAGGGTGGCATTTTTATATATCTGCCAGTACCAGGAGCAACCTTCAGTTCATTATTTTCCCAAACAACTCTTCCTCCTGCAATAGTCACTTCGATTTTTCCCTGAAAAAAACAAAAACTTTGAATATTGATATTACATGACAAGGCTTCAATTATTGAACTATATACAAACAAGAACATGTTGAATGGACTCTTCAGACACTAACAAGGAAAATATAACACAGCATGAACAAATAAAGTATCGAGTGGTGATAACTAATACTCAAAGCCTAGAGGGTGATGGACAGAGAGAGAGAGAGAGAATGATATACTTATGGGGAAAATGTCACTATCAGTATACAAATCAGTTTAAATACAATTCATCCTCATTGATAGCCCATAGAATACGACAACAATTATAAATAATCTTCCTAATACTGTAATGAATTCTAGTCGTCTAATGCTATCCATTAACTAAACTGTTGTACCACATGCAAAACCAAAGTGCCTTGCCTAATTCAAACTCAATATAGCAACATAAATGAAGTGCCTTTAATTGAATAAAACTATATCTCACAAATCTTACTTTTTAATATACCACTTGTACCTAACTAGCAAAAAATTAATTCCAAAAAAATAATAAACAAACACCTTAAGCAAAAGATTGTGTCAAAAGTCTAGAGAACTTAAGAGATATGGGTGAAAAATCCATATTAAACCAAAACGTGCAGTACTCATGCTGTAACTAAGCAGTTAATCAATTTCAATCCTTAGATGGACCAGATTATAGTTAAATCAGTACCTTTCCACTCCTTCCCTCATAGACATTTGTGTCCAGTTTGGAGTGGTGGGACTTTGCAGTTATCTCAAAGCTTGAATTTGGATTGAGGATGATAATATCTGCATCAGATCCTGGAAGAATAGCTCCTTTCCTTGGATATATATTGAAGATTCTAGCACTAAAATGATTGTATAAATAAATAAATAAAAATCAGTAATACTTTTGGCATCTATACAAAGAGCTTCATCAAATTAAAATAAAAATAATTAAATACTCTGAATTCTCCTTATTACTATAAGAACTGGATGCTAATTTTACTTTGATTAACAGAAAATATACCATTCAGTGCTTGTCAACCGGACATAGTCAGTGACGGATATTTGGCCAGATTCCTGTGAGATATATCAAAATAAATTCAAGTTAAAATGCTATCCTCTCCTCCATTTCATCCCAATCTTGAAATGGAATGGTAGGCTGATAACTAATTATCTTACCACCATGATATCCCATACCAAATGCATCCTTTCTTCAATACCTACATATATCAGGTTGCAAAGCACATTAGTAAGGAGATATTTCAAAATCAACTAGAATGCATTTAGGTTGGAAATATCTAGGGCCATCCATCATGTGATTACCATTGACACCATTAGGAATTTTCCGGAAGTCATCAATTCCAAGAGCTTTCTGGGTGGAATTAAAGGCACAATGATCAGTTCCTACCAGCTGAAAGGTTGTAAATGGTATCCTTGGTCAAATAATCAGTCTTAGTAAAAAAGAATTAATTGAGCACACAGGGTATTAGATAATACAGAGTTCAGAAACAAGGAAGAGTGCTAGGATTAGGATGCATTTCATGGCTGAGACTATCCTAATTACTTCCTCAAACTCAAACCCTTAAGGATTATTGAACCTAAGCCTAAATCATAGCAAAACCTGCAAAACTCCTGTTGAAAGGGCAGCTTGAAGGGCCTTATCATGTCCTCGTTTCCTAATAGGGGGACTCATGACATACCTGAAATATGAGAATGAACACGGCTTATATTCTTAAAACTGAAGACAATAAAAGAATAACAACAAAAAACAATGAAACAAGTGAAGGTACTAACTTTGCAGCAGTCTCAAAGTCAGGATGCCAAAGCCAAGATTCATCAAGGGTTAACCCAGAGGCAACAGGCTCTCCAATTACCCTTTGTCCTGCAGCATGAAACCAATTAGTGGAACAAAAGTGTCATGGGAAAAAAATATAAACTAATTGCATGTTCTGTAGTTTCAAACAAGTAAGGGAGATCACTAAAACTAGTTATCGATAAAAAATAAAATGTCACTGTTATGAATCCTATATTAAGAATTGAAAACTCAATGTAGTACAATTGGTGTTCTCATTGAGAGTTGGGCTGTGAGAAGGGCTACCTATGGCCTAGATTAAGGTGCAATGTGCCAAATAATAATAGATGTGTAAAGCCACCAAAGGGGAAAGGACTATCACCAGGTCAGAGTTGATAGAGTAAAGTTGTTGAGAACATCAACTCTTAAAGGAGGTGAGAATGTTATGAATCTCACATTGAGTAGAATAGAAAGCTCAATGTTGTGAGGCACTCCTACATATGGATGTTGGACTCTCTTTTTATTGTGCTGGTTTGTTGTACTTTGGTTCAGAACATAAGCAAAGATAGAATAAATGTGAAGAAGGTTCTAAACTTGAAAGCCAGGATAAAACATGATGTATAAATTTGATCCATCTTTATGGCCACAAAGAATTTGGTTTCAGCCAAAAGATGCTTTAATTCATCACGAAGAGATGGAAAAAGAAAAACACAAGCGGGCACTGATCATAGAACAAGACAAGCATGATTAGAGTATAAGTCCACAGAATACAATTTCGAAGAGCTATAGAGTGTTCCACTTATATTAGTCATCTGGTTGCTGGAGACAACTTCTTTCTAGTATGGCCTAACAGATTCAAGTTGAAAATCCTAATTCAGAGGACATTTATGTCCATATAATTTCCAATTTTTCATAATTGTAAGTTCAAACTCATATGGTTATCATCTACCCACATTAAGAAGAAAAATAGATGCATCAATAACTAACAATTTTTTGTTCTTAAATCTTATATCCTTTCAATTGCATAACCAAGGTTCTTATCAGTATGAGATTGGGCTTGGGAAACTCTTTTCCTCTTTTTCCAGGATAGAATGGTAAGAGTAAGAGGGAAAGGATAAGTAATCCTCTAAGTCAGAAAATTGCAAAACAATGAAACAAGAAGTAAAAAAATCAGCAAGGCAATTCAATATCCCTGAAAATCAGAAAAGGAATCTTCCTTGGGAAGCTCATCTCTTGAATACAGAATACAGAGAAAAAGGGTACATAAGCAACTGTAAACTTAACAGTATCCCCTCTAAAAGGATCACATCAAAGACAGCAATCGAAATCAAGTCTCAGACTGTCAATTAAGTTTAAGTAATTTTAGTTGCCCTTGGTTTGTACATTTATAACCGTGTAGATACAATATTAGAGAACAGCACGAGAGTGGAACTATAAATGTTGTCAGGTTAACCTATTTATAGCTGTTATAAATTCAAGTACAAGAATTCTTTTTGCATTTGCTTAAATAAAATAGAATATTGTTATGCAAAAATTTTGGTTTTTCTGCAAAAGGGTTTTTTAATTGTGTTGCAACTGTCTACTTTCTCTTGAATGAATGCATGCACTGTTACTGTGGAACACATTAATGAAAATTAATAAAAACTCTAAAGGATTAAAATTAAGAACCTGATTTCCGGGCCTTAGCAATTTCTTCCATTGCATCAATGCTCATTACATGAACCACATATAAAGGAGTGTTCACAAAATCAGCTAAACGAATAGCACGAGCAGTTGCCTCTCCTTCCAACTACATAGGTATACATAACCAAAGTCAAATAGGAAAATGTTCTATAAATCAGAGACAGATATTTTCGTATTTAGACTTTACAAGAATCACTCAATATAAGAAAACATAACATGTATTCAATATGATAACATACCTACTTGGCGAAGTTCATAAAAACAGGTGAAACTGAACACAACAAATACCAAACTAGGGTGGTCACAAGTAAGCAAATTTTGACAATAGCAGATAAAAACAGTTAATTTGGCTCAAATAAACGTGCTATGCAGGAAGCCTACTAAGATGAAAAGGGAAAATCATGTTTATATATGCAATAGGTTGGTAAGATAATAAAGATGATGAAAAGAAACTGGAAGTGGCCAATATTATCATTCCATTTTCTGCAAATTCTTTACAAAAGAACAAATATGAGAATTTACCACTGCAGGCCGTGAAAGAGCATGTCCCTCAGGACCAGTTATTCCCAGTTCTATCATTTTTTCCTGACCTTCGTACACAGCATCTCCATTTTCTGCATGGACCATAGCTAAGGCACCAAGAGACTTGCACTTTTTAAATCCTTCCAGAAGAAGCTCATCATTGATCATAAGAGCTCCTTTGTATGCCATGAAAAACTTAAAAGAGTTGATGCCTGCAATTACAAAACATAGATGCACTAACTGAAATAAATTCTTCATAAACTCAAAACCAAAGGGTTATTACCATATAATCAGCCAAATTATCAAGGAAATAAATCATGACCTTTCTCCTTGACCATGAGCTCCATTTCTCTTGACACAGTTTCATCCCATTTGGTAATAGCCATATGGAAACCATAATCCATGCAAGACTTCTTTGCCTTCTTTTCATAGGCTTCAAAACCAGCCGTTAAACTTCCTTTATGTGGTATAACAAAGTCAATGTGCATTGTTGTCCCACCAGCTAATGCTGCAGCCTGACCACTGAAGAAGTCATCTACAGTTTCCGTATCCATAAACTCAAACTCTAGGTGGGTGTGAGGGTCAATGCCCCCTGCCAGTTAACAAAAAAATGCATTCCTGGAATCTGTCAGGTAAAAGATAATAATAACAACCACAACAATAGTGAACGACATGAGTAGGAATTCCACCAGTTTGGAATACATTAAGGAAGGTGATTTGTTAATAGAGCTCACTACCATGCATTCAATTCCCACTTCCTATGGTGTAGTGTATCAGAACCATCCAATAGTGCATCAAGTGCCTAACTTAGGACCAAAATATTGTTTTATACAAGACTTTGAAGTAGATGCAAGAAGACTAGAAAGACAGATATGTATCTTCCCATGATGTTATGTACATACATAGATCCTTCATCTATGACATTAATTCTAGTAGGACCTGATTCATTTTCTTTAATTAAGTGTTGACATTAAGTAGTGGTGAGTGTTAGATTGAAAAGATTAAGGGGTAACCTGGCATGACAAACTTGCCAGTGGCATCTATGACAGTCACCTCATCTCCAACCTGCGAAATGCCAATGAAATTAGAAAGCAGAAAGTAACAGAAAGAGAAGGTGGTAGTAGAGGAGAAAAGATACCGTAATAGTGGGATTGATGGCAACAATAATACCATCTTCGACATAGACATCGGCAACCTGTTGGTGGTGAGCATTCACAACGGTGCCTCCCTTGATCAACAGCTTGGATGAAGTTCCAGCGTCACAAAACTGAATCAATCATTAAAAAGCGAAAATGAAAATCTCATAATGATGATTGCGTAAATAATTGAGTTTGTATATGTTGAAAAAACTAAAAGGAGAAGAGTGAATAAAAGTCAACTGAGAGAGAGAGGGACCTGGTTAGATTGTGAAAGGGAAGAGGGGAGAAGAAGAAGGGTAGTGATAAACAAAGTAAGGAGGAGTTGTGACATCAATTCCATGGCCATGGCTACGCTATGCCGATACTCTGCTCAGCTCAATATTCAATTCAGCGCTGAAATTAATGCTTTTCTTCATTCGACCTCATCTCAGCCACAACGTGGGTCACTGCTTAACTGCCGCGTGGTTAGAGTTAAATTCGACCACCTCGTACTCCTAGAACCGTCAAAATGGTCCCACCCGCGCCTCACGTGTCACGTGAACGATTGAATAAAAGGAGATAATAACTTCTTTATTTTGTTCAAATGATAATAAGTGACCTAAGGAATTGTTTAAGAAATTTGAAAGTATTTTTTTATATTAAAAATAAGAAAATTAAATTATATTCTTTTATGATTCACATAATAAATATTTTTAAAATTTTTTAATTAATATCTTAAGAATACTGATTAGTCATAATTTTTTTTTACAGAAAGGGGAGCACAAGCCTGTGAAAATGACAGAGTACTATTTAACTATTTATAATTTAATTTGACGAAGTTGTTTGGTAAAACTAAAAATGCCAGAACTATTGCAGATATTATTATTATTATTTTAATTTCTATAGATTCATTTGAGTGTTAGAATGTTCAATATATAACCAAGGAAAAGGAGCTATTCTTCCAGAGGATCTGATTGGACCATCAAAGGATTGAAGTTGATTAATTGCTTACTGACATCATGAATACAACACAAATCTCCTTGTTTTGGTTTAGTATGGATTTTTCACCCATATCTCATAAGTTCTCTTTGGACTTTTGACACTTTGTAAGGGTTTTCACTTCAAGTTTTTTCTTTCTAGTATCAAGCTCGAATGTTCACAAATAGTTAGGTGCAAGCAGTATATTGTAAAGTAAGATTTGGGAGATATAACTATATCCAATTTAAGGTACCCCCTTTATTTTGTTATGTTGAATTTTAATTAGGTAAGGCACTTTGATTTTGTATGTGATACAACGCATGTGGTACAACCATTCTGTTAATAGGTGACATTAGGCAGATAGAATTCAGTACAAATTTCCAGTAAAAAAAAAAAGATTCCATTACATATTTATTTATAATTTTATAATTGTCGTCTTATTATGTGGGCTATCAATGAGAATAATGAATTATTCTTAAACATTGGCCAGTATGCTAATTGTGACATTTTCTCCCTCAAGTATATCATTTTGTCTCTCTCTGTCCATCACTATCCAAGTTTTTGAGTATCGCCATTCATTACTTGATTTGTTCATGTATTGTTTTTGCCTTGTTAGTGTCCTAGAGGTCCATTCGACATGTTCTTGTTATTATCTAGATCAATTGTCATGTAATATCAATAATCAGTATATTTTTCTAGGAGAAAGTTCAAGTGACTGTCGCAAGAGGAAGGTTGCTCTTGATACAAGAGATATATAAAAATGTCACCCTTTAATTATCTGTTTGATGGAATGAACCAAAATGATTTTTTTTAAAATCTAAATTCCCTTCAATCCCCAATGAAGAGAGTCAAATCCAGCATTAAAAGTTTTCTGATACCCTTTTAATCAAATTTCAAAGTTTTACTAGGGAGAGGACACAGAGCGTGTTAGTCTAGCTTTTTCTTTCTTTTTTTTTATATCAAATAAAGTAAAATATGTATATTAATATCATATGTATATTACAATAGACAATAGATTTGCTTCATGTTAACTTTTCCCCTCATATAATGTACATTGCTTATTGTCTAAAGCTCTTAGCAAAAAAGAGACAATAATAAGATACTGTACAATATGTAGCACACTTAGATTACAGAAGTTGTTGGTCAGGTTTCTATTGAACTTGTCTCGTCTACGTACATATTTTACAAGTCATAAATCCCCCGAGCTTTAAGCATACCATTGATTTAAAAATCAATGAGAGACTGTGGTAGTATGTTTCTTAATGGATCACGGTCTAATACAACAATTTACGTAGGTTAGGATCTTCTTTTTCCCCTGCATGATGATAATCAATAAATGAATTAGAAATTGCATTCCCTAATTACATGCTCGTGTCATTTCTCTTACTTGTCCCTCTATGTGCGAATGTGTGTTATATAACAGAAACACTATAGGGATTGTAGCCTATGCATGCCAAGCATAAATTGGAAAATGCACATTTAATAACAGAATGATATAAATGTCGAAATAAACTTCTAGTAATAATTTGTACATCTCTCCCCTTCTAAACATTCTCTAGGTTGCACGTTGCTTTTGACAATACTCCACCTAATCATTGATGCATGTGTCATGTGTGTGTGTGATCAGGGGCGCATGGACCAAAGCTGGGAAAGTGGTTGGTTGAAAGGGAAAAAAAGTAAACTTTCGTGGGAACTTGAAACTCCTACCATGAAATTTGAAGTAATACATATAAATAATTTCTTTTATAGAGAAATGTTAGTTTTTAGTGAAAAAATTCGATGACCTCTTTCCCCTCTAGCTTCTTTCTTAATTGTTAAGTCAATCTTATAACTTCTAAGATAGATACATAGTTTTGCAATACATAGTTTGCAACTGAAATAAGAACTAAAGAAAATGGTCTGACCAGAACAAGAGGTTCCTCATGAGCATGAGAATGACCGTGAACATGATGATGATGATGATGGCGGTGATGATGATGAACCTCTTGAGCATGAGAATGACCGTGAACATGATGATGATGATTGCGGTGATGATGATGAGCTTTGCCATGTTTGGCATTAGCAATGTCCCCTTCATTCCCAAGACTTTTATGTTTTATTTCAGTGAGGTTGGTCTTCTGCTGCTTTTTGTTTGCACGAGCTTGGGTGAACACCATCGAATAGTCAGTAGCTCCTGGTGCTTTTTGGTCCCACCCTCCAAACTGAGGCACAGACATCATAGCAGGTCTTTGCTGCACAAGGATAACATTGGTTGTTGCTCATTTTTCGACGTGCAAAATGCATAGTTTGTTTAGAGGAACAATTGAAACTTCCATCCTAAACTTATATTGGTTAATACAACCATGATTAACGCACATTAACAATTTCAAATTCTGAATTACTAAACAGTCAATACGATTTCATTAAATTGAGAAATGCCCAAATGGACATTAAACAATTAGGAGGAACCTTTGAATTGTCAACTTGAAAAAAATGTTTATTAATGGAAGCATACTTATAAGTTATGACCATCTGTAGCATCATGAATTTTCTCTTCTTATTCCATATATTTCGTTCCTGATGGTTCCTCCCATGGTTGAAGATTATTGAAGAATAAATCATTTTTGTAGCATCATGTTTATTATTGAATTTATGTAGATTTTAAACTTTAATTACCTGCTTTTGTTCCATGGCAGAATGGAGACGCGAGGGACCTTGGGAATTGACCTACGACTATGATACAAATTAAGGTTTTTACACTACTACCTTTTCAAAATATAATTAGAGGGTGTCTAGATGTTGTAGTGATGGGGTATTTTAACTATGAGAAACTAGGATAAAATTAAACATTCTGTTATGGTTTGTACTCAAAATATCTTAACTTCAAGGAGGGGATCAATGGAATTAACGTGTTTGTAGATATCGAGTCTTGTGATTAGAGTTAAAGTAGGACAAAAAAATATGGTTGTCCACCTGCTGCTTTCCTTCTGTTATCAGTTTGTGCAAATTAAAATACGATATTGTCCAAATTTAGGAGAAATATACGATGGTTATTCTATGCCAGATAAAAATATTTACAGTTTTTCACCAAAGAAAAGTTCACAGCAAATAAAATGCAAAACAACTAACTTGCCAATCTAATTTCTGGTATGCGCCACTTTTAAGTAAGTCAATATTTTTTTTTTTTAAATAAAGCATGTCAATATTTTTCTCTCGGTTTTTACATATTGGACGTTTATACTAGTATATACCGAGTGATAAAAAAAATACTAGTATATACCAAGGTTCTGTTTACTATTTATTGTAACTTATTAACTTTAGAAAAGATACTTATGTTTTTAATGTTGTTTATTAATTTATTTTTATTTTAAAATATTGTTTCCTATATGTTACATTGATTTGTGTTGGATTCTCAATATATTGGCTGTGGTTTGTGATTGAATAAGATGGTAAAACTAGTGCATAGCCTATTTTTCTAAAAAAAATAAAATCCACTGAACTGATCCTCTGTTTTTGTTGTGGCTCTCCCCTAACAAAAATTGCCCTCTTCTCTTCTAGTGAACTGAATTGACTCTCCTCCACTCCAAGTGTATGCCTATGCTTCATTTTCTGTGTATGAAAATATCCTTATGTCATATTTTGTTAAAATATATTTTAATCTGTTGCAAGTTGCTACTTAATTGTGATTTGTGAAATAATCTGTGTATAAGGATATTGAGTTTCAAATTCTTTTGTCCTTCATTTTGGTTTGGATTTTTTTTTATAGTATGACTTTTGCATGCTTAGTTCTTCATTATTGTTATCATAGCATTTGTTTTTGGTAAAGTTCCTTCTGCAGTAGCAAGTATGCCAAAAAGAGTTTTGCTTGAACTTCTTCGTAGATGTCTTCTAATATCACAACTTTGTAACAAGCACCTCGTGGATTCAACACTTGAGCTTGAAGAACAGACAAATGACAGTGACAGATATTTGGTGGACAAAGTTCAAAAGTTCTCTCTAATTAATTTATCCAACTTAGACAATGCAGATGATCATCAAAGCTCTTTTTATTGACTTCAAAGAACATTTTTCACTTTGAGGAATCCGTACTTGAAGCAGCTAAAAAGCTAGAGTTAGTTAAACAACAGACAATGAAAAGTAAAAAAAAAACAATGGCAATGGATTGTGATTTGTGACACTAAAAAATCAGAGACATGGACTTCGTTGGACTTATTTTAAGGTATGGTACCTATAATTAGTTACAGGTGCCTGGCCTGAAAATATACAATTCCATAAACACAACGAGACAATCATGTAGCTAAATTAGCTAAATCACATGCATGCAATCGGAATCACACTCTACATTCTTTTCCCCTGACTTTGATTTTCATTTGTGGCAAGTGCATCCGCAATCAGTTGGAGTTGGACACCAATGCTGTATCGTGGTAGAGAATAGTCGAGCAGGGGCGACCTGAGAACACATGAGCAGCTGAATAGCAAACATGGCTGTTTCATGTGGTCTCAGGACGACCCTGTAGAACCCCTCTACCTACACATGTTTTGGAAATGTCTTTGCCTGAAGTGGAACATTGATCTTTTGAATTGTGTTTTATCAATGTAATGAGTTTATACTTATTCAACTTGATTCAGTGGATATATAGCCTCAAGCAAGCGTGGTACTTCTTCTAGGTTAGATGTACATGTAGTACTAGTACTTTGTACTACTGATTTGAACACAAATCTAAGACGCTATGTATATAGTACAACTTCCCGTTGCCAGCACGTCAATGCAACACACAAATATTGTTGGACTTCGTCATATTTAATTTAAATTAAAAAAGTATAACCTAATAAGAAAAAATATTTAAAATTATAAACATTATATTCATAATTGATTCAGGTAGAATTTAATAAATATATGTTAAAAGAGAAAAAAATAAACATATAAATAATCATGTATAATTAATTTGATAAAGGAAAAGTTAATAGCGTGTCTTCTTAATCTAAGAGTGGAGCAGCTTAGATTTGAGAAAGTAAGTTTTTATTAAAATAATTAATTTGAGAATTTAAGTAGGTAAAGTTTGGGGAAAGAAAAAGAAATTTAATGTAAAAAGGGACCAACATATAATTATTTTAGTGCAAGTAACTGAGATTTAAAAAAAATACAAATTGAAAATAAATAATGATTTGAGAATTTTTTAAAAATAAAAAGTGCTAAGCAACGGTGAAATGAAATCATATGCTTACATAAAAGAAAAAAGATCGAACATATTATATTATTCAAAATTTCATTATATCAAAGTATAAATTCAAGTCTCTCAACTTTTCTTAACTACTGCTAATCTTTATTCTTTTAGTTCGTAAGATTTTTATTACAGAGAAAAAAAGAATTAGATGTATAACTTTCATAGCAGACGATTGATTTGATCACCCCCATCATAACATATTTTTCATATATATCTCTTTCAAATTCATCAGTTTTTGTATTTTTAATTGGAAAATTTAAAAAATAATATGAAGCTGACTTCAGTAGAATTATGTTTGTGTTTACAAATACTATACTGAAGCAAATTAACGTGCCTGAGGTACACAAAAATATTTTGGGGCTAATAAACTTCAAAGGCGGGATTTTTATGAATTAAGTTGATGGTTATACAAACCACTTTTTTTTGTAAAGACTGTTTATGCCATCCCTAGAAAGTACAGTTGCTGGTCTTAAAAACTCTTCAACTTCCAAAGAACATTTAAGAAACACAGATTCTATTCTTCAATTTACAGAACCATTAACTAACAAAACCACAAAGCTTTCAAACCTTCCCTTTTTGTTAATTAATCCAATAATAGTCGCTTTTGGAGGCATCTTCTCTATTTTCATTTTTTATTTATTTAGTTGACACATACTGATGATCTTCACATGTTTATGCATTTAGATTTGTGCATGATACATAAAAGGCATGCAGTGAGTCATAGCGATGGAGATAGATCATGTGCTGCAAATTAACATATATTTGTCTCAGATGGATCGACCTACAGTGTGTCCCTTAATTTCCACTCTCAAAAATGGAATCTAGAGCGAGAAGGTTGTGCACGAGATAATTTTCTTCTCTCGTGAAGTTATGCAGCTCTGAAAATTGAAATATATACCTTATCTATTCAAATGACAGAAGGCTCACTTATAAAAATTATGCAGTATATAAATACATTATTCCATATTATATTGACAAGAAGGAGCTACTTCTGTATGTCCAGGTCACGGATGTGCTTTGGATTGTACAAAAATGAATAAAGGTCAGAATGTTGTACCGGGAAAACTATGTACAATTTTGAATATTTACAATTACATACAATTACAGAAGGCAAATTTTGACGTATAGCTGTAGCGGGAAAAGATTAAAATAGTGATCCTCATGATCACATCCCAACAGTGATCCCCACAAATATCCCTATAAAAGAAGGAAATGTATTTCTTCAGAAAATAGAGCGTTGGATATAAATATGATAGCTGAAAAAGATAAAGACTATAGTGTTTATCTTTTCTGGTTTCTATGACACTTTTCTCAAGCTGGAAATCTAAATCATGATTTGGATGGTCTAAGAAAGTTTCTATCCCATCAATCCTTATAATTACTTAATTTGAATGAGATTGTTGAAGCATGGACGTGATTAAACGAAGAAGGAAGAACAGTATCTTGAGTGATCATCTGGTCATCACTTATGTGTAAATGATGATCTTTAATTGTTGATAAATATGAAGATAAGATGATGAAAAATCAAGAATAGTGCTAATGCTACGTGCATAAAGATAGCTTCACATTCTTATAATTCTAGGCATTTTCTTAAATATGTTACTGGCATAGTATTGTTTTGGTTGTTTACTTGGTTGACACATTAGTTAAAAGCAACAAGATTCTTGTCATATAGTTGTTCAAAGCCAAACCAACTATTTCTATGTCACTTAGGCGATCAAGATGAGAAACAAATTAGGAGTGTGGGTGAGGTGTCAGCTTAGCCTAAATTATATTTAGGCACACAAGTATCAACTATACTAGAGACGGCCATAGCCAACATTAAAAAATAGCTATTAGCGTGACCCTTTTAAGATTAATATAAACTTTTGGAAGACGCTAATATTTGTTCCCCTCAATGCTAATCTACACCTTTCGAAAGAAATAAATAAAAGGGAAAGAAGTGGTAATGTGATAAAAAGAGAGAGATGAGAAATGTCAAAAGGGGCATATACTATTTAGGTTTCTACATATCGTTGTTTCCACAACACCACTTGATCCGCTTCAAATATATGACCATCTGTGGTGAAAGTGTGAGACAATGATCCATCCAGGTTATTATAATATAGGGAGTTTGGGTTATATTAGAAAAATAGTGTTGAATACATATATATAGCTGCCAGATAAGGCTCAAGACTTTCAGTAAAAAAATATAAAAACGAAAGAAAACAGAATAGAAAAAGAATGCTCAAAACCACTATGAAAATCACATAATCATGCATAAATGAATAGAGCCAAATACCGTAAAGGCGTAAACCATATATAGATTCAACAGCATCACTTATGTCTATACTCTTTAGTATGTAGCATTGAAAGCCAACATTCTACCCAAACTGCATTAACTAAGCAACACCGAAATGAAAATGAAAACATAAACATTACTACTGTTCATGGTGAATGTGGCTAACTGGAACAAGACTCTCAACATAAGTGAAGGGCACATAACAAAACTCATCTCTATTAGCTGGCAGTTTCTTCAATTCATTACTCAAAGGATTGAAGAGCGACAGAACAGTTTCCACTCCTCTGTAATCGTTGCCATGTCTAGACAACTCTTCCCTGCACACAATTTCATCTCTCCAAATACTTAATGGATACAAAATCCTCGAAAATGGCCCCACACTATACATCTTAATCCAACTCTCCTCAGAAGATGTATGATTATGAACATCTTCCAAGACCCACAATTCAAAAGAACAAGACTCAAAGTTCCCTATAATGTAGTGGCGAAACATGGCAAGCTTATCGTTACACACCGCAAGCACATAGCTATAGGAACGAGTGGGCGAAGGTGGAAGCGGAGGGCCATTCAACAGCGTAAACATTTCCCTTCCAATGTCAAACGAAACCACGCATTCAGAGTCAGTGCCAGAGTCAGAAGTCATGGTTGCAAGCCAAAATATGGTTCCAGCGGTAGCCACGGAACTAGAGACGAGACACAAAGGTCGCAACTTGGTGGCATCAATTTGCCTCCAAGACCCGGTGGCTAACGAATACACTTCCGCTCGATCAACCCTAACGTTGTCGAGAACCACAACCAGATCCTCCTCGCCGAACACGCACATGGATATTTTAACGATCTTGTAATCATTAGCGACGGGGCTGAAACCGAATCCAACGTAGTGGAAACCGACGAGGGTTGTGCCGGGTACCTGTTTGATCTGTCTGGTGGCGGGGTTGAAGAGGGAAAGCGCGGTCTTGTCTCGGAGACACAAGATGCCGTTGCAGGAGGCGACAATTTTGGCGGCGGGTGATGCGATGTCGGTGAATTGGGGGTGGTGGAGAAGGTTGTTGTCGGGTCCGATGAGACATGTGGAGAAGGGGAGGGGACGAGGTTGGCGAGGGATTCGTTGGAGGAGGAGAAAGGCGTTGGTGTGAGCGGAGTGGTTAAGGTGTTGTTGGATGAAAAAATTAGGGGTGTTTTGGAAGAGGTTGAACCAATCTTTGGAGACGGATTTGAATCGGATGAGGGATTTCACAGGAAGTCTTTTGAGAATGTTGATTACAACGTCGTAGGGCAAAACCTCTTGCTTGCTGTTTCCATCAACCATTTCTAATGACCGACAAGGTTCTTTTCCTTTTCGAATAAGCCAAACTGTGTGCAAGATTGGGAATTTCTAAGGTGGGTCTGCGCCTTAACAACTTCCAAGGGGGACTTCTCTTGCCACATTTCATGCTTTCAATTCTCTCTTACCGGGCGCATGATGGGGAGAACTTTTTTTTTTTTTTAATTTTATATATAAAAAATTGTAAATTTTTGTACTGTTTCTTTTTAAAAAAACAAGTTTAAAATAATTTCTAATGAATTAATAATATACCAAATATTTACAATATATTCAAATTGCATTGTTATCAAATCAAAGGTAGTCTTGTATGATAAATTTATTAATTTTTACAATAATTATTTTAAAAATCATTTAAAGAAATTTTCTGATGAGTTGATAATATATTTTTTAAAATTGAAAATGCATGAAAATTAATCTCTTATAACATTAAATGTCATATTTATAATTATTAACACAATAATTAATAAAAATTTAAGTTATCGTTATATTTATTTTATTTGTAAAAATTAAATATAATATCAAAAAATTTATAATAACTCACATACCATACTCAACTAATTAAACTAAATCTCCTTGACAATTATCGTTATATATATCGTTCACATGAACATGGAAAAGAACATTTTCATCTTGGAATCGACATAAAATTCTCAAGTTCATTCCACATGGTCTTCAGTTGGCTAAAATATTCAGAGATACCAAGACTACTTGCTGGAAACTATAAAGGTCTTCTTGAATCTTAGTTATCCTGAAGATATTTCCCTTGCAGGTTCTTTCATGT
Organism: Glycine latifolia; assembly: GCA_013407115.1. NCBI lineage: Eukaryota > Viridiplantae > Streptophyta > Magnoliopsida > Fabales > Fabaceae > Glycine > Glycine latifolia. Next base: position 4,824,395 of record CM023955.1, on the reverse strand, counting down.
GTCTGACGCACAGAGAATGGACTTAACTATGGATTCTGAAATTGAATGCTGAATGCATGAAAGAACCATGGTGTTGCATTGCTTTGAATAAGAAATCAGAACTTGAAGGAAGATCAATGCTGTTATCCATGAACCAGATCTTTTGCGAAAAATCCACTAGTTTTTTTTCAAAAAAAAAAGGAAGAAAAAAAAGTTTACAATTTAATTTTCTTATACCAAAAAGTCTAACTTGATAAATTATTATTTCTGAAAGTGAATATACATGAGCAAACCCTTTAATTTGATTTACTTTATTTCATTTGTAAACTTTTCTTTTCATTTACGCTATTGTAGGTACTATTTCTTTTAATTAAATTATAAAAAAATAAATTTTGAAAAAATTATATAAGGTGGTAGAAAACGCTCAGCTCACTGTTACCATTTGGTACAGAAATGAAATGAGTCGGATTAAACCAAAATATGGACATACACCAATGTTATTCATAGGCAATACACAAACATAGATTGGAATCATTCATACAACTTGTACAATAGCAAAGAGTATATAGCTTCGGTTTTTAATTTTATTTTTAATTTTCCTATACTAGAAGTGCAGCCAAACAAAGATAACAACTGCCCCATATAGATACGACTAGTGTTGGAAGCGAGTTCTGTTCATCATCGTGATGAACTCCTCTGCACTAACCTCTCGATCATCTGCACATTTTAAGGCAAAAAAACAGATATAACATCTCACAATCATGGGAAGCAGTTACAGTGATAAATGAGAAAGCAAAAGACAAAATGAACTTTTAAGACGTCCAAATTTAGTGTTGTTTGCCTTTCAAAAAAAAAAAAGTGCTGCTAAGTAGCCTTTTATAATTAAACTATCATTCCACTGTTAATGATCAAGCATTAAACTGCATTCCACAAGAGGTAATGTTTTCTTCCTTTTGCTTTCAAGACCTCAGGCTGTGTTATTTTCAATTCTTTGGTGGTATGAATCCATAAATACAATGTTGTCTAACAAATAAACAAGTCGGGATTGATCACTAAATCTACAGTTAAAAAATAATGGCAAATATCGTGTTCCTTTACCATTTTTTATTTAATAAAAAATGTCATCCAGCAGACAAGAGAGTATAATACATTGACCACCCCAAAAGAATTATGAATCCAATACAAACACCCTACCTACTTACAAAAACTATGTTGAAAAATATTAAATTTTCATTGTGCAATATTAAACTACTACAAAATTTTTCAGTAAAACTTGTATGCAGGTCAGAGATCTCTTATCATCATGAATTTTTTCTGTTTAATATTTTGAGTGCAGAAATCAACCAATTAGAAGTCCAAAGTAATGACCAATGATAGTATTTTTTTCATATACACAGAACATTATGTCAGCATAATCTAAAGTTCATGTATCCACACCCAGTTAACCATAGAATACAAATCCTCAATATGAGAAGTAAAAGTTTTATTGTTATTAGAAAGTTGACATGCAAATGATTAGAATAACTTACTGTCTCGGTCTGCTTCATCAACCATCTCCTGAATCTCTCTGTCGGTGAAATTTTGACCTAGCTCTTTTGCAATGCGCTTGATGTCTAATGCAGATATCTTTCCCTGAATAGACCCACAAGTAATGAGGATCAAGAAGTATATATGATGTATATAGCAGTGAAGAACTTTACATTTTTATCATGATCAATAATATGGAAAGCTTTCATGAGCTCCTCTTTAGTGTCCCTTTCTCCTATTTTGGCTGTCATCATGTACTCAAATTCGTCATAATCAATTGCTCCACTTCCATCCTTGTCCACATCTGCTATCATTTGATTAATTTGCTGAAATGACACAGTAGGTTATCTATCTATTAGAAATGTGCAACAGAACTCTAACAAAAGGCATAATGTACACAAACCACTGCAACACTAAATTTTATTTTGGATTTCGCTACAAGAATTTGACTCACTAAAGCTGAATAAGAAGAAGAATAACCACATCCCACAGGTAAATGTTAAATAAACAATTAAAGAGGAGGGGCAGGGGGAAGTTAGCTTCAGCTATCATGGACAAGTAAAGAGACAGATGGCTCCCTTCCTTGTGACAAAGATCTGGAATTCTTGGAGGCAATCATCAAAATCCGTACATTGCAAAATTCAATTAAATCATAAGAAATATTGATATAAGGATAATACCTCTTCTGTCATCTCAAATCCAAGAGCCCTGTCAAGATAAGGTGGCCATCAAAAAACAACACAGCCAAACAATATGACAAACATTTTAAGACTATGAACAACAACAATACCTCATGGCAACATTCAGCTCCTTGGCATCAATAGTACCTACAAATCATCAAAGTAATAACATTAATAAATAAAAATAGAAAACTATTGGACCATAGTGTTATTTTGATGATAAAGTGTATATACAAAACCTGAGCCATCAGTATCAAATAACTCAAAGGCTTCCTTAATCTCCTGCTTCTTCTGCGTTGTCAAATTATGACGTCCTCTTGGTTTATTGTTGTACCTCCTGGATTCCCCTCTATATAAAGATGACTGATATGGGAATTGCACAAGTTAATGGTTGATTCATCACAATTTTTAAAATTTTTTTTGGTTCTAAACCCTAGATTTGCTGATACATAAAATAAAATGAAGCCACTCACTTAGGCATATGATTATATATCTGAAAAGAAGAAGTAAATAACTTCAAACAAAATGATCTAGTAAAGAGGGGGATCTTACCATCTTCGTCTGAGATAGGGCACCGACACGACCACAATTGAATTGAAACAACGTTAACGTCCCAGAATCGAATCCAGTCTCCCTTTCCCCGCTTTTTGATAATTCAATGTCTACTCTGCGTTTGAGGATTTTAACGACACGCGGTTAGGGTCAGAAATTTCTTTCTCTGTTGTTTTCTGCAAAATGAAATGGACTGGGTTTTGGTGCTCTTCACTTATTTTTAAACAAACAGTGCACCGAATTGTATTTTCTAACATATAAACCAGACTGCCTAAAACAATCTCCGAAACTGTCTGCTTATTTTTGGTTCCGTTTCATTTGTTTGGTGTTAGATGTGGTGTGGTTAACTTGGGATTTTAATTTTTACACACGCCAATGTATGACACATAATTAATATGTTGAAAATTATTTGGTGGTTGAAGATTATTATAGTCTCTATTAATCTTTATATAATATGTAATTAAGTGTTAATTTTTTTTATAAATTGAAAAATATGAATGTGTCACTTAAGGATTGGTCAAAAGTATTAACAATTAATAATTTATTCAAAAAAAAGACAAATAATAATCTTAGAAAATCTAATAATTTTATTGAATAAATTTTTTTATTAAAGACACTTTGTCAATGAATTTTCACAAATCACTCTTTAATTTGTCTCTTTTCAAGTAAATGGCATAATTGGTCGCCTTCAAGGGTTGAGACAAAAAAAAAAATAGATAAATTATTGTTACAAAATTAAACATCAAACATATAATATTTAACATTTTACAAAACAATACCGTAAAAAAAGAAACATTTTACAAAATTTTAGTAAACTCTTATCCATTTTTTTTTTGTCTCAACCCTTTAGGGGAAGGAGATTTAAACTAATCCATCTTAAATAATTATTGATCAGGTTTTAAATATTATATGTTTGATGTTTAATTTTGTAACATTAATTTTTATATGACTGTTTTTAAATTATATTTTCTAACATTTATGCTTTTTTCAAAATTAAAGAGTTTCATAGACATTGTGATCACAATCAATATCCTTTTCATTTATTTTTTCTTTCATTCCTTCCATTATTGTAATTTTGATGAAATAAATGAAATAAAAATGTGTCGCATATAATGAAGAATATCATTTATTTTCTCAAAAAGTATGGTAATAGAAGAAATGAAGAGAATCTTATTCCTTCGAGAACTTATATTAGGTGAGCATTTGTAAAATTAATTTTAAATGAAATTAATTTTGATTAAAATTATTTTTGAAATAGTGTAATTTATGTTTAGAAAATTTTATTTTATTCTAAAAGTAAATTAGTAATAAATTAAACCTAAAATTGTTTAAAGTCAAAACCAATTCTAAACTCAAAACAATTTCCTTAATGTTCTGAACAATCCAACATGAATCAAATCCAAATGTGCACATATTGTACTATGGTATTTTTTCAAAGTGAAGAAGTGAAAAGAAAAATGTAATAATTGGGTGCTTGTTGCACGATAATTCTACGTCCAACCCTAAAGCTACTCCTTGTAGCTTTCAGAAGTCGCATATTTTACACAAGTTTTGGCTTTAACCAAACACTCGGTAAGTAAATAATAAAACCTCAATCTTAGCTAAGTAATTTTTTAAAATTTAATACACTCTACAGCACTTTATTCCACTCCACACCTATTGTGAAAACTTCAAAGATATTGCTCAACATAGTTTTGACCAATTGATGAAATCATTATTTTATAAAGAATCATGTCAATTTTTCCTATGTTGATATAATTTACTTACAATGAAATTCCCTCATGAATTCACACACACAAACCCACATATCAAAGGTGTTTAGGCAATTCGAATTGATGACGTATCAATAGATCCCTACCCCATCTAAACCCAACTTGATTGATCCCAGTATAAACAAGTGCTTAACTTGTTGAAAGAAAATGAGTATGCAGTTAGTACTTGAAAGGAAAAGGGGTTGGTTGTGTTACAAATTGATTCTTGATAGTCTTAAGTTCGATATGTAACTTTTGAAATCTTTCCATAGAATTAATTTGTTTTGATTCGTAAAGCTTACAACTCCATTAACATCATATACATCAGGAAGGAAACTAGATAATTCGCTACAAGGTAGCTTATCAACTGAATCATAGTCGTGCAAATCGACGGTCAAATATACATCTCAGAAGTGCTCAACCAGAGGCAACCAAAAGTACACAAGAAACAAAGGAAAGACATCTGTATCATTTAGAAACAAAAAATATTGCCCCCTTCAATGCTAAAGCAATCAATTCCATTGTAATAAAAAATAGCAAAGCCAAGCAAAACAAACCACTTCCACTTCGTGATACAACATGACTCTTCCATCTTGTTTTCCTTTCTCTGCGTTCACTCCTCCATGTTATTCATCAAATGTCGTCTATTGATCCCAATTTTTCTAGGATCAATCTTTCTTGCTTCGCATCTGTTTTATTGTGTAGTAAAGGAAGCTCTCGTTGAAACAAAATAAAAAAAGCTGTGAAGAGAGGACATAACACAGCACAAGAATATTACATAGCTATGCACAAAATTAAAGGCCATTTACATGCATTATTTGTACTAATACTCACAATATCTACTCCCCCTTGTTCTCCACGGCAGATAGATTTCTTTTGACTAAGGTGAATGATATTACTATGTGAAAAGATCACAAAAAATTTCTGTAAACTAAAGAACACTAATATCCATATCACTTTATTAGGTTCAAGAAAAAAATTTAGTCGTTAAAATTATTATGACACAAATAGCTTTAGTATAATTTTGATTTTTCGCTAAAGAGCCCACTCAACGACCCACGTGACTGACCCCATTTAGTAGGATAAGGCTTGATTGTCATAGTTACATTAAATGTATTATGTATGCAAGGCTATTTTATGCAAAGAAAGACAGCAAGGATACATTCCTGATCAGGGTTGTCAGTAAAATTGGAATGCAGAGCATTCCCAATGCAATCCACAATAGCTGAGGTAGTCATGGAGGATTCTATGCATAAAATAGCAGTGATGGCATCTAGTCGAGTCACCTCATTTCTGAACATCAACCTTGCATGGGCTGTGATATTTAAAGAGTCAAAGCACATAAGAGGGATAGGTTAACCAGAGAAGTTTCATCCAGTCCTAGTTACATACCTTGAGCTAGGCGTATCAAACTTTCCAACATACGGACAGTTGTTCTAGCTACATTGCAAATTTGCAATCAAGGAAAATGACATAAATTGATCAAGTATTATACTCAATTTACATAGCAACAGGTTTCTAGGTCAAACCTGCATTATGAGTTGCAGATTTCCTTTGAAGTTGATAATAGCTGGATATAACTATTTCAGCCTCTCTCGTAAGGACTGGTCTGAAATGTTCTTTCACATAGTGTATGTACCTGCAGGATTCTTTTCACTATTGTAACTAAGTTTCTTACAAAGTCATCAATATTAAACTTAAAACACGTTCTGAAATAAACCAGATATATCTAATTTTGAACCATATTCCTACAGGCCAAAAGAAACTCAATGGAGATTGAATTTTGCACAGAACTAAGGTCACGACATTCAATTACAGGCCAAGGCCGCTCTCCACAATAGTACACTATTGACTACTATGCCTAAAATTATGAGCAGTTTCAAAATGCCAACATGATCATGGAGCAATGGGGTCCATAATCAAGTTAGAGAAGATAAATTAAATTTAAATTCTAGATTCTTAATTTGCTGTCAACTTAAAGATGATCAAGAGAAAGGCACCTAAGAGAGTATAACACTGAAGCAAGACAGACCCAAACAACCTTTCCTTTTCTAAGTTTTATGATCTGCAACCAGTGTTATTCATGGCCATTAGCCTCATACCTTACCTCTTGAGTGTAGGAAGTGGCCAGCTGTTTACCAGATCTTCATCATTGGTGGTTCTATCCAGTTCTGCCTGGATATTAGTTTTCATACAAATATTATAATCTTAACCACAGGAAGCTGTATGCATTTTACAGGGATAAAGATTACCTCAGAAAGAATATGAGATGAAACTACTGCATCCCAATCAGGATTTTTTGTATCCAAGAGAACAAGGACAATATCAAACCTGCTTAATAAAGGACCAGAGAGTGTTGTATTGATGGACAGAGCTACCTTGAGTTAAGTCTAACAAGTATTGAACTGAAGCAATAGTAATTGAACTGAAGTAATAGTAAACTACTTCAGACATAAAAATCTAGAAGAGAGAGGAAAGAGCTCAATGCCCTTGAAATTGAACATCAAGAGTAGCAGGGACTGTAGTTCGACAACAATCTTAAATAGTATAAACTAATCTATATTGACGTAAGTGATACGTTGATCAGGATCATATTGTCCTTTGGGATTTGTGGCACCAAATACAGTTGTTCTAGTGCTTAGTGTTGTTACAAGACCAGCCTGAATAAAGCAAGAAAGTAAATCAGTAGCCACACTTTTCTACTACAAACCTGCCAGCACCAGTTTTACTTGTGCTCCAAAGAAAGCTAAAGTTCATTCAAATTTTAAATAATTTATTGAAGCATTCTACCTTGGCAACACTTATTGTCTGCTGCTCCATGGCTTCATGTATTGTTGCTCTATCATGTGCCCTCATACTGCCAAAATAATGTTTAGTTACATACCCAATGCCAGGATGCAAAATAAAAATATAAAGTCCTGCCAGAATTTCCATTAAATATGAACTGTCAAGTTTCATCAAAGCATCTAGTGCCTCAACCAACTTAATGGTATCGAAGCTGCCTGGTATTGCAAAAGTATAACCAATCAAATGTAGATCTAGTCCAGGTCTTCCAAGTTACAAATGGAAGAAACTTGGTGGCTTCGTGCAGTTAAAAGTTAAAGCTCAGTTCCCATTAAAACAAAGGGTGGTCTCTTCATTGCAGACTGAGAGCTTTGTTGTGTAATTCATAAATGATAAATTAGAAAATTGCGATTCACAAAGATACTGGTGAAATGAAAGCATCTTTGTGCATAACCATAGACACAAACATCATATCTTTAAATATAACGAACGAAAGCCTAAAGAAAATGTTTTGTAGTTCTTACCAACACAAGATTTACTATATAATTAACCAATTTAAACCTCCAAACATGAATAGCCTGTCCTTTGTTTTGATTTTCAGCTTCAAAATTGGGATAATACTTGACTGCATATAATATTTGGTAAAGAAAAATCTGCAGAAAAAAATTTAAAACCGAATCAATTATGCTAGAGCTTACCTATCAAATTCATCTATGCAACACAAGCCTCCATCTGCTAAAACAAGAGCCCCAGCTTCTAACATCCATTCCCCTAAAGATTCCACAAATTGGCCTTGCAATTAGTATAACCATCTACAAGGTATGCAGATCCATGCATGTCGAATTTTGCATTCAAAGTTAAATGAGATATGTATGATTACATTAAAGTACACTTGAAATGCTAGATTATGACTTTAACAATCATCATCATCATTGTTCTATACAAAATGCAATGAGAGGCAAGTCCAAAAAAACTGAATGAAAAAAGACGTGTGGCATAAACAAGTAGTCCTCTATAGGACATGCACCACCACCAACAATCAATTATTAAAAACCAAAAAACCTAGCAATTCTCTCATGTTTAGGTTTCAACAACAATGTTGAACAGAGTCTAGGACTGCACATGCAACTAGAACACGATTTTATCAAATATAAGAGAAATCCCAATAGGTTACAGAGTACTTCAATAAAATAGCTTTAATAGCTAATTCAAACAGAAACAAAGATTTGACAGATATGCAAAACGTGGATATAAATAGGATAGGTACAATAAAGTGTGAATGACAGTAAAAGAATCTGTTGCTGTGAAAATTTTAGCTGTATGAAACTTACCTCCATCCTTCACTGCAGTAACAGTCAATCCTGCACTTGTGCTTCCCAACCCAGTGGTAATAACAGAACGGTTGCTCAATTTTGCAGCAAATTTAAGAAACTGAGATTTTCCGGTGCCTGTAATAAAGACAGTATAAAAGCAATTTTATCGACAGCGGATGTCAGAACACGGTGGAAGGCCAAAATTCTGCCATGTAAACACACCATTGTGGCCTATGGTGCCACCATAGCAGGTCTCCCTTCACAAATTGCCTATGGCAGTTGGCAAAAAATCCACCACACCATTTAACAACATTGTATGTGAGGGAAATTTAGAAGTAAAACTTTTCTATCTCGCTTTTCCCCTTAATTTGATGATAAGAACTAACAGGAAAGTCAACATACAGTTCAAATCTATAATTAAGAAAGCTGTATTTGATAGATAGCAAACACATACTCAAGTCATTAAGTGAAGCATTGTCCAATTTTTGTGGAAGTTTAAGAGCATAAAGAAATTTAATAATATAAATCACAGCCAATGAACAAAAAAATATATAAATCCTAAAAGAGAAATATTTTGATGCCTTTTCTACCATGTGATAAGCATGCAGAAAATTCTTTTTTAATTAAATTTACTAAACAAGTAGTGGTGTAACAGAAACACCACAAAAAAAACTTAAGCAATTAGATGCCTTCTAAGCTACACCTCTAACATTTTTCTGTCATTATCATAAGAATGGTAAAAGTCATGTTTTTGGTCTAAATTATGTTACTTTCAGGGATGTACAGGATGTTACTTTCATGTTTTTCTAAAGCTATAGGAGTAATCAATAGTACTAGTGGTGCCAGTGGCAGCAGTAGAAATAGTTAAAGCAATGGATTGCATACCAGGATCACCAACCAAAAGTAAGTGGGACTCCCCTCTTACCCTAGTTCCAGAAGCATCAACATGTTGCACACCTCCGATAAGTGTTAATGCAACTGATTGAAGAAGCAAAAGACATGAGATGTGTGCATAGAGATATGATAATGATTCACAAAAAAGAAGAATTTCAGTAAAAGAAGAAAAAGACAGACTGATAGTTTATCAAAGGAAAAAAATAATTCTCAGTTTGTTAGAAATATAGTTTGCGACTATCTCTGTTCTATTCAGTGGTTGTATAATATTAATCTAGTCTCTGTAACATACAATTTTATTCTCAGTTAGATTAGTTACATTTGTTTTGTAACTGTGCTGAGTCAGCACTTCCATTAGTTGGCTCAAGACTCTTCTTAGAGTCTCACATATTATAAGTATGAACTCTCTCATATTAAACTTTCAGAAAAACAAGTTGACTTTCAGATTTTATTTTTCAGATTTCACATTCTCTCTCAGATTCTAATACGGTTAGAGAACATATTCTCTCGTGTTCTTAACTTCTTATCCATACTAACAAAGCCATGAGCAATAAGTCTTTATCCTAGTCATTTCATGTCAGTGTGTCACTGACATGAATTTGTACTGAATAAATGATCTCCACATTGCAACTCTTTTGACCCTCTAAGTCCTGTCATGGACTAAGTCCCTTAGAAACTCTTTTCGAAGTCATGTATTTTCTTATACAATCTTCATAAGGATCCTCTTTTGAATGAAATTCAATGGGATCCAGAGAGACCATGTCTTCATCTTTGGGATTTCCATTTCCAAGATCAATTGAAAGTTTGACTCTATTTGAACTATTCATTTGAGGGTTCAATTTTTTTTATAATTTAAAACTTACATAATAAATTTTCCAGTAGGAACCAAAGTATTTTCATTTTATTGATTTATATTTGAAATAATTATGTGTCAAGGGACCTTATCATACATAGATTCCTATATTCTTTCTTCAATACAAGTAGAAAATATTTCAAACAAAATCCTCAAAACAAACAGTAAGCCTGGGATGAAAGCTTCTAAATAGAAAGTACCAAACCTATATTAAGATGCAACAAAGTTCAAGATGCATACGTAAATAGTCATAACCTAATGTGAATGTGTTTACCAGCCAGCTTGACAGTGAAAAGGCCAAATACTTGTGGGCAAATTGCTCGTAGAATAGCATTCCTCCCTGGATCAGTTCGAAAAGGCTTTAGAGTATTCATCTCACACAATACCGTCATTAACCAAATTTGGCATATGAGGAGTCTTGGCAGAGTTGGATCAAACATCATAGGTGATGAATTATGTTGTGTTGTGCAGTTCAGTTTCTTACAAACAATATAAAATCACAAATATTGGGAAAAAGACACAAAAGCTTCAAAAAATATGAATTTAAATGATTCAAGCAATGCCAAAAGTGTGTTATCAGAATACCACCTTTTAGAGGTGAATCTTTGAAGTGAACCCAAAACTGCTCGAATTTCTTAACAATATCGTCAGAAATATCAATTTCTGACTTCAGTTCATTGATTCTCCTGACAACAATGAGAAAATAAAAAATTAGAATACACATGATCCATTGGATCATAGTAGATGACTACAATTTAGATCATAAGTTTAATTCCTGGAAGTACTTAATGTGTACTTTGTTTAAAAATATTAAAACATATATAGTGTGAAACTTACTCTCTAATATATCACCTATTAATAAGGTTTACATTAGGGGTAATCAAGGGAAGAGTAGTGAATAAGGACCCAGGGGCGACAAGGAATCCATAAAGAAATATTCAATAGTGGACCCTACTTCACTAGTGGGCTCTAATCATAACAGAATACACACATGGACAAGTGAAAGAAATGATTTGGTTGGAATAAGGGATATAATATAAGAAGATCTAGAAGAGAGTGGTGAGGTGGGTATGCCTTGCATGAATTGTGTGCTGCTCTGGTTCGTGTACTCTTTTATTTCCCTTTTTCTTTACATTTTTGTAGCAGTAGCATTCCACCAAACAATGATGGTAATGATGACATTGCAGTGTTTTCCATGAATAGTCAAAGGGCCAGGGCACAACCAGCCTGTGGTGCGAGTGCTAGGGCTATGGAGCATGGTCTGCATGGAAGAATGCTAGGACACAATTACTAGGTAAGGGGTACAGAACTAGAGTCCAGCATGGGAGGTATGGGACCTTGATATTAGATTTATATGGCTTTGGGGCCTCTCACCAAAATGGCTAATGTCAAAGACTGGATATTTAATTTTTTCTTTCTAATTTTAAGGTAAGCACAGTGAGAACTTCTTTTGCACCTTATATTGTTGGCAATTAATACAGGATCAAGGTCACAGCGCACATCTTTCAACTCTGGAGACCATTTTGCTGTTAAGAGACCAGTGACAATCACATCATCTGCAAGTAAAAAAGAATTAAAATTCTCCATAAACAAACATCTAACATCAAATATTGCATTTACGAATTCATCATGCCCCTCATTCCTAGGCAATATACATGCTATAATGGCTGGGAAAAAGGGGTGTGATCCTGCAAGGGAGCCAATTCCAAAAACCCATTCTCAAAACCACAAAATTGGGCTTAATTTTTTTATTTCATTGTTGGACCTGTTGGAAGAAGTATCCGATTCATTACATGATTGGGCCTGTTAAACGACACAACTCTTGAGAGAAAATAAAGAAACAACACATCTACATAGTACTAGTTGTTTTTTAACCACCCGTCCCCAAAACCCTAATCGAGGTTCTCTCCTCCTCACTATATATTGCTTGTTTCGCGTGAGTCTATAGCTTAGAAACCAAAAGGCTCTCTCACGCAGTCGCGGTGAGTGAAAAGGAAAACCCTAATTGTGGTATTCTCAGTGCCTTCGAGAGAAAAAGAAAAATGGCAGAATTCAATCATCCCCGACATTGTGCCAGAATATTCGTGAATCGTTTTGTTGTCGTTTTTACTTTAATGATTCATCAATCAACCAGTGCAAATTTCTGAACAATCTTTACATGGTAATGGTATTATATTGTTCAATAGGTTCCCAGATAATTTTATTAATTTATCAACATGAAACTTAAAAGGTTACTATGAGTATTTCTTAATTTAATTCTTTTTGGATGAAAAACAAAATGTCTATACTCTATACTCTATAGTGTAGGATAAGGACTAACAAGTTATTATATTTCTTCCATTGCCATCGTTAAAATAATTTTAGGAAAGGAAAATTCATAGTTTATGGATTAGATTTTTTAGATCCAATATTGGTGAATTAAAAATAGGGCTACCACACATTAAATTGAGACCTGCTCATAATTTTCACTGCTACGAAAGATAATCTTCAGTGTAGATGTATAATAACTGGTGAGGAGGGGTGGTGAATGAAAAATAGGGCTACCACACATTAAATCCATTGGCTTGTTTAGATGCGCTACAGGATAAATGGAAGATGGGTGTGAAGGGTGTGGAAGGTTAGCATGGGGAAACAAAGTCTCTCTGTGAGGAGCAAGGGGGGTAATGAGGAGACCAGGGGGGATGGCTAAAGTTGTGTGAGGTGGCAATCGGTGTAAGGAGTATTAATTATGCTAAAGGCCAAGAATGATGTGTGTGCAGTTGGAAGTCATAGGAATTTGGTGTAAGTTGCATTGAAACCACATGTAGTGATTAGAGGAAGTTCAATTTTGGGATTTTGGTGCACAAGTATTATGAAGCAGAAAGCTGGTTGCCGGCTGCAGGACACATAATGGGTGTCGAAATGGTTTGGGATTATATGCATGTGCAAAGTAGTTAGGTCACTGCATGTATTAATTGTGAATATTTTTTAATGATGGTGACTAATGTGAGCCAGTATGTGAATTTTGTTTTTTGCTGGAAGGGTTGTTAAAGGGTACAACTTGTGCGCTTCTGACCCTCATTAATAAATTTTCTTTTTGAAAAAAAAGACCAAGCCATATGTTAAAATGCAATGTGTATGCCATACCATAGTTTTCAAAAGTTGAAGTGAATCTAAATACCTCCAGCTTTAACAACATCCACAAGGTCATCCTTTAAGATGACAAGAATTGAACGAGGAATTGCCCCAACACCTAGCACCTGTGTACTTTCTTGAATTTTTATCTCCTGATAATCATGGCATACTATAGTATTCTCTTCATACTGGAATTTTGTGCCACCACAGGGCTTGGACTGCTGTTATTATAATATAAACAACAAATAACCAGCATAACCAAATAAAAAAAGATAGTCTGCCAATTTAAAAAGTATAGTGATATCAGATTTACAGAAAAAAACTAGCACATAAACATTGAAAAGATAAAAGTTCAAAAATAAAAATTTAAGCTTTCAGGAAATTTTGTGAATTAGAAAGTTGACCTACAAGTTTCTCAACTTATTGCCAGAATCTTCACATAGCACAAACAAATCCTAAATCTTACATTTTAATATATAATTGCATACCACAAATTTATTTACTTATTTTTGGGTAAAGAAATGGGAGCAAATATCCAAGGATTGTAGGGAAAATGCAGTAGATACCTGAATTGGGCAAATTGAAGGTAGTGATATGGAGTTTCGAGCTTCCACCTCGGGATAAACTGGGAAGCTGCACACATACTTCGTTAACTGATAAGTGACAAACTTATTGTGAGGTACATGGGCAGAAAACAGATATCTTTACCAAGTTGTGAACGTACATCGGCTTTTTGGTGTACAATGGCGACAATGAGGTTTAAACCTAAGACTTTATGCAAAATACTGAAATTCCCCACCACTAGGTCAACTCCCGTGGGTTCATGAATGATACATGAATTAGATTTGCAAGCACACACATTGATACACAAAGTGTGAGCACTTAATTACAGCCTGTAGTATATCACAATAGTATGACTTCATACGTATGGCTAATACAGTTACAGTTACTAATAGAACTAATGTTTAGTTGTTTACAACATTCAAGCACTTCCCTCATGCTAGGGTATACATGTCATATGCATCAAGCTAGTTACATATATAAAAGATTCAATGATTTTTAAGAGATAGTTTGACTTCCTGACATGTTTAACACTGTGATATTTACCAAGGTCATAAAGGCTTCCACTGTCCTGGTAAGAATTTAACACTTGATCCATTCGTGTTTGACAGGAGAGATAGAGAAATCAAAAGCAAACTTATTGGAATTTGTGGCTCAGAAGCAACATGGGAAATCATTGGTGACAATGCTTTCTGATAATATCCTTGGGAAACTTGACTAAAAAGCTGCCAGCCAACCAGAGAAAGGGCTGGAATAATACAATGAAAGAGAACCAAGGTTTTGTGAAACATAGTGAATTGGAATTGGGTATGTGTGTATAGTTTAAAAAAGAATGTAGTAGTAAAAACCGTACCACATCCATGCAACTGTTAATATTACTTGTGCAGCTAATATTTGCAACATTCTCACAAATAGGAATTAAGCATGATATCCTAGCCGTACAAAGTATGAAGGAGGAAAAAAAAAATAGAAGCGGACACACCTGTTTTTGCATTTTTGGCAAATGTACTTCCTCTCCCCTTCATGCATCTTGATTGCTCCTGACCTGATAACTATCCCCTTGAGAGTGAGAAGAATTCCACGGTGGTGCACTCGAACACGTCCTATGCTTGGAAAAGTTTCTAATTACATAAAAAAAAAACACACACACACACACACACACGAACCAATCAACATTTGATGCCAGGGTCCCTATGGGGGTAGTGTCACAAACAAGTAGAGGGCAAAAAAGCAGACCAGGGCATTCAAGGGGTGAGCCACTGATGTTAATACGAACATGAATGAATTTTTTCTCAACCCCCTTCTTGTCATCCGGCATTTCTCGCAATACGATTTTCTAACACGACCCAGAACACAAATCCAAGTCAAGCTTTAACCTTTATTTCTTCCAAATCAAAATAAATAGATAAAAAGAGAGAATTACGGACATGGGCCCAAAGGGCAGCATCATCGAATACTGGCAAGTAGGTTTTGGGTTGGGCAAAGAGGAGACGTGCAATGCGAGGATTATCCTCCATCAACTCAGCGTAACTAAAAAGAGGAAGAGGGTTGATTTTGCATTGCAGTAAAAGAAAAGACAAAGAGAAAGTAAAAAAAAGAAAAAAATGACATAATAGTGGTACTCGATGAAAAGAGAGAAGTGAAGGTTGGGATCCGGAGAAGAAGAGATGGAGCGGAGCTGGTCGGAATGGTGGTCTATGAGAAAGGTGGCCATTGGCATCTCCCAGTTCTCCTTCTCCTTCTCCATGCTTCTGCTTCTTCTGCTTCTGCTCTGCACACTTCCACACTAACTACTTTGGGCGCGAAAGGAATCAACGCGCCACATTTTTCTAACCTACTTGCCTAAATTTATTTTCAGCTAAGTACACTACAATACATTTATTTGATATATCCTTCTTCTTCTTTTTTTTATATCATTTTTCCTTTTGTGGCATGATATATGAATAAACCTCCTAAAATATTGTGAGCACCTATCATGTTGTTGTTGTTAAAGTATGAAATTCTATTTATTTATTTTTTGGTACAGATGAAATTCTAAAATTTATCAAAGTATTTAAATATAGTTTAAATTCTTTAAATATTACTAATTTTTATTTGATTCTTTATTTTTTTTTTAAATTATACTTTAATTCTTGTACTTTTTCATTCGAGTCCTTTGTTAGTCTTCTAATTTTTTTATTCATTGAATAATATTTTTAAATTACCATTTCATCTTTCTAATAGTTGTCACTTTGTTTGGTAGCGGAAAAATAGCATAAGAATTAAGAGCAGGAAGAGAAAATAAAAAGAGCATCTTAGATTGAAGTTGTTTGCTAAAGAGAAAACACAACTTCCATTGAGAGAAATAAATTTAAGTTGATGGACTCCATATAAAAAAATATTCATGTTCAAAAGGGGAAAACACAACTTAAAACTGTGAAAAGTGATAAGAGACTAAATTATAATGTTGAGTATCTAAATTAATCTTTCATTGTGTCTCAATCATCTACTTTCGAGTCCTCTCTCAACCTGAAAAACCTCTAATTTGCTTCCACGGTCATCTGATTGCGCCAATTAAAATACTCCACGCACAAGTGAGCAAGAATCATCCTTGATCCCTTGTTCTTCCATTCTTTGTTTCCCCTTTTCCTTTTTTCCTCTATCTCATATTCGATCCTTGTTTTCTATTTTCTCTCTAATAATTAATTCTCTTTGTTGTGATGATTCTCTTTTCTCTGATAATCAATACTCTTTACTAATCAATTCTCATGATAATATAATCGATTTTGCATCTTCATGTCTAGAAAATCAATTTCCATTTCCATAAGAAACGAGTTTCACGGTTGGAATTTTGATTGTTAGGAATAATCAAGTCTTGTTATCTTTAATCTAATTTCTCTCATCTCTTCCCATAATAATAAATCAAACAATGTCAGAAGAAATTCCAATAATGTACAACATATTTGAAATATATGGCTTGATTCTATTCACCCACAAAGGAACAAAAATAAAATGTTTGAGACCAAGGGGGAATTAGGCAAACCGGTACATGAATTATGCAATACGCTTGTTATATGATTCGGAAACAACCTGTCGTGATGTCATCATATAACCTTAAAAGGTATGAAACAGCAATATCAAGTGCATACTCTTAAAGTCCAAAAATGAGCAAGAAACTATGCATTATAAATCATCAGCAATTCAGCAATCAGCACGATAGAAAACTTAAATTTAACTGCGTATTTTCTCAAATGTGTTTACATTCAAATTTGATACAAGATCCCATCATTTCTTCTACAAGATGCCTGACCACTACATTTTGAATCTCTCCCAAATTTCAATTACATTTTTCGCCCCACATATTAGGCAATTTTTGAAAGAATGGTCACAGAACTCTATATTAGAAATATGAATTCTGAAGTAAAAATGGTCAAACTCATGTACGAGTTGGATCATCATGATTGAAACAAGAAATCACGTTTTGTTACATGATCTCACTATGACAACAAAATTATAGGAGATAGGCCTAGGACATATCCGCTTCTGTTGAACGGATGTTGCAATTGAAAAATCATTAAGGTTGAGTGAAAAGATACTGAAGTAAGGGAGCAACAACTGCTATGCTTAAACTGTTCCCTAGTAACGCATACCTGTATAAGAAAGAAGATTAGTAGTATAATAAAACACAAGCAATAAATGCACGAAAGCATATAGTTCAGAATTAACAAGAAGAAAACAACTAAACACCACTAACAATTAAAATAAGGTCTTCCTCCATAGGAATGCGAAAATATTGTTTTTTAAACCAATGAAATTGCATACCGTTGCTTGAGACTAATGTGCTCTGGAAACTCAAATCCTTCAGGAAAAGAATGTAGGTTTGCAACCTACGTATATGATGACAAATACCATATAGATTAGTAAGATGCACTGAAATCAAGACAAGAGAAATTTACAGACACAGAGAGACATACACACTTGCAAGCATTCTTGCATACATTACATTGACTCAAAAGAATTTGACATTCTTGAGAATAAAGAAAATCCACCAACCTCTCTCGGGGTAAAATATCTAAGGCATTGCTCCTTCAGTGATGTTTTGTCCCTCTTCACTGGCTGCGCATTCAAATGTTGAGTTGGGAAGGAAAGCAAAGAGTAAAACCAGTTCCAAGGTCAAGGGAATTGCTACCATGTAGTTACCCAACACCCCTCTTGCCCAAAAAAATATAAAAATAAAATGCTGGGTTTGCTAAGTTTATTTTCTCAATTGTTTCAAGATCAATTTTGAGAAAATAGCTTTATACTATTTATCTGGATACATTTTTCTTGAAAGAAAAAAAAAAAAGGAAACTGAATGGTGATTTGAAAAAAAGTGAATATCAAGAAACATAGTCTTCAGTATCATAGATAATATTATATTATATCTCAATTAATATTCAAAACTAACAGGATATTTTATGTCAATCAGCAAGAAACTATTAACACCCACAGGGGTAGCCATTCCAAGTTTGTGTCATTAATTTAGCCCTTCAAATTCACAACAATGAAAAGCTACCAAACATAAGATGACAGGGGTGATTATAAAGTATAGTGTAGCATCAGAGTGCTTTGAAAAGAAGAAACAAATTTTAGTGTTACATAAATACTTGTACCACATAGAATTCCTACCTGGACAGTTGCCAAAAGGGAACCAGTTCCCTTCACATATCTGTAATAACTTTTTGTAAAACAGCAGCAGCGCTTTGAATCAGGGTAGACAACATCTAAGCTCTTTTAAGGAATGGGATGGGAAATACATAGTGGACACATTATAACATGGTGATTTGAATATGCTGTAACCAATTACTAAGGCAAGGATACCCATAGCACTTCCCCACCGTTCTATCAAGCTTGGGTGAATGAAATACTGGTCCAAAGATTCATATTCATCATGACCATTATTTTTCCCCAGAGTTCTTGGAGCGTCATTAGTTAAATCAGTCCTTAAAGTTTCAGATTCAACAGCTATATCACTGCTAGGGTTCTTCAATTCAAGAAAATTCTCAATAGGTTGACATGACTGCAACAAATTTTGCCTGTCCCCTTTTGATGAATTGTCTTCATCAGCCACTGTATCAAAATGCTCAAATAATGGCGGTGGAGATTGAATCAGCTGGCTGTTCAGACATTCATTAACAAAAGATGAAGGTTTTCTCTTGGCCTGAAAAAATTATACACATACAAGTCAAGTCAACAATTACAAAAATGTTTAAGGTTTACACTTCAAATAGGAAGAATCTAAGTAGAAGATATTAGTATAACTAAATTTGTTTCTGCCCCCACCATCTGTGAAATGTGAAATAACCCACACAATTTGCAAATCAAGTTATTAACA
The DNA here is from genome assembly GCA_013407115.1 of Glycine latifolia. Lineage (NCBI taxonomy): Eukaryota > Viridiplantae > Streptophyta > Magnoliopsida > Fabales > Fabaceae > Glycine > Glycine latifolia. Next base: position 4,805,034 of record CM023955.1, on the reverse strand, counting down.
TGAATTTTCAGTGAGGTCAAAGTGCAATAGAAACACCAGTAACCAACATAATCAGCACTGACAAACTCAACGTGATTACCTTTACTAGAAATCTTACTCCAATAATCTCTTGGAAGTATTCAATCCAATTCAAAATCAATGGAAAAACTGTTCTTAGCCCGTATTTATCTTTAGTATTTTATATTCTCACAGCTATAAATTAATACGATCGGAATAAACACCCAAATACCAATGGCTATGCAACCCAAAAAATCTATCTGACTACTTAATAAACAAGTGTCTTTTTTTTTTCTGTTTTCAAGTTGTAACTCTAAAACAACATACCAAAACAGAAAGCATTTTGCTTTGTGGTAGATGAAATAATTTCAAAATATAATATTGTTTCATTTGTTTGAACCAGTCAGAATAATAGATCCAATATTAGGCTGAATTCTGCTCCACTGAGGATCCAATGTAATGAATGTATGATATTTCATTTGCAAAAATGTTATTGTAACTTGTAAGTTGATGACACATTGAAGACATCACTAAATCATAGAGGTCCATACTCCCAAGTAATTCAAACAGTTATATTAGATATTTTGATGACAAATTTAAATACAAAGGTGAACTCAATTTAAGTCAACAAGAAGACTTTCATTAGAAACCCTTGCAATATTTGTGTTATAGGCCACAACAAAGTTTCATTTCTTTTTGGATAAAGCAGAGGCTATAAAACTTAAATTTCAATTTTTAAAACAATTTAGAAACGTAAGCACAGTTGCAATAGATTACAGTTACATGAACATACCCCAAAGCATATTTGCCTATTGCCAGCTGATTCCTCAATGATATAAAATACATCCAAAACTCTTTAGAAACACCCATTTACATTTCAGATGAAAAGAATACACCAAGGATAAAGAAAACCTACCAGACAAAAATAACGAGGCCTGGAATATGGGATTCCAAACTGTAAAGGGGTCAGAATGAACTCCTGTGTGATAAAATTTGTTTTTTCCAATATTTCAATTAGTTTTGCATGTGTATCAGATGTCTGCAACCAAGAAAGGAAACAGGAAAAAAAAAAGAATGAATAGAGGAAATCATTAATGAAATTAATTTGGAGTCTTAGACAATGAGTTCAATCAAACAAGACAAACCTCAAATCCAACAACATTTTCCACAAATAACATACTCGGAGGCCGCAATAAAAATGGCATGAGCTCAAGAATCTGAAGAAAAGAAAATGCCCGAGCATCACCAGTGTCCTTCTGGAGACCTAGCACAAGATTATTGAGTAACTTTTTGCCAAAGAAAAAAAAAAGGCAATCCATAGGATGAGAAAAAGAAAAACTCACCTTGTCGTGTATAAGGTTGGCAAGGAGGAGAAAGAAGCCATGCATCGGCACCATACTTGTCCAGATCAGCAGCAGTCAGACATTGAATATTTCCCTAATCAACCAACACATGTTAATCACGCTAAGCCTGATCATCTCATACTTTATCTGTATGTCTCCATAATCTAAAGCCCAAATTCATCTAGTTTGAGTTTGAAAATGACGGGAAAGCCAAAGTGCCAAACTCCAAAATGAACCTAGACTTCTTTTTTGTGCACAATGCCAGGAACAAGGTTTGATCCTAAGACCTTTTGCAAGCTACTCAAACCTCTCACCAGTAGTCCGGCCCTAGCGGGTTCAAAAAGAACCTAGGCTGACACGAAGATAAAATGAAAAAAAAAAAGTTTGTTTTAGCTTAGCTTATCGACTCCAAGTTTATGAGTAAAGCTCATTTGTTCTGAACGGCTTAGAGGAATTTAAACTTTTATAGAACGCACAGAAATTAACCTAGGAACTACAATTTGTACTTGTAAATAAGCCAAAAATACTCGCCTAATCACAATTAATGCATACACAGAGCTTTTAAATACAATATTTAACCCAATAAGCAAGAGCACTAATAGTCAAACAGAACTTCAAAGTTCAAATCAACCATTTCAAAAAGAAAAAAGAAAAAAAAGTAAAACCTGATAAGGACGATGACCAAAATTATGTTGGTAAACATCATTTGCTGTGTCATTAATTTCAAATGCTTGCACCACTTGAGCGTTCACCTGGGCCTTCATCAGTGAGTACCTCTAAACAAACACACGAGTATTAGCATACGGAAATTGAAGCAAATAGACATGCTTACATGATGCGCATACCATGCCACCGATTCCACTGTAAAACTCCAACACTCTCCAGCAGCCGCGTGACTCCGACGACTCCTCCGCCATTCCTCTAATCTACCAACCACTTTTTACAAACCTGAAATTTGTGGGACACCAAATTCCCAGTTGCCTCTTGCCAAGCAGTGACCAAAGCTAGGGTTCTTTTAAATTTATAAATAGTAGTAATAATAACGAAAAGAAAACTCACCAATTTATTCAACTGTTCAAGTAATGATACTGCTTAAAGAAGCAGAATCCTACAGGTACAAATTTTCATTGAAAAGGTCAATTTGACCATATTTCAAATGTTTAAATTTTCATTAGTGTTTTGTTATATTGTTTTTTTTTAAGTTTTAGAAGTCTTGTTTTTTTTTAAGGGTTTTATTTTAGTTTATTTTAGCAAAAATGTGATCATATCAGTGTTTGTTAAAAACTAATTAGAATAATACTATAATATGTTAATTGAAATAAAATCATTTCAAATGGTATTATCTTGATCCTTCAAGATTTTAAAATGATTTAAATTTAATGCATGATTTTTTTAATAATTCTATTTTAGTCATTTAAACTTACAAAAAGTTGCATATTGTACTTAAAAGGATAATTTAATTACAATGAAAATATATGTTGATAAAGCTCAAATTATTATTTAATTTTCAAAAATTACATTAAAATGTCAAGAGAAAAAGAAACTAATTTTTGTATAAAATATAAAAAAGTAGAAACTACTCCATCGTAAAATTGTGACGTATGACAAAAGCGTTTTTCTAGAGAAATTGAAGGTGAGTTGGGTTGGGGATTCACTAAAATTATGAGATACTTTATGCTTACTCAATACTTATAAATTGTTCTTCAATAAGATTTTCATACGAAATTCGAACTTATAAATTAAGTTATTATGGGTTTTGATATGAATCTATTTTTATCAACTGAACTCACAAAAGCTTTGAAAACAAATATTGTAACATGCATCGTAAAAAAATATCTCACAATGTGAAGCAAGGGCACCTCCTAGATCTTCATAGTTTATAATATAAATTTATAAATTATTTACAAATCATAATTGATTTATCATCACTTTTCAAAAGTATAGTTAAATTTTGATACACTTAAATTTGTTTATTTTTTAAAATGAATTTTTAATCCATATAATTTCAATCAAATTTGATTTTAGTTTTTATATATTTTTAAGTTGTTGAATTTATTTATTTTTTAAATTTTCAAAGTATTTGACTTCTATCCATCTAATATGTAATTTTTGTAACTAACAAATCAGTGGAAAGAAACAAAATCACATATTTTTAACATATTTTTTAAGTTAAATAATTATTTTCATTGAATTGAAAGTATATAGTCTAAAGGTCTAAAACCAATAATAATCAAAAGTACATAGACTTAAAAAAATATTTTCTTTATATGTTATCAGCTAATTAAAAACTAATTTTAAGTATAACTTTTAAAATACATGTCATAAAAAGAAAATAACAAAGAAAAATGATGAAAAATATATAAAGAAAATAAAAAAGAATAATAAAGGGGAAATGAAAATAAAACGGTTGAGTTGAGTAGCTAGGGCCCAAGTAGTTTAACCCAACCCCTCACAGGTTGAAGGGAGGGGCCAAGCCAAGGGAAAGGGATAGGCATCATTCATACACTAAACGAGCGCTCAGCTCAGTCAGGTGCCGGCGTTCCTCTTTCACGGTCTCATGGAAAACGACGACGTCGACATGCACGCAGCCGACACCAGCGAAGTACTAATTAATGATTCCCCCCCCCCCCCTTCTCTCTCTCTCTCTCTCTCTCTCTTTAATTTTAATTCTCCGCATTCGCCTAATTTCGTTGGATCAAACTTTTTTGGCGCTGCTGCCGTTCAATCCCTAACCCTAATGTGTTCCTTCACCAATGTCTAATGAATTGGGTTCAGGAATTGGATGACATGAAGAAGCGCTTGAAGGAGATGGAAGATGAAGCTGCTGCTTTGAGAGAGATGCAGGCCAAGGTCGAGAAGGAAATGGGATCTGTGCAAGGTGCCTCCTTTTTCTTCTTCTTTTCTCCAAAATGTGTTTTTTTTTTAATCACCTTTTTTCTTAATATGGAAAATTACCTTTTTTTGGAAAGAAAAAATACTAGAGTTTGCAGTGAGTTGGATTGGATTTGACTGGACATCTTCAAAAATGGAATTAGCTCTTTTTTTAGTTTAGGGTTCTACATTACGATATGAGTCTATCTTTTGTGTTTAAGTTTTTGGTTAGAAATGTTTTAATTAGTAAACTAGTTTTAGATTCTTACCTGTTGGTAATGGGAAAGACTTTCTAACTTTGTTATAAATCATAAACTACATCCTTGTACTCATTTGAGATCAATGTTTTAAATCCCGAATAAGGCTATATCTGAATATTTTGAAATTTATTATATAGTATATTAAATATAAATTATAAAAAATGATAATAAAAAAAATAACAATTAATGATGTTCATAATTAACAATAAAAAGTTGTAGGTGTCATGAACAAAACATACAAGTAAATACCAACAAAAGTTAAATACAAGTTTCCTAGATAGAATCATCAGTCAACAATCATCATCTTTTAAATCCAAGTCTTTGTCATTTTCACTACTATTACTGCTGTAGATTTCAATTTTGGAAATTGAAATTAGAAATCCCAAAAATAGCCCCTGCTCCCCACAACAACAAAAAAATCAGCCCTAACGTCTCTGTTGATTAAGAGGTTTTTTTTTGGAATCAACACATATAGCACTGATCTGCTGCTATTTGTTCCACTATACTAAACCGCTCCACTCTAGCAGGCTAGCACCTAGCAGCCTGCAGCCCCTGTAGGCTATAGCTCTGTTTGAGATGTTCAAGCTAATTTTGTTAACTGCTATTTGAAAATTCAGAAGAGCTCTTGCTTTAATGCTTAAGTTTCAAATTTTATTTCTGTTATTTTCTTCCCTCTTGTTCTTTTTTCTCATAATTGTTCTTTTCCTTGTTTTCTGCATGGTGTGACCACTTTTTTTTAAATGCATAACATATTAGTAATGTATTGTTGGACTCCACTCTCAGTAATTGATTCTTATCTCCAAATAGATCCTGCAAATGCTTCTGCGAGTCAGGCCAATAAAGAGGAAATAGATTCTCGATCAGTCTTTGTAGGCAATGTGAGCTCTCTCTTACCCTGCTTATATGAGAAACATTCCATTGTGCTTGTTTGTCTTTTGTCATCATTCATGATATGGGCTATGGGTCTGTAGTGTCTGATTCAATTATGAGCCAAAGTGTATTGGACGATAAAAATGTTGGACTTCATCATAGTCTATCCTTGAAAGTTGATGAGTGTGCTTTCTGCTGTTTTGAAGTTTCATTATATTTCCAAGTAGTGACATCCTACTTTGACATAATGTTTTGACTACAATCGCAGGTCATGCTTCCATCTACAAGTTTTCTGGTTTTGTAATGCTGCAGTTGAAAGTATATGATATATAGTTGAAGGAGAAAAAATAATAGTAATGTATGAAATTATCAAAAGAAGTGGAAAAATAAAATATACAACACAAAAAAACATTGATGGATAGAGGAGAGGACAAAAATGTTAAAGAATTATTTGTTGAGGAAAGTGATGTTCATGAGTGAATTTGCATATTTTTTCTTATGGAATGAGGAAAAGAAAGAAACAAATAATAAAGAAAAATAAATAAATATGAAGCTGTCTACAATCAAAGGTGAAAAGGAAAAGGCTTTAACTAGGTTTTTTTTCTTTCTTTCTTTTATTAGTATACATTCCAAAGTTTTTGCAATGGGATGGGATTGACAGGAAATCAATTATGGGTTAGATTGGATATCAAGAATCTGGACTCTACTGGTGAGAAGAGGACATGCTCTATGGGTACAAGTACAATACTATGCATGAATATTTGTCATTTGATTTAAAATCCAAAGGAAACTTACTGTGGTGCTTAGTGCTCAAGTAATATGTGTAGGCTTTTTTTCTCATGGTGAGGGATTGTTGTCATTCGCTTTTTCTACTTTGGGATTTCTTTTAAAATAATGACTTTTTTCATTTTATGCTCTTCTCTAATATACTTCAAACCACAAAAACTAAAGGAAAATTGAAAAAAAAAAACATTGATGAAAAAGGGAGGTGGTGCACTTCAGTGAGTAGGGTTCTCAAAATCCTAGGTCCTCCCTAGGATTGGACATGGGAGGTGGAAATGTAAAATTATATTGCTTTTATATATGTAAAGACATAAAACAAATAAGGAATAATAACAATAATGATAAAATTACACTCACAAGTGGCATTTAAGTATCTTCAAATTCAAAATGCATAATAGATTTGAGTTTGTTTGGTTATTTACTAGCCTTATTGAAAAACAGACTTCTTGATGACATTTTTAATGAGAAAAAACTGAAAGTAAGTGGTAGAAGCAAGGAATGCAAAGGCATCACCCACAGACCAGCAAAGCTCTGAAACTTTGCACATGCACTAAAGTATCACAGACAAATCAGCTGATAATGAAAACAGAGGATAGTTGCAGGTGCAGAAGCCAGCCCAGATACCATTCACTCAGAAACAGAGGTTTCCAAATCACACAAGGCATCACATCCCAGTACCCATCTAGTTGCTCAAGATCGTAGCAGAGCTTCAAATGACACGGCAGCAGCAATGGTTTGAAGGACCCACTGAATAATATTTGGATTTACAAAATTCCACTCCCTAGATTTTTTTCTTTCTTTTTTCATTTGTCTGCTGGCACTCTATCCTGTGATCTACCTTGCATTTTAGAGGATGAATCTTGCATGGGCAAAACCTATATTGGCATAGTTGTTTGATTTTGCTAGAAGGGTGTTGTAGTGCCTGTTTGTGTGCTGCATGAGACTGAGTTTGGAGGGTATATAACGATATCTGAGACGCGTAACAGTGTTTTATCTAAGCAAAAATAATTTGCTTTCAGCCAATGAAGGTTGCAAACGTAGAAACAAACAGAGCCTAGTTGTTCCATCAAAGAAGGTTGATCTTTGTCATTTTGGTTTTGAGTTAGTGATGTGACAGCTGCCACAGAAAAGTTCTATTGTGTGTATATATTAATATTAATACTAGTATATCTACTTCAGATGGTTTTGTTGACAAGGCTTGTTGAATTTTGGAACATGTACTTTTTTCATTAAATGTTGCATTGATATTTAGTGACAGCAATTATATCTGGTACTAGTAGACTAGAAACTGGTAAGTTTCATCTTTTAACCTCAAAATTTGGTGTTAACAGATACTTGCAAACATAGTACTTTTTTCATATCACTTTACTTGTTGCGTTGCTCTCATATAATCTCATGGATTTGATGTTTTCCACAGGTGGACTATTCATGCACTCCTGAAGACGTGCAACAGCATTTTCAGTCTTGTGGAACAGTAAACAGAGTCACCATTCGAACTGATAAGTTTGGCCAACCCAAGGGTTATGCCTATGTTGAGTTCCTTGAGGTGGAGGCTGTTCAGGAGGCCCTATTACTGAATGAATCTGAACTTCATGGGCGCCAATTAAAGGTTAGAGCTAGAGGCTCCTGCTGTTGAAAAATAGTGTGCTTCCTCTTTTTTTAATTATCTCTGCTTATTGTACATTTTTCAGGTAACGGCTAAAAGGACCAACATACCAGGGATGAAACATTATCGTCCCCGCCGGTCCACCAATCCTTACATGGGGGGGTTTCGAGGCAGAACCCCTTATGCACCTCCCTTTATCTACTCTCCATATGGATATGGGTACATTACACTCTATTCTTCTGTTTCTAATGTGTTTTCTATTTATCCTTTGACAGCAAATTAATAACATTTTTCTGTTAATTGCAGAAAGGTTCCAAGGTTCAGAATGGCAATGCGCTACAGCCCCTACTATTGACAGTCCAATTCTGGTAGGATGGTCTGAATGACGCCTTTCTCCCCCCTAGTAGTATATCATGGTCGGAGTTTTGGCCATTGAATATGAGGGAGGTAAAATCCAACCAGTTCTGTGAGGATTAAGCATTGACTTATCAGCAAACCTTGTAAAATTGTGGTGTTTGCCCCTGCTTTGCTTTATTATCGGTGTATTAAATTAAGTTCTTGTACAAGTATCCTTCGTAAGTGTGGTTAATACATGGGTTTTGGGTTTATCTATTTTTGTTATTCTTGCTCCTCCGTAATATCCCTTGCTCACTTTTTGAACACTGAAGATCTGAGCTGAGCCCCATTCTTAGGACTGTGTCTTCCACGTCAAATCTACTACGGTATGCATTGGATACATTAATTCGTGAATTTTCTTAAAAAATTCTTTTAGTTGTAAAATGTCACTTTATCTTCTGTTTTTTTCTAACATAATGATAATAAAATATTTATGTAAAAATATTTAAACAAGTGACCTGCAAATCTTTGTGTCGTCGTCACATGATACTTGTACATCCCGGACTCGCATTGACTCGTGTATGTGTGTGATGTAATTTCGTTATAAAAACATTAATTGATACGTAGCATGTCTGTAGTTTTGTAAAAAATAATTTAAACTACACGTTTATTACTGATAATTGCTGAAGTCTATCGGAGGCATGAGAAAGCTTCATTTTTGCAAGCCAATCCGTGCAGGTAACAGACCAATTGCATGCCACAAAAGATCTAATTTGTTGGATGAAAGTGATCGGCACTTTGCTTGCATTACCAAGTTAAGCGCACAACCATAGAATGTGATTACAAATCTGAATTCTGAGTTCCAGGCCATGATAGATACCAAATAGTTCAGCTTTAAGATTGGTGGTGGACAAGAGCTGCCATCCATGTATGAGTTTTACTGATGAGAAGGCAGGGTTCCGCAAACGTGTTGGCAAAGGTCGATTTCTTGCCAGATGATTTACAATCACAAGAATTGTAGAATGCAAGGTATAAGCTAACCTAAAACAATTTTACACTTACAATAATTATCTTCAAAATCCTATTAATCTATAAATTTTCAATTGATTGACATTATAATTTGTTATATTGACAATATATAATTATTAAACTAATAATATAATATCAACACGTTTATTTTAATATTAAGAGAAAAGTAACCATCGTTGTTAAAAAAAAGGAAAATTATCACAAAAAAAAGAAGAAAATAAATGTTATCATTTTTATTTATTTTATCATGAATAAATATATATACTTAATTTTAATGTACAGTTCATCAAATAATAATCATCTTCGATATATTTTAAAATAGTTATTATAAAAATTAATAATAATAATATTTATTTATAATTAATAATAATAATGTGGTGTTACTCTAATTAAATTCTAGTTATATAATATCAAAACTTAACTTTCTAATCTATATATAAGAAATATTCTTCTTTTTTTTTTAAATGAATCAGAATCAGACAAGTGTGGTATAAAAGAGTCAAATCCTACAGGATGCATATTTCGCATCATTCCGTGACAGATTCTGCGTAGGATACTGTCATAGAGCTAAAAAGCAAAATATATGATTTTTTTTTGCTCCTTTTTTGGAGAATATATAACAGCACCATAAAATCCGAGTCAGAATCAGATAAGTGTTAGTTAGTTTTTTTTTTTTTTTTTGTTGAGAAGAGAGAATGGCTGTGGCGTCGTCATCATCCCTTATCACGTTGAAGGTGAAACCTTGCATTTTCGGGTCTCCTCGGAGATCCGCGGTGGTTCGGAATTGTGCGAAATCAACGGAGGCGTCGAAGTCAACAGCGGGGACAATATCGACAAGTTGGAGCCTGGATAGCTGGAGGGCGAAGAAGGCGCTTCAGCTTCCGGAGTACCCAGATGCGAATGAATTGGACCAAGTCCTCCAAACCCTGTCTTCTTTTCCCCCAATCGTCTTCGCCGGCGAGGCGAGGAATCTGGAGGAGAAGCTCGCTCAGGCTGCCATGGGGAACGCTTTTCTCCTTCAGGGCGGTGATTGCGCCGAGAGCTTCAAGGAATTCACTGCCAACAACATCCGTGACACCTTCCGTGTCATCCTTCAAATGGGTGTCGTCCTCATGTTCGGTGGCCAAATGCCCGTTATCAAGGTCAATCTTTTCAATTATTTCATTCGGTCATCTAAATTCTCTGTCTGATAGATTTGTATTTTGAGTGATATTTGGGTACGTGTAGGAGTGAACCCTCCTTTAGGAAAAAGATGAGTGTGTTAGAGATGTCATGTTAATTAGTGATATGAGATGAACTAGCTTTTGAAGTTGAGTGAGGCTCAAATTTGAATTATAAGATGGTATCAAAGCCTATCATAATGATAGTTGTTGGGCTCATTGTGCTATCCACCATCAGTATATGTCTAGTCTTGCAAACTTTATGCTCGAGATTATCTGACCCTGGCACGAGGGGTGATATGACCAAAATAGAGAATAGAAGTTGGTGACAATCCTCACTCTATGAATTAATTTTTAGAGTTGAGTTAAGCCCAAACTCAAATTCTAAGAGAGTATTGTGTTGTGGTGGGTTAATCAAATTCTTGCTCAGTTATTTGAAGCTTTGGCTTTTGCCTTGTGAGATTATTGACTTGGAGGAAGAGGAGGGTGTCTTGCATTGTGATTTGTGGTTGATCAAATTCTCCATTGAGTAATGATTAGATAGTCTCACATATTACTGGTTTAAAATTTTATGATGAATGAGGATGACATTCTTCAATTGTTGGATATGGTGATTCAGGTGGGGAGAATGGCGGGTCAATTTGCAAAGCCGAGATCCGATTCATTTGAGGAGAAGAATGGAGTGACGCTCCCAAGTTACAGGGGTGATAATGTGAATGGTGATGCATTTGACGCGGCATCTAGAGTCGCTGATCCACAGAGGATGATAAGAGCCTACTGCCAATCTGTGTCTACTCTGAACCTTTTGCGGGCATTTGCCACGGGAGGTTATGCTGCCATGCAAAGGGTTAACCAATGGAATCTTGATTTCATGGAGCATAGTGAACAGGGAGACAGGCATAATTTCTAACCATTTCTAAATCTATTTCTGGATTTTGACTCGTCAGTGTATATTAATTCTTATTCTTGTATATTTGAAATGCTTTGGATGGATGTGTTTGAAAATTGAACTGACTCTTTCCTTATTGCTCAAAAGATAGTAGAAGACTAAGGGGGAATGGAAATAGGGAATAATTTTAGATATTTTCCCTTATTTTAGATATTAGGAAGAAAATCAGAAAAAGAGTGGAAAGATTGGAAATGAACGAACTAAATGTAGTGATGACATTATAATGGGAGGTATTCTCACTGGCTCTTGTCTTGTACTCTTTCAAAGTAATGAGATTGAGAGAGAATCTGGACGGGATTTTATTTACAGTATTATGTATTACCTTTTTCCCCCCTTTGAAACAAAGTTAAAATTACAATTGCTGCAATCTTTTTGTAGTGATCCTTTCCAACTTGGTTGAACTAATCCATATATGCTTTATCTTTTGTGCTTTCTGCAAATATTGCAACACTGTTTGTTCTTGGAATTGCTGTATTAGGAATTCCTCAACTTTTGTAACATCAATTCTTTTTTGGGGTGGGCCAACAGGTACCGTGAATTAGCCCATAGGGTGGATGAGGCTCTTGGCTTCATGAATGTTGCTGGGCTCACAGCCGACCATCCCATCATGAGTACAACAGACTTTTGGACCTCCCATGAGTGTTTGCTTCTCCCTTATGAGCAAGCACTTACTAGGGAGGATTCTACTACTGGGCTTCATTATGATTGCTCAGCTCACATGCTATGGGTTGGGGAACGTACCCGCCAACTTGATGGTGCTCATGTTGAATTCTTGAGAGGAGTTGCTAATCCACTTGGCATCAAGGTGCATATAAAATGCTCTTTGCCCATGGTGTTTCATAATTCATATGCATTATTTGGTTATTTATTTATTTTGTATACAATATAAAATTATTTTTCCTTTGATTGTCAAAATTACGTCTGCATAAGCTTGGCTCGATTAATAGTTATAATTATCTTTTGATATGCTGCGTAAGTACCTAATCTGCAATTCCATCTGAAGGGCCTAGGTGCTTTTGGCAATAGTTAATGCACCGCTGACAAAAAAAAATGGTGTTACTGAAATGCTACTTGGTTTTCAGGTGAGTGATAAGATGGTTCCAGATGAACTAGTTAAGCTGATAGATATTCTGAACCCTAAAAACAAGCCTGGAAGGATTACAGTCATTGTTAGAATGGGAGCTGAGAATATGCGAGTGAAGCTTCCACATCTTATCAGGGCAGTTCGCAGAGCAGGTCAAATTGTCACTTGGGTTAGTGACCCCATGCATGGGAACACCATTAAAGCTCCATCTGGACTTAAAACCCGCTCTTTTGATGCAATAAGGGTAATTTACACTTATACTTGATTCCTATTTTATATTCAATATTTAGGCTATACACAAGTGGCATAGAAAATCTGGTCTTTACTAAGTCTTTTTTTCTATCCTACTGAAGTGTTTGAAAGTTCATGTTCCTGCTACAACTTTCCTAAAGCATGCAATTTAACTCATAAATCTTCAACACTCTAGGGAAACATTGGAATCTTTTCTGTGGGTGGGTATTGTTGTGATGTTTCTGTTGTCTCGCACTTTCACTAAACACTTATTCTGCAGAACACCTAGTACTGAAATAATTCTTTTATTTGGTGTTTGGCAACTGCTTTCACATGAATTTCCAAGAAAAATTTCCTAACCCTGAAATTCCTTCAAATCTACCACCAGTGTTCACTAATATGAGTAATACAAAATCTGTGATGTTGTTGGTGACTTGGTGTAATGTGGATAAAGGTGATGGTAGAAATTGTTTATCACCTCTGTCCTTCTATTCTTCTAATGCAGTTTTAGCTTAGAGTGTATGGATCTGGAACATAATAGTTAATTGTTTGCAAGTAAATTACTCGAGAACATACAAGAAAATAGTGCCATATCCAAATGCAAAGGAGCTAAGCTTTTAGTGAAGGAATTACTTTCATATGTTTATGTTTTTATGATGTTTGTGCTTTATTGTTTTCATTCAAGATCTAGCTCTATTGCAGTTTGAATGGTTGGTTTTTGTAGTATAATTCAAGGTTTATTGTTACTGATGATAAATTCATGTGTTCCTTGATGTTGATAGGCTGAGCTGAGGGCATTCTTTGATGTGCATGACCAAGAAGGAAGCTACCCAGGAGGGGTTCATTTAGAGATGACAGGGCAGAACGTGACAGAATGTGTTGGAGGCTCAAGGACTATTACTTTTGATGACTTGAGCTCACGCTACCACACACATTGTGATCCAAGGCTTAATGCTTCTCAATCTCTCGAGCTTGCGTTTAATATTGCAGACAGGTTGCGCAAGAGAAGGCTCAATTCAACTCAGTCACTTAGGATTTAGACAAGAGGGGGGTATGTCTTCCTTTGTTCCTGGATCACAATACCGGTCAAACATGTGTTGAGTTTTGCTGAGGACAGTGAACAAATACTCTGCTGGGAGCCACTCTACCAAGTTTCATAAGAACTTGAAATAATCGCCACAATTAATAGTTGTGCTGTATGAGTGTTACAAGACACAGTTCAAAACACTGCAGGTGTGTGTACTTGCATGTTTGCAATTTTAAGTTTGGAGATAGTATGTGTGTAGTATTTATGCTCGAGTAAATAAGTAATAAATAAAGTTTCAAGGTACAACTTCCATCATAATGCAACCGAGTGAAATTTATTATATACGAGATGATTTTTCATAACTCCTTTTGTATTTTTAATGCCAATAAGTAATCGAATGATGATGTGAAAAAAGATTGGCATTGAATTAAAGTTAAATTAATTCTCCAATAATAGCTCTAAAAACGAAGCTTGCACAACTTATACAAAATTGACCAAAGGCAATAGGTGGTGATTTTGGCTATAATTTTAAAACAACAATTCAACTTATACCCTGAATGTTAGATATTTACGCAGAGGCAACGAGTAACTTGGACAATTATCCGAGAATATGATAGAAAAATCCTAAAAATACCTGATATATAGAGAACACCTAATTGCATTTACATGTTTTTCAGGAAATTTTGTACGTAATAAAATTCAAACTCCCTATGCTGGTCTGCTAAATATTTACTCCCTCTGTTCTATAGCAATGAAGTAATGACTATTTGTATTATATAGTAACACATTCTCATACCTATGTTATGAAGTTCAACTTTTCACTTGCTTGTATTTCTGTGTGCTACATACTTTTTCGAATATTGGGTTTACAAAGGGCGTTTTACCATTTTCATCTTAAAAGAATAGCACAAAGCTATATTTTTATTTTATTTAAAAATATAATAAACATATTATAAAGAAACCGTTTCAGTTATATTGTAAAATTTTGGAATCCAAAATCCGATGGTGTACCATGCTAATTCTATTATTGGACTAATTATATAATTGATCCCGATTACATTCGATCGATTAAATCTTGATTGGAATAGTTTAATCTGATCAGTTTTACAATTTTTTTTAAAAATTTTGATTTTTTAAAAATTTTGAATTTTAAATTAGTATTTTAAATTTGAAGAATAGATAAAAAAAATTATTTAAATAATATTAATTATATACTTATATATAATAAATATATATATAATTTTAAATTTGTAATATATATTTATAATTACTAATTCACCGATTATATCACTAATGATCATCATTTCATATAATTTTAAATTTTTAATATATATATCCACGATTACTAATTCACCATTATATCACTAATGACCATCATCTCAATTGAATCAATAACCTAATCGAATTTTACCATCATGCTTTTACCTTTCTAAAATTCAGAAAGGTTAAGTAAGAACTAACAAAATTTAAAAATAAAAATAAGAATATTCTATTCCACTGTTTATTTATATCAATATTTTAAACATTGACCACGTAGAAAATGAATTTACACGTCACACACAACAAGAGCTTTGATTCATTGACCCAAGTCGTTTACACCTGCGTCTTGCAAGCGGAGGTCTGCGGGTCCCACATGGCCGGCAAGAGGTACTTCCTCCCGTTGCCTCCGTACGCATTGTAGCTGGCCCCCGTCGTCTTGTCCACCAGAACCCGACCCGGATAACCCGGATACGCCCCGCTCCCGAAAATCCCCGTGCAGGCCGAAACGGCCTCCAACGGCGCCGTCGGAGGACCCTGATAGAACCCGTCGTTGAACGGGTTCGTCACGGTTCCCGCCAGAAGCGTGGCTATGTTTATAACCATCCCGTCAACCCCCACGTCGGCGTTAGGCGCAACTAACGGGGGCGTCTGTGGGCCGTAAGCGGGCTGGTGGAAGGGCCACGCGCATTGGCCGGGGCACTGGGCCTCGGAGTTCCCAACCCACATGTAGGGTATACGGGCCTTGCCGTTAATGGAGGCGTGGGTCCCACAGCGGCTCCTGCAGAAGCCGTCCACGGCGACGTCGTTTGATGTGAGAACGACGTTGATGGCGTTGAGGTCGTTGAAGCGTGAGGAGAGATAGAGTAGTTGTGTTCCGTTGAGATACTTTCCGAGGGAATAAGTTTGTTGCAGAATTTGCTTACCTACGACCAGCGTAGTCGATCCCCCCTTGTACTTCTCCGTGGTCTTCCACCACCATGCCACCGAGGGAACTGGGGCCCCCGGGGAGGAGCTTAACGACTTCATGAAGTCAACGATTATGGAGCGTTGGATTGGGGTGAAGCTGCCGTACCATAACAGGTTAACGGTGATCCGCCCCTTGAGGAGCGCGCCTTTGTGGTACTGGAGCACCAGCTTCTGTTCGTCCTGCGCCCCCACGGTGGGGTTGAGCAGCAGCAGAACACAGCACGATACCAAGGAAAGATAGTAGCAATTAGAAACCATTGTGAGTGTGAGAGGGGTGTTTGTTGTGGGTGGATGAGGGATAATTGTGAGGCTATTTATAATGATATATATCGTGCAGCGTGGAAGAAGAACAGCTGTAGGAGGAGACGTGTCAACATCATAGGAGTCCACGTGGGAGATTCTGATTCGATTGCAGCATTGACACTCGTCATGCTGTAAGTCTGTACCCCGCATTGCATGCAGCAAGTTCACCATCCTCCCCATAAAAAGTGTTTCTGTGGATACGTCAGTACTAGTAGTAGCATTATAGCAAACCATGCGCGCTTTCAGTTTCGGGTTCAGTGGGTCCCATGCATGCTCAAAATCTACACGCCATTCTTACCTTCCCAATCCTATCATACCAGCTAGAGGGACTATATGATATTATCATTGGAATGGCCCACAGGATGATGACGTCACTTGGATGCTTCTTTGTAATTTAATAATATTAATACAATATGATGTTGCCATAGTCGTAGTCTGGTAGAGTAGAGTCAGAAGTCAGAATAATAGAGTAAATTAAACGTAGCATGTAGCTAGCTTAGCTAGTGCCTGGGTTTCTGAGGCTATTCTGTGACTCCGTGAGATTGGGTGTGGAAGGAACCAGGTTACTTAACTTATCCTAAATACGTCAACCTATTAATATTTTACTGCTAATTAACTAAGACAACTTACTAAACAAACATAAAATGTGGCAAACTCCAAACCAGAAGTTCGGCATGTCAATTGCCATGTCCACGGGTTCTCCCACTGTGCAGATTCCGAATTCAATTTTTATCTTATGCACTCCATCAGAGATTAACTTATTTTGGTTTTGCTGTCTTTTCTTTTCTTCATTTTCACCTTCTTCTTTTTTTTCTGTGTCCACTGTCCAATTCCAATATTTTGAATTTCTCGAATAACATATTGGGATGGTGCCGACTCTATGAATGGCCTACTTAAATCACATTATTTTGATGGAGCTAACCATGAATGTGTTTTGGTGGTGGCTACAACTTGAAAAGAATAAACCGAAATTCCATTGCTTGCATGCAGGCATGAGGATTGAGCTACCCGTGAATGTGTTTTGATGGTGGCTACAATTTATTTTATATATTTCTCAACCTCCACATGAGGATTGAGCTAGTGGTTAAAAAAAAGTGAAGAGAGAGAGGAAAAGAGATATTAATGACCTGAATCTTTTTAATTAATATTTTAAACAAAATTAATAAATTAGCATTTCACATAAAAGGAAAACATGCGCCTCCATAAGACGGCTTACGCTGGTCTCACCAATATTTGATTAACATATACTACTAAGTGATCATTAACTTTCACTTAATTTATCTGCTTTATTTCCGGGCGTATTTATGTATAATCACCCATCTCCATGACAAAGTTGCTGACGCACTTCCAATTGACACGTGTAAGTACACCTGTATAAAAAAAATCATATCTATAAAATAATTCATATTTAATCCAATCTAATCTATTTAAATCGATTAATTTCATATCCAAATCCATTTTTTTGGATTTTAAATTTAATCCAATTAATTAAATATGGATTAGATATTTGTTTGGAATTTTAAATTTAATACAAATTTTTGAATAATGATGACTAGGTTTTTTTGGCCAACTTTATTAAGAACCATTTTTTTGTCAATGTCGTTTAGAGTTATTTTGGTCAACTTCAACTAATAATGATTTTAAGTCATCATCGGTTGAGCCTATTTTTCAATTAATGTTGGTAAGAGTTTTTTAACCAACATTGATTGTGACTATTTTTTTGCCGACACCAGTCGAGACTATTTTTTATTGACGTCAGTTGGATTTTTTTGTCAATGTCTATCGAGGTTATTTTTTTATCGATGTCAAGTAGGTTTTTCGCTCAACGTCGGCTAAGATTTTTTTATTGACGTCAGGCGAGACTATTTTTTGGTTAACATCGGTTGAAAAACATCATCGATCGATGTCGGCCAAAAAAACCTAGTTGAAGTCAGCCAAATTATTCCCAATTGACGCTGATCGAAAAAACCTAATTGATGTTAACAAATAATATCCTTAACTAACGCCGGTCAAAAGAAATAGTCATGGTTAATGTTGTCAAAAAAATATCAACGACCGGCATTGGCAAAAAAAAAAACCTTATCGATGTTAGCCACAAAAACTCTAACCAACGTCGGTCAAAAACTAGTCACGATCGATGTTAATTGAAAAATCTCTAATCAATGTCAGCCAAAAAATATCATCGACCAACATTGACTAAAAACCCTAACCGACCTCAACCAAAAAGTAACCCTATCTAAGATTGACAAAAAAATCATTGATAATGTCGACAAAAAATGCATTGACTAATATGTCAGCCAAAAAATAGTCCTGATTGATATCGGTTTAAAAATGTTTGGACCAATATCTATCAAAATTACCCTGATTGAGGTAGATAAAAAATACACTAATCAAGATCGATTGAAAATAATCTTGACCAAGATCGGTTGAAAATGACTATTAAATAGACATGTACTAAATTTTCACTTTTTAGTATTTAATAAGTAAAATTTATAAAAAAAATCTTTATAACATTTAAGTGGATATAAATTAGATATAACTAAATTCATATCCATTTAAATAGATTGAATCTTGAATATAAATTATTTTTGAAAAAATATGAATATAAATTTAAAATTTTATCCATTTAAATAGATATAGATTGAATTTTAAAAAATCTAATCCATATCCACGGCTTCATGTAAAGTTTGATTCTCTACGTTCATGAAGAGTACACATACTGCTCTGTGGGCCTTCGGTGATGAATTGATTTGCTTTCCAGAAGTATTCAGTACTAAGTGATATTCTGTATATAATTATACTTTGCTTGCCGCGATAAAAAGGGCTAGAGCTTACATAATCGTATTATTATGAGTTAATATCAGTGAAATGAATATAGTTTCAG
>CM023955.1:4741146-4785975 GCA_013407115.1 Glycine latifolia | reverse complement strand
GGGGGGAGGGGCATAAGATAGTTTCAGATTATTTAGAAATAGATTAAGAAATAAGACTAATTTAACGTTAACACCATGAAAGCTCGATCAGATACATTTATGTACTTCTCTCTCATAAGGTTCAAAGTCACATAATTGGAAGAAGAAGAAGAAAAAAGAAGAAGCCGTTTGGCAGTTTGACCCGCTATCCCGAAATAGCAACTTTTTTATATATTTGGTTTTGGCCCAAATAACAAAAGATAAATAAGAATGGAATCTAATGTAAAATTGTTGAATTGAAGCTTCGCCTCCATTCCATCCTTGATTTAATTGTGTCCTTTTCGTGCCCTAAAGAAATAAATAATAAAAAAAAAGTTTGTTTCCAAGACTAGAGATGAGTGAGGTAGAAGGCTTATGAGAAAAGGGTGACGTGTGAGAACTGAGAAGAACAAACGAGAGTGGGTGGAGTTGGGGTAGGCGGCAGGACTGCATGAGGCAGCCATTGCTTTGGCGCGGCGGATTAACTAATTAACTACTTCTTTAAAAATTATTGAAATTTACATAATTATGAATGAGAATTCTTCATTAAAAAGTTACTGCATCGTAATATAGCTTATTAATTACTATTATAAGATTCTTTTCGGTAGTTTAATTAGTTCTCTTAACCAAAACACCCTTCTATGTTAAAAACTTTGGGGTACGTAGATGGGTTCTAGGTACCCTTTGTCCCTTATATTAATATATATATATATATATATATGTTTTTTTTCGATTTAAAAAATCCTTCTATATTAAAAAAGAAAAAAAATCCAAACAAATCATACTAATTAATATTTGCACTCAAATTAAAACCCGAAAGACCAACCTTTTAAGCTAAAAAGCACATGTGAGAAATATGAAGAAAAGAAATAGAAAGGATGAAAATAAAATAGAAAGAGAAAAAAAAATGTCAATAGTTTACAATAGAAAATAAAATTCTGTTTCTATTTTTAATTTTTTAGTAAGTTTTATTATTTATAAACCTTTTCAAATATAAAATTTTGATATATTATTGAAATTTTTTATTACTTTTAACTATTAAATATTTTACTTCAAATACATAAAATAAACAGGGTCAGAATTTGGGGTTCTGCACACCCGAATTGCTAACCTGTTAAAAATAAAAATAAAAGGAGGGGTTTGAATTCGGATTTGCTATTACCGAGTTCACACCTTAAACAGGAAAGGTTGCTAGTTGGGTAAATAAAGGGGAAAGGTGGCTAGTTGAGTCTTTTTTTTTTTTTTTGTCTAAATGGGTAAAAAAATTCCTCCTTTAATCCTTTTACTGTTCAGGTTTACGCAATAGGAGTTTATATAAAGTCAAAGCTAGCTAGACCGATATATGTCCGACCATTAATGATCATTGTCTTCATCTGATTCAATACATTTTATACAATTGACGACACACAACACGAGTCTCACATAATAACACTGTGTCTATGTTGATAATGCATTGAAAAATAATTCGAAATCATATATATAAAAATGAGGGTCTAAAATACATTAAACAAATTAATATATAAGTATGAGTGATCAAAAAATAAATTTGTTTTTTTTATTTATGATGTTATATTTTTCTTTAGTTGTATGAAAATTTTATGTAATAAATAGGAGTGTGTTTTCTCCCAGCAGAATGTTCAACCAAATAAAAATGCATTTAGGCCTAAGAGACAATGATATTTCATATGTTTTGGAGTTTTATTATTTTTACGACATTTTTTGTAATAATTTTCATAACAATGAACAATAATAGAAAAAAAGAGAGAGGAGATAAAAACAGAGAAATAAAATAATTGTGAAAAGTGTCCTGAAAAAATTATATGGAAAAGTGATACTATAGGACTGATTATTTTGGATTATGCACTTTTGTGGGTAAAACTCACGCTAGGAAAATTAGATGTCAAAGCTTTCAATAAATGTTTAGAAAAGTGAAAGGCCATAATATTACATCAAGATTAAACAAAGCTAGCTATATTTTCAATTTTGATTTTTATGGATTAGCTTGAAGGCTTTAATTGGTTAGCATTTGTTAAAGAGATGGAGTGAAACGACAAAGTAAAGCTCATTAATGCAGTGGAGAATGAGGCATCTACAGCTGTCTTAGAATTTGGTGCATTTTGGTGTACATTTTTCTTCCCTTTCGGTGGTTATAGATTCACATTTGACCCGTGTTATAAATGCAACTTGGGTCTTCGGGACAGTGGCATTGCCACTTCTTTGGAAAAAGAAGGTGCAACCAAAATGTTTGGACGACAACTACCTAAATCAGTTCAATGTGTTGCTTTCTCCATTTGTCCACTCTTCAAAGTTGCACAAAGTTGTTTGGATGGTAGCAGTAGTAGGAGGCCAAAACAGCTTGCAAGATGGGGGGAACAAAAAGTGGTTTTCACGATTTTAAAGACTTGTTCTCCGTTAATTATTAGCTATATTTGCTTGGTCTCACTGTTTTTTTTTTTTACCTTCCTTTTTTTTCTCCCATAGAATAACCCATTAATCCCTTATTAATGAAATAGAACAATCAAGACACTGCCATTATATACTAATTTTATGAAGTTTTTTATACAAACTAGTAGACTTTATCAAACATTCTAGCTAGATGGAAAAAGTGGGACTGCTATTTAACCTTAATTATTTCTTCCATAAACTTTATATCACCAATTCAAATGACAAATTTATTGTTCCGTATAACTTCTTCATTCACTTCTACGGTTTGATAAACTACAATTCAGTTGTTGGAGGATTAATTTCAGCTGCAATTAGCTGGAGTGGATTCATTTAGTTTAGTGTTTAGTTGAAGAAAAATGGGAAGAGGGAACTGCTATTGTTGTATTACATTTGTTTGTGAAGTTTTATTGTGCTTTTGGTTTATGTTTAGGAAAATAATAATAATGATATGTTTCTGACTTTAAGCACACCTCTGGATATACCCCTATGTTAATTATATTGTCAATCTAACAAAGCAAATAAAATATATCAAGTTCTATTAGGCATTTTTTGTCAAAACTTATTTTTTAGGGTATCATCACAATATGACATTCTTTTTCTCTCACTTTTTCAAAATTTGAAAGCAATTTTTCTTCAATATTTTGTCGGTTGCTATTTTTTTGGTGTCACTATTATTTTAAAAAACAATTTGGTTACTAATATAATTTATTCTAATCTAGTAGATTTTTAAAATATAAGTAATGAGATTTTTTCTATAAAAATATAATTAAGTAGAAAACAAATTTTGTTTAAAAAAATATAATTAGTTTTATTTTTGTAAATATATTTTTTATGATAATTAGGGGGAAATATATAACGTTTAAACCCTTTTGTTGTAATTAAATTAGAAGTAACAAAAATGAAAAACAATTGGCGGATTTCATTAACTTTAATGCAAAGGCAAACATGTTAAATAGCGAAGATTGTATTAATTATAAGTATAGTTTATCACTACATAAAAAAGTATAATTTATATATCACTGAACACACATGAACAGACTAGAGATTTCATATTCAAATAGTGAGAATGTGATCTATATAAAAAAGAGTATAACTATACTTTACTTCTCCCTTCACTTTTGCTTAAATTTAGCTGAATATTGTTGCAGGCTTGCAGTGACACTAAAAGAATTTATTTACTTTCTATAGGATTTAATTCTTTTGAAATATAAAATGTACTTTAAATGATAAAAGACTTACTATTAAAATAAGAACTTGTTGGTTGGAATAGTGTTGAAGTTGATTTTCTTAAAGAAAATCTTGAGTTCAAATGTTGTGAATGAAAAAAAAAAGATTAATCCTTATAAAATGTAACCGTTGATTATCAATTGATCAACCATAATTGTTATTATTTGTAAGTTACATTAATTTCTTAAAAGGAGACAAATTCTTAGTTCTCCAACATTTTATTTCCTAAAGCAAATGCTATTACGTTCTCTCTCTCCCATCGTTCTATTTAAATAGAGTAATAAGCTTAATTATAATGTCTCTATTTATTCAAGAACTAAGATTATGAAGCATGAACCGAACATACATGTACTGGATAAGAGATATGAAAGGTACTTCATATTCGATTACCTAATTAAATAATTACATCATTATAAATTTCTCTTGGACCCGCACCTTTTTAGGATAATAAAATTTAGGAGTGACATCGAGCCACAGATATATGCTACGATTATTTCTCAACTAATATTCGAATGCATTATTAATTGTGGCTTAAGATTCTTGAACAATGATGTATGCATTTGCACATTAAAACCTTTCCTTTTTTTTTTATAAGCTGTAGGATAGCCTATAGCTGTCTGTCAAAGTTCGTCCTAGTGCATGTATTAGGAGAAAGTGATAATGTGATACCTAAATTCTGTACAAGTATAATGTATATTTTCGATCAATGTCTTTCTCAATGAACCGGTGATTGGTACTGAATGTATAGACGTTAAACATATATATTGTATTCAATGGATATGGATCCTCAAGGATTCAAAAATAAACCGTACCCGGTGTAATTTTGATCATTCCATGGCTCTGATTAATAACACATAGTTATTTGTAACTTTTTTATAATACAAATTTATTGTCTTACCGTCGAGATCTCGCACTGTTTAAAAAATAATATTAAAATTACTATTACAATTTGGTGGTATTAATCTATGTATCTATTATATTAAAAATGTGAAATTTGAAGAAAAATAATATTAAAATAATATATTATTTTATATATGATCATATAATTATGAATTTATTTAATAATATTATTTTTTAAAATATTTACATAAATTTATATGATTTGACAGTTGATGAAAAATAAATCAAAGAGACTACATCTATACTAATAAATAAACAAAATACCCATGGTTATATGACCATTGTTTAATAAACTGTGTTTACAATTCATTTCGAGCATTGCTTCTGATGAAGGACATGCAATCTTTACAATAATGATTCAAATTTACGATATAAAATATAAAAGTGGAAATGATTACAATATTTTTTTAAAAATATGGTTGTGATCAAGAATTCATAGATATTTTTCGTTCAAAAATTTGATAAACCATCTTTAATAAATTTTTCTCTCATAATCACTTTTTTTCTATATGCACAAGGAACATCATGGTCTTTACATTTATGTATTTGAGATTGAGGGATTATGCACCTCTCTGATCAAATGCTGATCGTACTCACAATTTCAAGTATTGACCATTCTCACTACTTTAAACTTCTATGTGCTTACACACTTTAGATCGACGGACTAGGTATCATCACGATTCTTATTGAATCAACTAACTTTAAGCCCATTAACTTGATGTCGAATGGATATGCCTAAATACGACGTTAGTGCATAACTCATACTATACCTAGAAAGTGAGACAAATTACACTTTCAAACTTAAATATTTATAGGTTAAGGTTTTTTTTCTCCGATGCACAACTTAGCAATAAGAACATGTATTGACAATTTCTTTATGATATGTTTTACATGTTTTATTTATATTTGAGAAAATTCTAAAATAAAAAATGAATTAAAGAGATATATTACTAATAATAACGAATATCTGCTTTTATTAGATAAAATAAATTAAAACTTTTAAAATAAGGATAACATTATAAAAATATCAAGATGTGGTTGATCCACCTGAAATTAGGCTCGATTTCCTAACTTTGAAGCAATGCATCCTGCATGCCACGGTCATGATGATCCAAAAATTATAAAAATTAATTATTTAAAAAAAGACATCATAATTTGTTATGAGGTGTAAAAAATTTAAATAGATTAATAAAACTATAATACTCTTAAAATCTACCTTTTCTTTTTAAAAACATATTTTCAATTTAATAAAGTACATCAAATTTCAACACTTAAATTGAATTTAAATTTAAGTAATAATGTTTGAAATAGAAAACATTATAAATAAAAAATACTCAATATAAAAACATACTATTTTATTAGCTGAGATAAAAAAACTATACTCTTATTAATAAATGAAGAATTAAAATTATAAAATATAAGTGAGTGCTTATAAAAATTCACTAGATTTTAACGTCATATATTAATTTTTAAATTATGTATAGTTAAATAATTAATTAATAGAATAAAAATAGAATAAAATAATTATACAACATAAATTAAAGTATATGTTATTATATATTTTTAAAATGAATTATATTAACATAAATATAAGATCATATTTTATAAAATATTATTGATTAAATATTTTTTTATTAATATATAATTATTAAAAAAGGACACTTTTAAAAATAATATATAGCATTTAACTAGGTTAAAACATCTCAATAACTCAAATCTTTTATAAAATTAATACCTAATACATCAGGTTAAATGTCTATAACTAAATCCTTCAAAATTTTATCGAATAAGCCAAACTGATGAGACAAGACAAATCATATACGCTCCCAAGTACAAGTGTATATGTATACAATATGCTAAAAGAGTCACTTATCATAGAACTGCACTGCAAAGTTGTATTGGATAATTTGATTTATTTTTATATTTTATATATATATATATATATATATATATAATTTTATGATTTAATCAATTAATTATATGTTATTTTTTTATAATTTATTCTATTATTTAGTTGGTATAAGTCAATTATATTTAAACATATTTCTTATATTATTTTATGATAGCATTATTTGTTAAATTTGGAATAAAATCATGTTATTTTTTAATTTTTCAAAATTGACTATTTATTTATTTATTTTGATCGGACATCCTATAACCTAAACTGAATCAATCCATTTATTATCGAGTTTGTTTGATTTGGATTCACAACATTTTTTATGAAATTTAATTCATGTCAAATCAATTAAAATTAATTGATTTGAATTTTATTTTTTTCTAAATCCAAACCAAATGACCTATAAACACCCTTACTGTTTGATGCTCAAGTTTATTCTAAATTTTAAGATATGTTTTGTTAGGAGACAAATAAATTTTAGAGTTCATTATTTAGTTAGGGTGACGAAATTTGATGCTGCTCCCTAGATATTTGATTACATACCACGATGTTTAATGACGAAATGAACTGTGTTTTATGCTTTAAAAAAAAAAATAAACAATTCAACATACATTGACGACCGACAATATAATTGCGAGTTTCTTGAAAAAGAAGAATTCGTCCACGGAACTCCAAACTATGAAATAGAGAATTCCAATTAATGCCATTTCTGGCCTAAATCATTTTTTTTACAGGAATTTCTGGCCTAAATCTATGACTAGTTTTATAACGTATGAATTTGGTTGAGTAGGAAAAAAATGATATATTCATAACGGTACATCATTTGTTCTTTTTTTTGTCTTTTTGAAAGAATCATTTGTTCATTAATAGCGTGAAAAATTCCATAATTATGTAAATTTTAAGATTTCAAATGGACCTATATTTTCTCTTGCAAGGCCCTCTTTTTAGCCTCTATGGAGTAACATATTGAATAATGTCATAACTACATTGACCATTGTAAGATATGGATAGAAGTGACACATTATAAATGTATTATTGCTTTTTATAACCGTTAGATGTAAATCCAATTGTGAATACCTCACTTCTTAATTTCATTCTTTCATTTTGAGATTAATATATACAGTTAAAGTAATATTTTTTAATAATTATTTTAAAAGTAATATCTAAGATGGTATTTAAATAATTGATTTATAAACATATTTATATTAATTTTTTTAAGAAGCCAAATAGATGTGTATTAAAGAAAAACAGATTTGGATACACCACAAGATGTGATCATTCCAAATATGTCAACACCAGTACAAAATATTTATATTAATAATGTATAAAAAATAAATTAAATTATTTGATCAAAATGTATTGATATCTACACTATCATAGAATCAAAGATTATTCATAAGGTTTTATTTGAATAAGTTTATCTATAAACACTTGTTAAAATAAGAAAATAAGGTTTTATTTAAATAAGTTTATCTATAAACACTTGTTAAAATAAGAAAATAAGAAGAAAAATAAAATATGCTCATCTCAAAAGTTAAAGGCTTAATTTTATATTTTGTAACCCAATTTTCATTATTTTATGAATCTTATCACTCAAAAATTATTTTTATCAAGTTTTATAATGATTGCACATTTTAATTCGTCGAATAAATTAAATCAAGATTGAAACTTAAGAGGAAAATTTTTGGGACAAAAATAATAAACTCAACCAAATTTTTGTTTTTTATTTTGTGATTTGATAATTTGAAATAATCCGCTGTATTTTTTACGAAAAAAGACTAATTGAGTTTGAATGGCTCAATTTCAATAATATAGGATGGGTGGAGTGAGGGTGCATCTTATTCTATTCCTTAAGATGGATACTTCAGTGAGTGTCAGACATGAAACACGTCTTACTTAAGCTGCATGATTGCAAGAAATTATTAACAATACATCAACAACAAGAAGCTGCAATTGAAAGGGGTCAAGCTTAATTAAGCAAATATTGAAATGACAGTGCAGTGTAAACCACCAATTAGCTTGATCATTTTCCACTCGCCTTCCCTCAAATCCATTGTACTGTACCTGTATCAATGAAATTATTTATTAATTAAACCTTTGTCTCGATAATTCATACTAATGAAGAAGCCAAATTTGACGTACCACCACCTTCCATTATAAATAAACCATAGACCATCACTCCAGTTCTGTTTTGATGGCTACTAGAAATTCTCCTGCACGGTCCAAAGCAAACATTAGCACTAATTAAATATACTATTTAATTAAATCTATATTTTTTAATCTAAATCATGATGATCTTTCAACAGCAAAATCCCCAAGGTAGATAATTATTACGAGACAATATCCGAAGTAAATCCACTTAGTGATTATGAAGACCGTGAATAAAAGCAATAGGTATTTTCTAGGAAGCAGCTTTCAGAATCTGGCCGTAACCAAAAAGGAGTTTGAACATTAGAAAATTGAGGATAAGTTCAAACTGAACTCAATTATTCAGGACCCCATTTGACTTCCAATTTGGCTTCTTCTAGCTACAATTTATACTAAAGTCTTCAAAAGAAGGCACTTTTATCTGTTTGCAGAAAAAGCCATAGAGTTTTCATTCGAAGATCTTTCTCCGGAGGACAAGAAGTGAAGGATTAACATCCAACGTAGACTATGTGATATCTCAGTTGCACGCACCACATCATCAATGTCTGAAATTTTAAGCACCAAAATACTGTACAAATACAAACAGAAGTAGTAGTTGTTTTCTCATTTTCAATAAGAACTGTTTTTAGGGTATTCTTAAATTAATTATTTAATTGCATGTATAATAGTCCGTGATTCACTTCGTAGTTCGAACAATATTTTATGTTTCATGTCAAAATGGATAATGATTTATTTAAAGCATGGCAAGGTGTGGTGGGTGGGTCTATCCCATGACTTCTTTAATTAATTTATTTACTTATTTATTTTAATTATTTGGTATTGCTACTTCTTCATCTGTGTTTCTTTCCTCCTAAACTTTGATTCCCTCGTATATATTTACCTTTTCGTTCTTCAATTTCTTTTACCTCTTAAAACTCATACCTGAAACTATCATACTATTCTCCATAGTCACTTTTATCTTTTAACTATAAACTATATCCATTACCCCTTTAACTGTTGTAAATAATTACAAACTCCTTCCCATTTTTTTTATTTAATCTGCACCTTTTCTTTTCTTTCTTTTTCATTTTTATGTTTTTAAAAAATTATAGAGACACGAAGTGATGACCGAGTGAGATAGGGAATGAACCCACCATTGTGCGTAAGAGCCCTATATTGAAGTGGAAGTGGACTTGGTTAACAATTAATCTTAACTTACTATTGGTAATTTAAAATGTCTACTGAAAAATGCATTCAGATTATGAAAATGAGCCACGAGCTCAGTTTAGAATAAGACTATAATGAGTAAGAGAAATAGTTTGTTTTCTTCATTCGATTTTGAGAATGCATATTGATCATGTCATCAAATCCGAACATTTCAAGGGTTGATTGATCCTTCCTTCCATCGAATTCCATCAGAACTGCAACTATAAGCTTGTGTGAGACTGATCAATAGTATTATCCAAACTGATTAGAGGCTTGGGCCAACTTTCAATTCAGAAATTAGGGCCCAACCGAAAAAGATAGGATTTTGACCCAGAGTATTGATTCATTCATTTGGAATATATGTAAAAATGTTCTAAAACTTTTCAATACATGAGAAAATACTGCGGACAACTTTCAACTTACCTCAGATTATTTTTCAAGACAGAATCTTGGTAAGCAAAAATGAAAAAGACAGTACCATTGACTAGTACTGCATACAGATGCAAACTGCTGTTCTTGGCAACTGAAATTAGAGGCACCAGTTGTACTTAAGTTCATAATTTGAAGACCAAGAAGAAACATATTGTGTGCTAAGGATTCTCTATAAAAAGTATCGCTCCATGGCTAATATCATGTGGGAGCTTGCGTGGGTGATGAAAGATATTATTTCACGTTCTGGTATCATTCATTCCATGCCCATGTAACTTTATTGTGATAGTTAGGTTACTCTTCATATTTCAAAGAATCCTAAATGCAATGAACATACTAAGAGCATTTCCAACAAAGGATCTTGCAAGGAGATCTTAATCTCAAGATCTGATCTTGCTAAGATCTATTATTGGAGTAAGATGTTAGATTTTCATGTGCAGATCTAGTTCTTGTAAAAGAATTGTCCATTATGAATATCCTTAAGAGAGCTATTGTGCATGGACCAAAGTTACAAAGAGAATCCAAATTAAAACCTTTGTAGAGCATAGTTGTGGTAAGGTCTTAAAAAACAAGTAACATATTATGAAACAGGTTGCATAAAAGTTGATTGATAAGTTAAGAGTTTATTTAAGTTTAACTCATGTTGAGACACATGAATATAGAAAAGAAGACTATGGTCTACACGTAAATGAAAAGCATATGTTTAGGACTTTGGAATAGGCTAGGTTGATGGCAACTAGAGTTGAACTTTCTATTTGATAGTAGTAATTTCAATTTGCATGCATGCAAGTGTGTTGTGTCTAAGATTATTTAATTAGGTGTTTAACCTTTTGTGGATGAATTTGTCAATAAATTGTATCTATAAAGGATCAAATTGAAAGTAAGTTGGAATACTTTAAGAACTGATTTGTCAGCACTTTAGTGTTGTAACAAAAAGAAATATAAAACTTCAAATACTAACAATTTAGTCTATGATAAACATATTTACATATTAGTTTAATACAATCATCAATAACATGACATCTTATCTAATACATAGGTTGTCATGTAGGCAAAAACATTAACATTAATGGAAAAAAGTTAAGAGAACGATTAATTTGTTACACTCTTTGCACATTTAATATTAAATTTAAATTTTTTATCTTTCAGGAACCAACCTGTGAACTTGACATTTTAAGAAACCAAAATTAGTATTTAAAGAAAGAAATTTAACAAGAGTGGAAAAGCTATCTAACATTATTATTTTTAAATAATAGTAATAAATGTAGTAGGGGTTAAAAATTGTCACTATTAATAAATAAAAATGTTTAAAATTCACAATCCTAATAGTGTCAGTTTAATAAGACGAAAAAGACCAAATTAATGTATTTTAAAATAAACTTGAGAATTATATTGAATCTTTTAAAATAATTTAGAGACCAAAATGTGATCTCATAAAAGGTATTTTTTTATAGTCTCATTTGACGTTGTGTAAGATAGTTTTATAATAATTATTTTAAAAGTTATGAAATAATTTTTATATGAATTTAATGATCATACATGGATTGATATTATAAAATAATTTTGTGTTGTCATTTAATCATAATTCAATATTTTTATGACAAATATATTTATTGTAGTTTATAATTAAATAATTGTATAAAATTATTTTATATCATTAGAGTATAATTTTTTTAATATTTTAGAGATATATTTTTACAAAATTGCAAAAATGTGTTATTTTTAAATAAATGTTTTAAAACACAACCTTTGTTTTTTGATGCCATTTATTTTTAAAATAGAAAAATATTATTTTAAAGAAGTCATGTTTTCTAAATATGACTTTCAATTTTTTTCTTAAGTTGAAGATGTAATTTATTATTCAACTTTTTTTTTTCTTGAAAAAATTAGAAGTCGTCAATGAAAGTAAGATTATATTTTTAATTCGAATGTTCTTAGAATTGATTGAGAAATTAAAAAGAAAAAAATATTAAATGTGTAAATTATAAGAAAATGTATAAATATTATGAATAACATAATTTTTTATCTTTCAATAAAAATATTTTTAATTAATACTTTTAGAATACAGTTAACATTTGCTTTTTTAAGTTTGATAAATTTATTATAGTTGATGGCTGCCCTTAAATTTAGCATGGGAAAGACTGAACTACGTGTCTTTGCAAATGCTAGTTGTCCTTTTAAAGGCTCTTCAGTCTTCCTCGTATTGCCGTGGTTGTGCTTGAGTTAGTTCCATCTTCCGTGTCAAGATTTGGGTTCACCTGCATCATTCAAAGAGTTTTACTGCATGGATCACATGAATATTTGGATTATAAAAAATTAAAACAAGTTGTTGGGCTTTCACATATGATTTTTTATTTTCATAAGAAAAAAAACAGAAGTCGTGTGATGAAATACCACTTCAATATTTATTTACAATTTTTTAAGAGAAAGAAGACTTTGTATTAAATTTTATAATAACATCTAATCCTAAATTAATATTTGATAAATTTGTTAATTTTTAAGGTAATTATTTTAAAAATTAACAATTATCGTACATATTTGTGATTGATAGAATGTCAGTTATCTATCTATAGCATCTGATCATTTTTCAAAGCACTAATTTTATTCGAACAGCATCTGAAAAATGGAATGCTGTCCGATGAGCCACAACATATGGTGCATATGAAAACATAGAGATCAGTGTATCTTTCCATCGAAGAGAAGTGCTACAAGATATAGTGTTCACGGCTTGGTTGTGGAGGAAGGTCAAAGTTCCCAAGTTGAACCACTCTTTTGTGCTGTGATCCATTAATCCAGGAGGAGCATGCGTGACTGGATGAACTCAACTTAATTGAGCTTGTGCTGGAGGTAAGGTGTATATAAAAAACATAGTTTCAACAGGTATTATTGGTCGATGGGGTGGGACCATGTGACCATGTCACTATGCAATACGGTGAATTTTTATATTATGGGTCCTTAATTAGTGGCGCTTTTATATAGTAGGTACATTTGAAGGAAAGTATGGTAATTGACTAATTGTAGATGCACACACATCATGGAATATCTTCAAGGTGGCTTCGATGGGTTGGCCTTTTGGTGTACAGGGTGTTACCTTATTTGAAAAAAATTCTTGTGATTAGCTCAAAATATGAAACTATTATTGTAGATCAAGATGTGTTGGACACATAAGAAGGCAATTTAGTGTCGGCCATTCTTGTAGATCAGTACATATACTTGACAGTGTGTGTGGGGATGGCATGATGTCGGGTTAGAGGATATTTTGGTTTACAAACTAGTTGGCTGAGTTGTAATTGGGAAATCATGCCCGACAGACATTAGTTTAATTTGTAAACACCAAAATTAGTCCTTAGTATAAACTGGTAAAAGAATAATTAATTTTAATGAGTTAAATTTGAATTTCAATCTAGTTTCATGTGTAAAACAAAACAAAAATATAATTTAATTTTTTTAGAAATTTTATTCATAATTATAAAAAACAAATATAAAGATTTACAACAATATAATTCATATATTTTATTCAACCACTTATTTAGATTCCTTAATATAAAAATTTATTAGAATGAAATAATATTATAAATCTAACATGTTTAAATTTAAATATTTGAATGGAAGCGATTACATATGCTAATATAATTTGTTACTGTATTTTTTTTAATTTTTTAACGAAATTATGATGCTCCTCCGTCATGTCTACACATCTTATGCTTTCTTGTTATATTAGTGGTTTTAAGTGCGGTAGGTTTGCTAAAATAGATTAATATAAACAACATCTTCTCCAAAGGAGTAGAGTATGGCATGGTTCCTGATTTTTGGACACTGTCTCATGTTTGAATATAGTTCAAGGACCATTAGGCCCTGATATCTCTAGTCCCTGGTGAATCAATTCTGGTGCTCTTGAACTTCCTATGGTAGCTTCAAATCAAATCCATGATAAAAGTTTCATTTTCCCATAGCTTTATTTGGAGAAATATGTAATATATATTACCATATTGCTACAAGAAATATTAAAAGAAAAAATAATTAAATCTACTTAAGACATTGATTCACCAGCTGTTAACACTGAATAGAAAAAGAAACCAAATTAGTTCAGTTTTAGCAGCCCCTCCTTAATCAGTTAGTCCAAAGTTGAAGTATGAAGAACTACGTACCGAGTCTTCTTTTTTCATCTCCAAGATAATTTCTTATGTCGTCTTCTCTGTCACCCGATTCATGGACTTTCTTCTCCACCTCGCTATTCTCTTAACATCAGTGTCAACTCCCCGTTCAATGAAAATATGGTGTAAGTACTATTCGTTTCTTTACTTAAAAATAAAAAATTGACGCCATATTCGATATTGTAATGTTCAAATGAAATGTTTCAAATCATACTTTGGATCAAATTAAAGTAAAGAAAGTTACTTTTTTGCTTGAACTAGAAACATCAATACCTAATATTACCTATAGAGACTATACCAATTTGTATTGTCTCTCGCTCTCACTTATGACTCCACAATTTGTCTTTCCCTCTGACTTATGATGATATAATCCTGACACAAATAACAAATTCTAAAGAAATATAATGAGTGTAACTCAGTTGGTAAAAAAAATCTGAGTTCGATTCTTACAATATACAGGAATGAGAAATTTTAAGTGTGACTTGATTAGTCTCATATTAAACTCAAACTAAAGCTTGTGGGAATATTCCATAGTTTTATTAGAAAGCCAAAGATACTTGAGTTAAAAAAAATACCTAAAGGGAGTTTCAAGAGACTCACATTTTCACCTAGATTCCCAAACGATAATGGTTAGTAAGTTTTTCATTTTTTCATTTTGATCAAGCTTTTAAATTTAAGCTTAATTGTACTTTCTAACCCTGAAGTTTCACAAATGAAGTGAATTTTCTTCCAAAACTTTTTTTCGCGAATTTTGTTCGCCGCGTAAAAACAGTGACACAAAATAGAAAAAATTGTCACAAATGTCTTAATTGTGATACCATGAATCACAGTTTGAAATGTCAAGAAGATACATTATGTATCTTTACAAAGAAGACACAAACTAGCACCTACAATCAGTGCATTATTTCTACATGGCAACAAATTATAGAGGATAAAATCAAGTAATTATCACAGTAAAGCAATATCAAAAACAGAAAAAGTGAAAACCCCTTCATATTAATCCAATGTTGTCTGCTTAAGCAACACCTCCTTGATTAATTTGTCCAAGTTCATGTATGAACCACCACCGGGCCTGGTTTCCTCTTCTGCCTTCTTCTTCAACTCCATGGTCTTTTGTCTCATCTTCTTTCCTTTCTCTCCCACCATCAAGTCATTCACCAGCTTCTCCACCTCCTCTCTCTTCGCATTGGTATTAATTTCCATCCCAATTTCCCACTCATTGCAAATATATCTACAATTTGTTGGCTGATCTGCAAAGAATGGCCAACACAACATTGGCACTCCAGCACAAATACTTTCAGTAGTTGAGTTCCATCCACAATGAGTCAAGAATCCACCAATTGAAGGATGGTTCAGCACTTGCTCCTGTGGACACCAACTTGCTATTAGGCTTCTGTCTCTAGTTTCATTGACAAACTCAGATGACAAAATCACAGAGCCACCAATGACAAGGTCAGGCCTAATGATCCACAAAAAGGGTTTCTTGCTGTTGGCCAGACCCCAAGCAAACTCCAAGAGTTGTTCTGCAGACATAACTGTGATGCTGCCAAAATTCACATAAACAACAGATCCAGATTCCTTGGATTGAAGCCAATCAATACAGCCAGTATCTTCCTTCCAAAGATTGGAACCTAAAGATGGGACCTGGTTATGTGGACTTTGATCTAAAAATGAAGGGAAAGGACCAATGGAATAAAGAGAAGGGAACATAGAGGGGATAACATTGATAGCATCTCTCTCAAGCTCATGAAAAGTATTAAAAGCAAGAGCAGAGGCACTAGGAATTTTTTCGGCCACTTCAATGAAAAAGTGTAGCATGAAATCATTTGGATCTGTGGTTCTTATAAAGTCAGGCAGGTCCTTGAGGCGATAATTTTGCAAACCTGGAATACAGTCAACTTTGGTGTCCAAATATCCATTTGTCAGATAACTCTCTTCTGCATTTCATAATCACAAAACAGCTGTGTCAGATAACCATACTTGTCATGAGATGAACAGATGCAGCACATATTACTTTTTTTCATATCTTTTTATGTTTTTTTTTAAAAAAAACAATTGATGTTTTAAACTTTCAAAATTTATTTAATGTTTTTTTAAAATATATTTTTATTTAATATTCACTACTAATAGTATAAGTATTAAAGATTAAGATATTAAATAAGGATATTTTAATTTAAATGCAATAATTTTCAATTCCATTAAATGTTTCTTAATTTATGTGTAATAATCTTAAAAAATATATATATGTAGAAAGAAGATACGTAGTACATACTATACAGATATGAAAGGTGGGATTAAGAACTTAATTAAAGTGATAGATACCTTTGAGGGGTATGATTCCTCTATCAACCAGAGTGCGATAGTGCATAAAACCCCAGAATGCAGCTGCACTGAGTGGAGAAAGGAGAAGAACAGGGATTCCAAGTTCATGAGCAGCTTGTATAGGAAAAGTGACGAAGCAATCAGAGACTAAGCAAGTAACTGGGGGAACAGAGGCAGAATGGTTAAGTCTAGCAAGAAGGTGACGAAAGGGTTGAAGGAAGTTCTTTCTGAGAGAGTCACAAAGAGAGGGTATGTCTTGACTGACATCACCATCCGAGGGAGGAAGGCCATCTGGGATGGTTTCGAAGCGAAAATCTGGAAGCTCATCAAGGGCGTTGGGACCCTTTGATTTGAGGAAGCGTCTGTAGTTGTACTCAGTGTGGACAAAGGTTATGTGAAAGCCTTTGAGATGAAGAAGCTTTGCTAGTTTGAACAATGGGTTAATATGGCCTTGAAGTGGATATGGAGTGAACACAGCGTGCGGCTTTCTCTCTGCTGTGTAACCCATCTTGGATCATCGATGAAGCCTAGCTAGTTCACACGGTCATTATTATAAGGGAGGAAAATATCGAATTGGTATTATTTTATTTGATATTGTTTTTAGTTTTGAATCTGTGATCTACATTATTACTATTATTCAATCAGGCGGCTTTAGATCCAAGTACGTTGCTTCATTTGTTGGAGATTGAGTCGGCTGCGGGCCTGGAATATTTTCAAATTTTATATACTTATACAGGAAAATTGTGTTGTGACTTATAGGATGATGTATTTGAATCTACAAATAACTTCTTTATACATATATATAAATATAAGATTATCTACGATATTCATCCCCTTACCCATAATGTCTAACGTACAGACAAACAATGGAATACTTAATTTTTTGTTTATGATTTGTCTTTGTCTTTTGTGAATTGATCAAGATGAAGTTGAGACTTGAGAGAAAAGGGTTAAGCCTCTGCGTTACCAACATAAACGTACTACGACTCAAATCAATGATAGTTCTCGCGCGCATGCAGACGTGTATAACTCATATATTAGAGGAAGAGAGATTTACTATATATTCTATAGGCCAACATACAATATTTTTTATTTTATTTTTTGCAAAAGTCAAACCTAGTGTTAGATAAACTGACATTATAATTATAAAAGGTTTTTTTCTATAGGGTCGTGGATCACGAGTACGTTACTTTTATAATAATTATTTTTTTGACAGATTTTATAATTATTATTTTGAAAATCACGGAATATAGCACGTTTCCTGATTTTTATTGATATAAAACGAATTGGACTCTCAAAATGCTAATTGATACTAAGCAAAAGAGAGAAAAAATAGATATTACGATTTGATGAGAAGAAAAATTAAAACTGTTACTTAAGTGTTTGAAAAAAATGGGAGTTTTCAGCATCATTGTACAAAGAATTTTACATCAATATAATACTGAATTAAAATTAAACTATAATTTTCTTTTTTCTCGCGTGACATAACGCACTGGGCTTGCAAAAGTTTATAAATAACGTAACTTTAATTTGTCCAATACAAGTTCATGTATGACCATTGACCAATTACCAGGTCTCGTCTCTACCTCCTTCAATGCCAGTACTCATATCATTGCAATCTGCATATATATTGTATATCTGCAATTTCTTGGCTGATCGGTAAACACTACCCAACACGATATTGCCCACGCACACTTTTTCTAGTCAAGTCCATCCTAAGTCAAATCAGTAATTTAGATTATGTTTGATAATATATTTTAAGTAATTTTTAATTTTTTTAGTTGAATTTTTTTTTACTGTTTAATAAAAAGTTTTTTTTAATAGTTATAATATTTTTTAAACATTACTTAAAGTAATATTTTTAAAATATTATTTTTATTTATTTTTATCCTCGTTATATTTATCTAATTTTCTAATTATCTTTCTTAAATAATTATAATGTTATTACTGTTCTATCATTATATAATTTTTAACTATTTTAATAATTAATTTTACTAAATCCTTATAATTTAATAAATTAATTATTTAACTTCTAATTTTCAACTATCAATTAATTTTTTTGTTTACACCAATTTTTAACAAATAGGTATAATATATAGAGACAACTTAGTCAAGGACTATAAAATAATACTAGTAGTTAAAAAGAAGAAGAAAAAACGTACTTTTCGATTAAGTTAATTAAATGTTCAGTGCATGAAAAACTAGAAATTGACCCGTCTATCTTAAAATTGTTGGTGGAGACCATGGCGGCCTCCGGTTATAAGTTGATTTTCTTTTTTTGTGTAAGTTGAAAAACTCGGCCAATATATTATATAAAGATAAAGATTGGTGGGCCGGGTAATATAAATATGCAATAGTTTGTGTTTTCTTTGTAGTCATAGTAATAATTCTTTAGACACGCTTACAGTGTATACATTTAATTATGATTTATTGTTTCAATACATAGAATATGAATTTAAATTATTGTTTCTTTTATATAAAAATAAGTTGTTAAAATAGTTTAGATAAGAAGAAATTTGAATTATTATTTCCTAGTTTGAATTATTGTTTTCTTGCTTAGATTGTTAACATTACTTGTATAAATATATCTCATTTATGAATTGAGGGAGAGTGAATGAATGAATAAGGAATTAGTAATCCAATTTATGTGTATATGCTTTTTAACATTATATAAGAATAAGTTGTTAAAATAGTTTTTTCTTCCCCATTTCATATACAAATTATTTTTCTTTTTCACATTCTCAAACATACATGTCACAACGTAATTGGCCACAACGGGATGGTAATGAAAAAGAAGATAAAGATTCTTCCTAAAAAAGGAAAAATTAGAGGGGAGTTGCCACCAACGTTTATTTAAGGAAAACATCAGAAAAATCAAAGAGATAAAACATGGTCTACGATTTGAGAGAAAAAGAGTTCGGGAGTCATTTATGCACGGGAAATGTGTTAGCACTCCACGCGTTTGTCATGAAAACGACAACCTTTAATCGAGTATGCTAAAAATAAAGTGATTTTTTAATTATTTGTCTTCCATTAAGAACATGACTTATGTTTGTTTTATTTTTGTTTATTCAGAAAAAGAAATTAAGTTTTTAATTTTAGAAAAGAGAAGATTATATATATTTTTTAGTTTTTTAGGTCAACAATGGGTTTGTCTTTACTCCTACGTAGTTCTTTGGTAGAAAACAACTTGTGTGTTGAGTTGATTTTATCTTTTTTTGAAAGATTTGTTTCAATTGCGTGAAAAATAGTCGTTAAGGCGTTAGACCTTGTAACACCCCGTGTGCACCCGGTGTATTATCATTATGATTATATCAGATTAGCGCTTAAACACTTTAATTAAAAACTTGCGGAAGCATAATCGAAAACCATATTTCTTGATTACATTATGTATGGAACATATAATATCTCATCACGAACAACACAAGCCCCTGCTTATCCAGAATGAGAAAACCATAGGCAGATAAACAAAATATCTCAACAGATATAACCAGGAGGAAGCATCAATAACATATCATAGCTGGTTATGTACATATATACATCAGTATCAAAACCACACCCGTGGTTATACAAAAGAATGAGCCAACACTGGCATTGGCCTCAAAGACCACTTCCTCACATGAGGGTATACAAAACTATATAGAGCATATACAAATATATCATGTGTGCACACACACCCCTTCCCTCTGCAAGGGTACAAAACAATCATCAAACCAAAAAGAGCTACCCAGCTCCTCTTCAGCTGTCCACAGCAAGGCAAACAGTGTCTCTACTGGGGCCTCCCGCCCTGAGACCGCTCCTCTCTGCTAGAAGCGTCACCTGTAATAACATAAACCCCACACGGGGTGAGATATACATCTCAGTAAGCTCAGGGTCCTTGGAGGCATCTCCTCCACCCTGGCTCACTTCCCATGACACAAACATAGGGCATCACAATCACACCGGCCTCCCGGCCCTCATAACAATACAAGCAAGTCATCTAGCTCTAATGTAAGGTGGATCCAATCAACACCAAACCTCAGTGTGAAACCGGAATTCACACCCGTGCCATCCCATCGGGAGCTACCCCTTACGCATGGACGCACGTATATGATACCTCCGAGAATAGGCAATCAACCGCAACGGGACACACCTATCTCTTGGTCTTAGGGGATCATCATCACCCCGGGATCATCATCACCCAAGAGCAAACCAACTAGAAGGAAACCATCTCCTAGGGAGGTCCATATCTATCTAACTGGCCAGAAGATCTATCAACAGGTATCATACATGTACAAGCATAGATACAAGCATACATATCATTATGAGTAATGCAACAACCATCAATGCATGCATCATGAATGCAACCATCACTCCCTCGGAGTATGGTGGAACACAGCAAGTGGGAAACATCCCCAAGGGACCAAGAACTTACCTGGCAAAGCCGTGCTCTGCAGTTCTCTCCCTGCTCTATGGCCTACGCCACTGACACCCTCGGTGTCACGCCCTATACAAGGCACATAAGCACATATCACAGCCAATTCAACTACACAAGGCATAAACATACTAAAAAGCATAACTGCTGCA
The DNA here is from genome assembly GCA_013407115.1 of Glycine latifolia. Taxonomy (NCBI): domain Eukaryota; kingdom Viridiplantae; phylum Streptophyta; class Magnoliopsida; order Fabales; family Fabaceae; genus Glycine; species Glycine latifolia. The sequence continues at coordinate 4,764,684 of CM023955.1, read as the reverse complement.
TAAAATTCTGCAGATTTTACACCCACTTGGAAAAATCACAAATCCTTGTGGGAAGCTCCTAAAATCACGAGAATTTAGAGGTATCAAGATTTATCTCTTATCTTTTAAACAAAACTGGTTTCATCAAAAACCATGAACCACATCCTCTGCAGTGAACCAAAAACCAGAACTGTCACGCACTAAAATAGTGCTGACAGCAACATACCAACTCAAACAGCCATCTTTCAATGACAACCCCCACCAGGTTACTCGTCCAAATGAGCTGATATTTTACAGGCATGAAGTTCACATACCCATCTTTCTATAGCCACTGGAATCACTCGATTTGGATCATCCTAGACAGAGTTATGATTTCTGCAAAATTGACCACTGCAGCAGAAAAATCTGCTAAAAACAGAGTATAACAGCCTATTGTACTCTGCACCATAATTTCTAGGAGTCTCCAAAAATAGCACGAAAATTCCAGAATAAACCTAACTCTCTTAGCTTTCAAATGGCACTGGTTTTATACCGTTTGGACACCGATAACTCCTGCTATGGCCAAAACACCAGAACTGCCCAAATAGGTGTTCTTGGCTGTCATGAACATGTATGCATAATTTATGCATAGAACACCATTTCAACTTAAAAACAACTTCTACACACTCCAAATCATACTTTAAAACTGTCTCACCCTCTTAAAACTCAACATTCATCAATCTCACTCCAACCCTAACCCTAACCCTAACCTCAAGAAGCAAGGAGAAATAGGAGAAGATTTCAAACCTTAGTGTTCAATAGACCAAAAGGGAGGGTAGACCAGCACTCTATGGCTTCCAATCACGGTTCAGCGGCACCGAACAAAAATGGGCAGACTCAAAACTCACTCTTCTCTTCAAATCACCAACACCCAAGCTCAAATGCAACAAAGAACAAAGAAAAAGGCTTTCTTCCTTGCTTGTTTCAGGAATTTCGACCACTAATCAAGTGAAGATGGCTTGGGGACAGCTTGAGAAGAAGAAGAAACCAGAAAAGAAGCAAAAGAGAAGAAGAAATAAGTAGAAAAACGTAGGGTGCTGGTTTTAACATAAACCGGGGGTGCGTTCAGCAACTTTACCCCTGATAAAGACCAAAATACCCTTTCGTAAATCCGCTTAATTTCGCAAATATCACCCAAAATTGCCTTAATTAAATTTAGTGATATTACAGACCTTGAAACAACGTTGAATTTGAAGAAAAAATGGAGATAATTGCTTAAGGCATTGGACCTTGAAACAATCTCGAGTAATCTGTAATTTCTTGAGAAAAAGAAGAATTGAGTGATCTTTTATTTGAGTATTTTAAGCTTTTTTAAAAAAGATTTTGGATTTGCGGTAAACTCCGTGAAGTCAAGCAAGTCGGGGATCCAGCATGACATTCAAAAAATTTATCCACACGTTATTGAAACACCACCAAGCAAGTCAGAGACCCAACATGAAATGTACAAAACATAAATGCATACTAAAGATACTAATGCAAATTGAATAATTGACATAACATTACGTTATTCAACCTCAACTATGCTCCAACCTTGAATCGTTGGTGAAGAACATTATGAAACTGCGCAAAGAGTTAAACAAACTTTACAACGTTACACAGAACTTCAAAACATTATAGCTATCCTTGGCTTGGATGAATTATCCGAAGAAGATCGCTTAACCGTAGCAAGAGCACGAAAAATTGAGTGTTTCTTATCACAACCTTTTTTCATAGTAGAAGTTTTTATTGGTTCGGCAGGGGAATATGTTGATCTAGCATAAACAATTAGAGGGTTTAAATTGATTCTTTCTGGAGAATTAGATGGTTTTCCTAAACAAGGCTTTAATTTGGTAGGTAATATCGATGACGCTAATGCGAAAGCTACGAATTTAGAAATGGAGAGCAATTTTGAAGAAATGACTTTAAATGAAATGACTTTAAATCTTTGTGTACTGACCCCAATCGAATTGCTTGGGATTCAGAAGTAAAGGAAATCCTTTTAATCGAATAAATCAAATGGAAATAGAAAGGGATAGAATAGAAGTGGGGAGTACACTTAGTAATTAGGAGTGCATACATGAAGAAAAGGAATGCAACTAGAGTGCTTATTTCATTTTAGAATAGGACAGACCCAACAGATAAGGGATGTATTTATGAATATGGGGGTGTAAATAGCATTTCGTGTTTTGTTTCAAAGTGAGTCAGACCCAATAGCTAAGGGGTGTAAAGTTATGAACATGGATGCGTAAATAGTATGATATATTTCGTTTCAAAATTGGTCAGACCAAACAGATATGGGGTGTAGTTCTGCAATAAAACATGTAAATAACATCATTTATTTGGTTCAGAATGGGCCAAGCCCCACAGGTAAAAGGGTGTAGTTATTAAAATATAGGTGCAAATAGTGAAAATATTTTTTTTAGGTCTAGGATTGGAACTGGGTCAGAGTGACCTGGTCCAACCCTCATTTAGCAATAGGGCACAACCAAACAGCGCGAGGGAAGAGCCAAGAACCATCATCGCGGAGACTTGGTGGTGCGAGGCCGCCATAGGGAGGCGATATTGGTGGCGCACGGTGGTGGTGCAGTGGTGGCACGGTGGTGGACGAGGGAAGAAAACGAACAGTTTACGCAAGATCCTTCGCACCACCTCGAACCACCACATGGCCAGAGGTTGAAGGTGACCCTCACGACTCTTGTCGACGGCCAAGGTGCCTGCCGGTGAGATGAAACTAAATGACGCAAATCAAGGGGGAAAAATGAAGAAGAAGAAAGGAAAAAAGAGAGGGAAGGGAGAGAAAGAGAGAGAAGGAATGAGGGGTTACCTGAGAAACCTCTCTGCTTTCTCTGATGACGATGCCAAATGACACTGCTGGATTGGTTAGTCCTCTCGCTCTGGGATCCATGCCTCTCCTGTGCAATTAATTTTTTTTCACTATTCCCTTCCTTTGTTCTTTTATATTGCCTCCACCTAACCTAATGGACTCTCAAAGAGCCTATTAAGTCATTTTGGGGCTTTTTTTTCTGTTTTTTATTTTCGTTGTTTTCTTTTCTTTTTCTTTTTTAATTGTTCTATTTTTCTTTTTATTTATTTTTTTTTGCTCTATTTTTTTCCTTTTTTTAATTGTTCTTTTTTTTTGGACCTGGACAGAATTAGGGTATGACAGTACATGTCATTTTATCTTCTCGTATCAGTATCTTTATTCCACTTTTATTTCTCTCAAATCCCTAACTCCATTTTATGATGGTCAATTTTGATTCTAAAATACCCAACCATTTACCTCCTCCTTAACCTTCACATTCTTTGATTCCTCTACAAATTATGATTATTATGAACTTCATCTTTGCCTCGTATAACCTTTGCGTCTTCGGTCCCATTTTGAATCATTCTCTATACACGTATTCCATTTGAAGGTCATTGATGTGAATAATCCACCAATTGAAGGATGGTTTAGTACTTGTTCCTGTGGACACCAACTTGCTATTAGGCTTCTATCTTTAGTTTCATTCACAAACTCAGACGACAAAATCACGGAACCTCTAATGACAAGATCAGACTTAATGATCCACAAAAAGGGTTTCTTGCTATTGGCCAAACCCTAAGCAAACTCCAAGAGTTGTTCTGCAGACATAAATCCTTTTTTTCTCTTTCCTGCCCTATGTATAGCAGAAACCCAATGCTAGTAATTCATAAATGCCATGTTTATGTTTAAATGAACTTCTATACAAGCAAAGGGAAAAGAATATAAGTTGATAGTACCTTTGAGTGGTGTGAGACCTTTCTCAACCAGAGCGAGAATGTTGATGATGGAAAAGAAACAACACGCACTAGCAAGCCAAAAGAGAACGTTAGGTACTCCAAGTTCATGAGCAGCTTCTATAGTAAAGTTCATGGCACCATCAGAAACTAAGCAAGTAACTGGGGGGGGGGGATGAGACCTTTAGTGGCAGAATGGTTTAGTCTAACAAGAAGGTCGCGAAAGGGTTGGAGGAAGTTCTTTCTGATAGAGTCACAAAGTGATGGTATATGTTGAGTAACATCACCATTATCATCATCATCCAAGGGAGGAAGACCATCTGGGATTGTCTCAAATCGAAAGTTTGATAGGCCATCAAGGGCATTAAGACCCTTTGATTTGAGCAAGCGTTTGTAGTTGTATTTAGTGTGAACAAAGGTTATGTAAAAGCCTCTCAGATGAAGCATCTTTGCTAGTTTTACCAACAGGTTCACATGGCTTTGAGCTCAGTATGGAGTCAGCACAACATGTAGTTTTGTTTCTTCATTGTATTTGTAGCTCATCTTTGGTTTTCTTTTCTTCAATTAAGTTCAAGAGGAGATTGAGGCAACGGATAAGCCTCTACTTCACGTCAATAAATATAGCTCACTGAATTATTCTTTCAAACAATTTTCTCACAACACACGAGGGAAATATGAATAAAAAATAAAAACAAAACTAGGAGAGGAAGAGAATTGCTAGTTTCCTTTACTTGACGAAATTTATTTCATATATAATAACAATTTTCAATAAGATTCTTCAAACAAATAAGATGTTTAATATTTGGAGGAAAAATATGCTTGTGTCTATTTACAAAAACAACGGAGATATCCATAATTGTTCTAACTATAAAGACATCAAGCTCATGAGTCATACTATGAAGTTGTGAGAGAGAGTTATTGAACATCGCCTAAGGAGAGAGACCAAGGTTTCCGTAAATCAATTTGGATTTGTGCAAAAAAGATGTACTATGGAGCTATTTTCTTGATGCGACAATTAATGGAAAGGTATAGGAAAAAGAAGAAAGACTTACATATGGTGTTCATAGATCTTGAGAAAGCATATGATAGGGTCCCAAGAAAAGTTTTATGGTTGACTCTTGAGAAGAAAAATGTAGCATTAAAGAATGTTAATGCAATCAAGGATATGTATGATGAGGTTACCACATGTGTGAAAACTTGTAATGGAACATCAAAGTATTTCCCTATCACGGTAGGTGTTCACCAATGTTCAGCTCGTCCTTATCTTTTTGCCTTAGTGGTAGATGAAATAACGAAAGATATTCAAGAAGAAGTGTCGTGGTGTATGTTTTTTGCAGATGATATCGTGCTTATTGAGGAGACCAAAGATGGTGTTAATAGAAAATTGGAATTGTGGAGAAACACTTTGGAGTCTAAAGCATTCATGATAAGCAAGAGCAAGACGGAGTATATAAAATGTGAGTTTTCGCGGGTAAGAGATGGTGATCAAGACACAATGCATCTACTTGGTCAAGAGGTACCCAAGAAAGATGTTTTTAGATACTTGAGATCAATTTTGCAAAAAGGTGGTGAGATTGATGAGGTGTAAATCATAGAATTAGAGCAGGGTAGATGAAATGGCGGAGTGCGTCAAGGCTTTTGTGTGACCGCAAAATTTCTCTTAAGCTAAAAGGAAAATTCTATAGAACAACTGTAAGACCGATAATGTTATATGGAGCGGAATGCTGACCAACACATAAGGAACATGAACATAAAATAAGGGTAGCAGAAATGAAGATGTTAAGGTGAATGTGTGGTTATACGAAGATAAATAAGATAAGAAATAAAGATATTCGACACAAGGTATCAGTGACACCTGTATGTAAAAAGATGAGGGAACATGGATTGAGGTGGTTTGGGCATGTTATGAGACGACTACTGGATTCTCCCATAAGAACAAGAGTTTGTTACCAAGAACTCGACACAAAGAAAGATAGAGGTTGGCCAAAACTTACCTAGGGAAAGATGGTTAAACAAGACCTAATGAAGTGAGATATAGATTGACAAACGATATGTCTTAGGACGGAGTGAATAAAAGCTATAAGCTTGGTGGAGGGTTAAGTCCATTAGTAATTTCATGTTCGAGTCATTCCCTTGATTTTAGTTCTTTTCCTCTTCATTTCTCTCATCTTTCTTTCTTCCTCTTTCTTTCACCCTTCTTTTATTTTAATTTATTTTTTCTCTCTTTTGTCTAATTTCTACTTTTTTCTTCTAGTCTTTCTTTATCTTTCTTTGTCTTATTTCTGATCTATCATTGAGTTCATCTACTATTGATTCTAATTAACTTGGATTAAAAAGTGTTGTTAATGTTAATGATGATGTTGGTATAATAACAATACACAAGTGGTGATATTCTAATGGCAAAGAATATAAAATGATAGTGAAAAAAGACGAAGAAAAAACAAACTCTGATAAAATTAAATGTTCGGTGGTCACTGGTCGGTGCTAAACTCCAACGCTTGCCTGCTGCAAGAAATTGACCCGTACGTCTATCGTTAAAATGTAGGCGGACAACCCATGCATCGTTTGTGGAGACCACCCTACAGCTCGCCCCGGGTCTATGGAGAGGGAAAGAAATAGTGCATGTTTCGATTGAACTCTAGAAACTTAAGCTTGGACCAATTTATTTAAGTTTGTAAAAGTATCTCGATGCATGTGTTTGTTTTTTAGTAAAATGAAGTTTTTAAAAGCATCTAGATCCTTCAAGTTGTAAAATTGAATTTGTGAACCATTACATTTATTTCGAAATTCATATATCACATTTTGAAATGAAATTCAAAAATACACTCAATAGTTGCTCCTCTTCAAACTGAATTTGGAGTCTCCATTGACAAATCCAACACAGCCATAGAAGTGAAAGAATTAACATGTGATGGAAATTGTTTCTTGGACATAGAAGCAACGTAGCATATGGTCCATGGTCCATTTGTCCTTACTTTATGGCTATTATATTTGCGAAGCATATAGCATTGTAGCATTGTCCCTTTGTTTAGTTGGATGGAAGAAAATTATGGAAAGAAGAAAAATTTTAAATTTTAAATTGAATAGAAAATGGAAGGAAGGAAAATTTTAAATTTTTATATCTAAAAAATAATTTTTATTTCCATTTTCTTTCAAACAAATAAAAAAATATATTTCATTAATCATATTTTTTTTCTTTATTTTCTTTCTTCTCATTTTCTTACCAAACAAATCATATGTGTACTTTTTACTGACATTTGGGCATAATGTGTGCCTGAGTTGTTCTTAATAAATATATATATCGATCATTCAACTTTTAGAAAAAGACGTTTCTTTCATTTGAAACTTTATTATTAAGATAATTTTACTTAAATTTTGATATGGTATTTAACTACATTAAAATAAAAGTAGATAGTTTTAAATAATTCTGCTTCTTATCCTATTAAACTTCATCTGACAAATAATTAAATATTACTAATTATTTATATAAATATTAATTGAGGACTGGACAGCTGATTAGCTAGATCAACTAATAATTTCTAGTACCGGTAACAGGTAACAAATTCATGAGCTGGGCCTTGTCTTGCTTTCCGTTTTAGTTAGCTGCTGTTTCTATTTCTTTTGCGCACCAATTAAGCTAATGACAGGAAAGAATCACATATTGAAATGCCAAGCCTTACATATTACATGCCACAACAAATAAAACACAAACTAGCACATGTAACCAGGGCACTATTTCTATAATGCAGAAATTCTAGAGAAGATCAACAAACTATCATAGTAAATTAAAGCATATGAAAAAAGGAAAAAAAAAAAAAAAAACCCTTCAATCTAACAATGTCTAATGAAGCAACACCTTCTTAATTACTTTGTCCAAGTTCATGTATGAACAACCACTGGGCCTGGTGGCCTCCTCTGCCTTCTTCTTTAACTCCATGGTCTTTTCTCTCATCTTCTTTCCCTTCTCTCCCACCATCAATTCACTCACCAGCTTCTCCACCTCCTCTCTTTGAACATTTGTATCAATTTCAATCCCAATCTCCCATTCATTGCAGATATATCTACAGTTTGTTGGCTGATCTGCAAAAAATGGCCAACACAACATTGGCACTCCAGCACAAACACTTTCAGTAGTTGAGTTCCATCCACAATGAGTCAAGAATCCACCAATTGAAGGATGGTTCAGCACTTGCTCTTGTGGACACCAACTTGCTATTAGGCTTCTGTCTCTTGTTTCATTCACAAACTCAGATGACAAAATCACGTATCCACCAATGACAAGGTCAGGCCTAATGATCCACAAAAAGGGTTTCTTGCTGTTGGCCAGACCCCAAGCAAACTCCAAGAGTTGTTCTGCAGACATAACTGTGACGCTGCCAAAATTCACATAAACAACAGATCCAGATTCCTTGGATTCAAGCCATTCAAGACACTCTGGATCTTCCTTCCAAAGATTGGAACCTAAAGATTCCAAGTGGCTTTGTGGACTTTGATTTAAAAGTAAAGGGAAAAGACCAATTGGATAAAGAGAAGGGAACATAGAAGATAGAGCATTCATAATATCACCCTCAAGTCCATCAAAAGTGTTGAAAAGAATAGTGGAGTTTCTATGAACTTTATTTGCAACTTCAATGAAAAATTGCAACATCACATCATTTAGATCCGTTGTCCTTATGAAGTCAGGTATGTCCTTCAGCCGGAAGTTCTTCATTCCAGGAATCCAGTCCACTTTTGAGTTCAAATACCCATTTGTCAGATAACTCTCATCTGCATATATATCATAAACACAAAAGACAATAGCTTATATTAAAGCTCCATGTATGAATTAATGTTAATACATAAATATACGCATAAATATCTAAATTCTCTAAAAGTTGAACCGTATAATAAGTTAATTTTATCTTAATAGGAAAAACTCAAGCTTGTTTGACTCCCTTTTCAGTTTTTTATTTTAAAAACAATTCTACTTTATTATCAATCAGTTCATTATCCAAATTCTATTAAATTTAGGTTGAATGCTAATTTTGAAATATTAAGTTTTAAAAGTTTTATTTTCATCTTTTATGTTTTAAATTTTTTTATTTTGATATATTAAGTTTTATTTTAATCTTTCATGTTTTTAAAAATTTTATTTTATTTTTTTATATTTTTGAAAGTTTTATTTTAATTTTTTCTTTTAATTTTTGTTAGTAAATGCTAGTATTTTATTAATTTTAAATAATTAATTTAAAGTATTGTAGCTAAAATTTGAAACTAAGATCCAAAATGACTAATACAACATCAGATTTAAAATTTTTTTTTTATCATTGTTGGAATTCAACATTTCAGATTTACATTAGTGTTGAGTTGTGGTGTGACTATAAAGTGATGTAATAATGTTGTTTGATAGATGAATGATGTGGATTTAATTTGTTTATTGATAATAATTGTAATATTAAGAAGGTTATAGATGTAAATGAAGGATGATCATGGAAATTGTAAAAGATGATGACTGATATTAGGAAAGTAAGTAATTAAGTGTATTCTGGATTTGAGTGAAGCTCTTTCTACAGCGGCAAGCGAGGTCAATATGTAAGGAACAAATATCTACCGATCGACAAAAAGAAAAAATGGTAGCAGGCAACGCCCACACAATCCCAGTAGCTATTTACATTTTAAACTAACTAAAAACTGTTTTTACCAAACAAACAAGTTTTTTTCTAATATTCCATCTATTCTGAATTATAAGACTTTTTTTTAATTAATTCATGTCTTTTAAAAAAATAGTTAATTTAATTAATCATATTAAATTTGTAAATTAATTATACTATCATTTTAAAATTATCATTTTTTGTCTTTTTATTCATTTAATTATTTTTCATTAATATTTGGAGAAAAATAGTTAAATAAGAGTATGTAAGAAAATAAATAATTAATGCATAAGAAATAAAAAAAATTATTAAAAAAAAGACAGATAAATTTCTAGAAAAATCTACTGAGTGAATAGTAAAAAAACAACGTTGTTGATACCTTTGAGTGGTGTGAGACCTTTCTCAACTAGAGTGGGAAAGTTGATGATAGACAAGAATGTACAGGCACTAGCAGGCCAAAAGATAAGGTTAGGGAGTCCAAGTTGTTGAGCAGCTTGTATAGTAAAGGGCATGCAACCGTCAGAGACCAAGCAAGTAACTGGGGGTATGGTATCCTCATGCTCAGTGGCAGAGTGGTTAAGTGAACGCACAAGGTTGCAAAAGGGTTTGAGGAAGTTCTTTCTGATAGAGTCACAGAGAGAGGGTACGTGCTGAGTAACACTGGCATCATCCAAGGGAGGAAGGCCATCTGGGATGCTCACAAATCTAAAATCTGGTAGGCCATCTAGGGCATTAGGACCCCTTGATTTTAGCAAGCGTTTGTAGTTGTACTCAGTGTGAACAAAGGTTATGTAAAAGCCTCTCAGGTGAAGCAGCTTCGCTAGTTTTAACAAAGGGTTCACATGGCCTTGAGCTGGATATGGAGTCAAAACAGCATGCGGTTTTCTCTCCTCGTTATAGCTCATCTTTGGTTTTTCTTTTCTTCAGTGAACAATGAAGATGAAGATGATAAGCCTTTGCGTCAATAAATATAACTCACTGGCACAATGAAGATTTTTCTCTCAAAAATAATTCTCACAACATTCACTCTCAGTCTAACAAGGACCAGGATATATAGGAGAGGAGGAGAAGAATTGCTATTTTATTTTACTTGAATTTTTTTATTTATGAATATACTTGAATTTTATTTGATACAAGCATGGGCGTTTTATATAAAGACAAATACTTGAGATAAGAAAATTACAGTCTACGAAGGCTGTCCTGCAGATCGTACAAGAAATTGATCCCTGATTATCTTAAATGTCTGGTGTAGCTAGAGATAAAAAATACAAGTGGCATGAGAAAGTTTCCATATAGAGAGAATTGAAAGAGAAACTATTCTAAATAATCGAATCTCTATTTTCTAAAAATTAAAAAATATAGTAATATCATATATATATATATATATATATATTAATATAAGAATTTCAGACTAATGAACAATTTCTCATAATATAATAAGTGATATAATGGGATAAAAATATAGAAAGAAATAATATATGATAATTAGATGTTTACATTATGTGTGTGTACAAAAACAAGATTTAAAATATTTTCAAGAAAAAAAAATAGATGTTAAAAAATATACAGATATCATTATTTCTTTCATTTAGAACTTTATTATTATGATAATTCTACTTAATGAAATTTTGAAATATGGTACTTAAGTACATTAAAAAAAAATTAAATTATTTATATGTTTAACAACATAAATTTTTGGGTTGGTATAACGCACTGTCTCTTTAAAGTAAGGTCTGTTTCTTATATTTTTTTATAGAGTAAAACTTATGTTAAAATATAAAAGTGTGTTTAGTTGGGTGAACGTGAAAAGAAAATAAAGAAATAAAAAAATATCAATAGCAATACTTTTTTCTTATTTTTGGTTGAATTAAAAAAAAGAGAGAAAAAGTTTACTTTTGAAAACATTTTTTTATACTTTTTCTTCAATTTAAATTTTAAGTTTTATCTTTTCTCTTGTTTTTTTTTTCTATCCAATCAAACATAACATTATAGTACACAATGCAATTGATGCGAAGTAAATATTTAGAAAGCCTAAATAAATAGTTTAATACAATTTTAATAAGTTATTATATTATATTTTTTTTAAATACATAACAGTATGAATAATATCAACTTAATTATTATCATAATTAGTAAATTTCAAATAATTAAAATCATAGAGTAAATAAAAATATAATTTTTTAAATAATATTAACTCAAATAATATGTGATGAATAAAATTAAAATAATCAATATTAAATTAATAGAAAACAAATCACAATGCTACATTGCACGAATCCATAATCTTGTTTACTAAATAAGTAAAGTCGAGACTTTTTAAAAAGTCCACTTAAAAAATGATAGGTTTTAAGTCATTTAAAAAAATAAACTTAATAGATTGATCAACCTATTTAATTAAATATAAATAATATATAGCAATAGTAATACCATTATATATTTATAATTTTAATATTATTATTATAATTTTTTATACAATAATATTTTAAAATTATATGATTTTTCCATCTACTTACTTAAACTCATTGACCCCGTACATTTGAACCTGTTTATATTATATTATAAACTCTTAAGTCAAGTCCGTGCTTTTGAAAAGTTCGAATTAAGTGTTGTAAAACGACAAATATCAAGGATCTCAAAATTCAGGATCCATGTCACAAACAAGCTTTGGAATGCTTATCCAACTCAATTTATTTTCACCCCTTATTTAATGATTAAATTTAACATTTTACTAGCCCATAAACTTAAACTTAGATACAACTAGAAACACATTTTTTTTTATAAAAAAAAAGGTATTATAAAATACACCAACAGACACAAACTGTTAACTTTTTAAAAATCTAATAAAGATTATCATATATAAAAGAGAATTTGTCTAATTGATCCAAGGTAAAAGTAGGATTAAACAATCCCAATTTCAATTAGTCAATAAAATTTAGATAATTGTCTTATTCTAATTCTATCATTAATGCATATGAAAATAAAGACAAATGTTAAAATCAAAATTTTCAAGCAAGAGTTTTTATCACGTAATCAAGATGTGTCTAAGTGAGAAGAAAATAAATTGTAATGACGAGTGGTGAATTAAGCTGCTTAGTTGTATAATGTATAAAATAGGATCAAAGCGCGGTAAAAGGGAATGAGAACAGTAGAGAGAAGAAACTCTAGAGGGAGTAAGAGATGAAACGGTAAAATGAAATGTACAAGATGAGCAAAAAACACTTCTAATTTTATTAGAGAAAAGATAAAAATAAACTTTCAAATCAATATGTAAATAAAATGATAACAGTAAACATATAAGGAAAGTGAAAAAAGGAACCAATGGATTCAAAGTTCAAACACATATAAATAAGAGATAAAAGTATTAAATTAAGATGTTACATTTATTTATCTTCACATGAAAATAAGTGAGAAATGCAAATATATAAAATTAAGAAATATAAAATATAAAATTTTGACACAAGTAACTTTGGGTCACTACTTATCTTAATAAACATGATTGAGCACATGTTATCCCTTTTAACATCCTCAATTAGTAATCCAATTCAAATGTATCAAGTTTAAAAAATACATATATATATTTAGGTGCATGTTTGGTTTGCAAATACAAAATTATGTTTGATACAAAAGTAATTTTACAAATGAATCATCACCATTACTTTTTATTTTATTCGTTGAGTTTGCATTGAAATGCACATCATAATATTTTTAACCGCAAAGCAAACATGCACTTGTTGAGAGGTTAACTAACTTCGACTCATGTAACATTTTGCTCATGTTTTAGTGTGTTTGCATTTATGTTGAATCACCTAAAATTACGTTGAAATACTGTTCATTAATGTCAAATGTTTACTGAAAATAACTAACATCATCATTTGTTTATAAGAATACAATATATAATCACTATGTTTATATTTACTATTGATTAAAATTAGGAGTTGAGGATTGTGCTGCTTTTTCTACACCCGAGAAGCAAAATTGACGGGCAAATGATCATGTAGGAGTAATTTTTTTTTAAAAAATTACTATATGGGGATAAATTTTAAATAAATACTAAAAAAATAAGTCTTAAAATATCCAACTACTTCTAAGTTTAAAAATCATAAATCTACTTTTTTTTTAGTGAAGTCATAAATGTTTTTACTACCTTTTAATTTTTTTTAAAATTTCACGTTGAAGTTGTAAATTGTTTACACTTTAAAGTAATAAATAATTTTTTTTTTATTTTTAGTTTAATTTAATATTTTTATATTTTATATATTATTTTATTTAATATTTTTTTATATTTTTCCCCTAATATTAAAAACTTTTTTCTTGACTATTATACATTTCAACACATTTTATTTTATTAATGTTTCATTTATAGAAAATATATTAAATAAAAAGTATAAATATAAAATATACAAAAATATAGAAATTATTAAATAAAACTAAAACTAAAAATATTAATTTAAATAAAAATATATGGTTTTGTATTTTATTTTTAGTTTTATTTAATATTTTTTATATTTTTGTACATTATTTTATTTAATATTTTTTTATATATTTGTGTGTTTTTATTTAATATTTTATATATTATTTTATTTAATATACTTTTTATAAATGAAGCACTAATAAAATGAAGTTGTGTATGATTTTAAAGTTGAACTAGTTGGAATAAATTACAATTAAGAAAAAATCCTTTAAGATTAGAAAAAAAATTATAGAAAATATCAAATAAAATATATAAAAAACAAAATATACATCAATATGAAGCATACAGAAAATATTAAATAAAAATAATATTAAAAAATTTTAAAAATATTAAATAAAAAATATAATAAAATTAAAAATATATTAATTTAAATAAAATTATTTACGACTTTAAAATAAAATTTTCAATAAAAATAAAAAAGTCATAATTTTTGTTATGAATTCAATAGAAAAGAAAAAAAATTATAAAATAATTTACGATTTTAATTTTAGAAGTTATATACAACTTACTTCTTTCCAGATATTTATTTAAAATTTATCTTCATGTGTTAATTTAGATTTTTTTTTCCCCTTTTAAATCGTTTAACCCAAAATTGACAACGCTGCCTGTGTGTTTCTTAGATGTAGTAGTATTAAATGGAGGGTGCTACTTTTATAGCAGCTGTAAAAAATAATAATCCAGGCAATAGAGACCAAACACAACATGTCACGTGTGAGCATGTTGTTCGGTGATTGACATTTGTTTATGATTAAAATATTGGGTGAGTTTATTTATTTATTTTTTTCTTAAAACATTTATTTTTATAAAAAAAGTACTCATGATAAATTTTTTTAGATATTTGGACAAATTTTTTAAACTATACAAAAGTAAAAAATAAAATAAAAAAACTGTTTATTTTGAGAAGCAACTTATAACTGCTTCTCAGAATAAACAACTGTAGATATTTGAAATGAATATTTTTTTTACAAAATTGTCCCTGATTAAATTTTAGAATGAAATCCCATATCTCTGGACAAAATCCACAAAGAGAGGTGTGTCTCTCTTGACCTAGTAATAGCGATGACTTCTCTCTTCTCTGTAACCTCTTTTGCTCCTCGATCTCGTTGTGCTCTCTTCAATTGTTAACTTGATTATTCTATGACCATGTTTGATTCTAATTTAAGGAGTGAAATGTGGAACAAGAGAGTGAAAATAAATAATTGTTTTAGGGAGTTACTTCCATTTCTTTGAGAATGTCCACTTTCACTGTGTAAATAAAAAATGAGAGAAGATGGTGCATTAATTTCATATTTCTGGTTATCAATAGAAATCTATTTTAAAACTTGTTTGATATAACTTGTTAATGGTTAATATTAAAATACAAAAAGTTATGTGAATTATTTTAAAATTTTCATTACTCCTTAAAGTGGTCATATAACTTTAAATTTTAAAAGATATATTCACCAAAAAAATATATTTAATAAATTTAGAGTTTAATAAACATGAATGAGCAGGTAATATAAAAGTTTTAAACTGTCAACTAATTGAAAATTATTTTATAAATAATTTTTAAAATAATTATTATAAAATTTAATAAATTTACGTGTGTTTATATATATATATATATATATAAACAAATTGTAATGAAATGATAATATAAAGGATATTTACAATATAAGTACACGTATTTTTTTTATAAATTTATATTTCATTTATTAAACTTAATAAATATATTATATTTAATACCATTTAAAAAAACTATTTATTTATATTTTATAAAAGTACTATATTAATAACATTAAATAATATGATGTGTCAACTTCCTCCACTTTGGATTATAATTTTTTAAAGTAATTTTATCTCATTATTTTTAAAATATTTTTCATTTAATTAAAATTTTAGTTTTAATACTTTTTTTAATTTCAATATCAAATTTTAATGAACGATAAGTTGAAATAAAAATAATTTTTAATTAAGATTAATTTAATTGAATATAATTAATTTGTTTTTTTAATTAAGGTAAATTGGTATTTTTTTTCTTCTTATATTATAAATTAATCAGTATACTAAATACTAATAAAATGATTTATACGTTCCTCTTATATTCTTATTAAAGTCATTAAACAAGTGTAATAAAATCCGTGGTGTGTGAAAAGAAGAAGACGCAGAGAGAGGAGAAAATTTGCAGACAACAGTGAAACAGAGAGGAAGCAAGAGGGAGTGAGGTTGCAAAAATGGAAGCATCATTGAAGTTGGAGTCCCTTGCATGCATAGACTCCACCACTCTCTCTCACTCAGAGCTCCTCGCTCTTTCTCTCTCCTCTCTCTGCACATTCGACCTCCGCTCCACCCATGATCTCGTCACTCCCAAGATCGACCCCGCCCTCTTCAACCAGAGCACCGGCTCCCACCGCCAGACCTACTCCCGCCCCCAGTCCTCCCCCACCGGCCGCCGCCGCCGCCTCGCCGGCCTCCTCCCCTCCCCCAAGCTCCCTCCCCTCCCCGCCCACGACCCCGAAAACGCCGAGAACCGCCTCATCATCGACTACCTCAAACAGCTCATCAGAGACGACCCCAAGTTCGACCAAGTCGAACTCGCTCCCCCTTCCCTCCCCCAACCGAGAATCAAGAGGAAGCGTGGCAGAAAGCCCAAAGTCAAACTTCACTTGGATGACTGCTACCGTGGCATCGACATTGTTAATCAAAACGGCGTCGCTGTCGATCTCCAGCAGTTGGCCAACTCCCAAGACCCCTTCGCCGAGGAACTCAAGAGACGCACCGAGGGTTTGCACAGCGAGGAGGAGCTGTTAGGGTTTCTGAGGGACTTGCCGGGTCAGTGGGGGAGCCGGAGGAAGAAGCGCAGGATCGTCGACTCTGCGGATTTCGGCGACGTCTTGCCGCTTAGCTGGAAGATTCTCCTCGGTTTGAAGAGAAAGGATGGTCGCGCATGGATCTATTGCCGCAGATACATTAGGTTTTCTTCTTCCTTTCTAACTCGGTCATTTTCTTTTCTTTCTATTTTTGTTCCTTATGGCTTATTGTGTTTGTGTGTTTCATATTCCTCCGCCGCCGCAGCCCCAGTGGACAGCATTTTGTGTCTTGCAAAGAGGTTTCTTCCTATCTGCAGTCTCTTTTGGATAATGGTGATGCACAGTTGCAAATTAGTCGGAGGACTGAAAATGTAGTGCAGGAACACAAAGTGCCTGCCGAAAATGTTAGTACACGTATTGTCTATTTGTAAATGATTTGGCTCTCTAAGCAGTTTAGAGGATAAAGTGCACTTACAATCGTTGATTAGAATTAATTACAATCTTAACTGTTGATTTCTTAATTAATGGTTATTATTATTGCACTTTATCCTATCTGAAGTATGTATCCTCACTTTTGAGGATGCAAATCTGTTTGTTAAATGTTTTTGTGGAGATTTATGGGCTGTGTTTGCTTGTGGTGCAGTCTGCAGCTGTTACCCAGGAGCATCAAGATGAGATGCAGATTGTTGCTGTGAACACGACTGTGTCTGGTTTGTCAGCTGCTAATGAACAAGTGAAGGAGGTTGCCTTCTTTGGGATTGAAAATCTTGCGGATGTGCAGATTCATGACCTGTTTGAATGTTGCAAGTGCAACATGAGCTTCGATGAGAAGGATTTGTACTTGCAGCACCTGTTGTCGTTTCATCAGAGGACAACAAGGCGGTACCGGCTTGGTTCGTCTGTTGGAGATGGAGTTATAATTAAGGATGGCAAGTTTGAGTGCCAGTTCTGCCATAAGGTGTTTCTTGAAAGGCGTCGCTACAATGGTCATGTGGGGATTCATGTTAGGAATTATGTGAGGAAAGTTGAAGATTCACCGGGTCAGTCAAATGTCCAGGGGACAGACGACAAGTCTCCAGTCAGGGAGGACTTGCCTTTAAGGATATCTAAGATGGATGCCCTTGTTGAAATTGCTCAAAACTCTATTATGGAGGATTCTGTCACTGAACCCCATAGTTCAGCTAAACTGAATAGGATTCCTGGTTCAGATGTTGCTGTTGGTTACTTAGATCAAGATGGAAACTCCGAGTCTCCAGTCAGTGAACAGAAAATGGAAGATAGCATGGCTGGAAAAAATGTGGATCATGATTTGGATGAAAAAGTAGAGGAAATTGACGATGATAACCATGTGATTGATGTAAAGATGGTTACTTTTCTGGATAATGTGGGTTTGTTATCTGTAAATAAGCAAGATGTTAATGCACCTGAGACTTCTTAGGTAAAAGATGATGTGCCATTGACTATTGAGGAACTGGATCAGTCTGGGATGGATTTGGATGACGATTCTCAAAACTGTTTATTTCCTTTATCTGAACATCACATAATACCAGAATCTGAAAAGAGTGAAAATTCTGTGTGTGCTAATACTAAATGGTCAATTTATACTTGATGAAGGCATCAGCAACAAGAGTGAGTTGGAATTTAGTTTAAATGGCTTGAAGGATGTACCTGTTACTGTTAGCACTAATGTCCAAGAGATGGTAAGACCAGCCTCTGAAGAAAATGTGGTACACTCTTGGGATTTTAACTCCTTTATATCCACAGAACAATCTTTGGGTTGTTTACCTGCATTCAACTCTGATGAGGTATAAGGCAAAACCTATGGATGCCTTTATTTTCAGGTTCCATATATGTTGAAAAACCGAGGGAATAGTCCTACACATATTATATCAAGGTCCTCTCAGAAAGTGATTACTTTGAGGTCTTCTGTATGTGTGCACATGCATGGGATGTGGACTACTGTGCTAATTTTCATCTGTCTCTCTGAATGTATTCTGGTTTCATTTTGTATTCAACCATTGCTGTAATTTTTCACTATTTACAAAGCTCTTGGTGGTTGGCACACATTCCTGATTTCAACAACACATGCGGTTTTGTAAACCAGTTTTGTTGTCTGAGCAGTTATTGTTCCATAGTGAATTTTTTATCATTTAGTGTGCTTTTCACACAATTGTTATTGCTTCTGTGCAACACTGAGTATGTATATTTTTTCTATCCGTAACTATCTCACTTAAACCTGCAGTATTGCTACTCAATGCAACAGTCGTAGGGCATGTTTGGATTTCCGTTGGGATGGTTTCAAAAATATGTTTGAGAGTAAAATAACTCAAAAGTATGTTTGAGCGTAAAATTTGGTCTGTAAACTAAGTTTTGGAGAAGTAAGACTTGGGATACTTTTGTAAACCCAGTTTACAATTTTAAGTTTAACTCAAACTTAGCTTTACAAACTTTAATCCAAACATGCACTTAGTTATTTGCTCTTTCAGTATCTGTGTTCTCTAAATGAATACGTGAATTACAGAAGCACGCTTCTTTGTTTATTAATTGTAGATTGAGTAACATGTCCATTGTTTCTGAATCCAATGCTGGCTTTCCGTGTGGTTTTTAATATATTGTTCTTTCTCATCATATCTTAACATATCATGTATCTTGAAAGAGAAAAATAACAAATTTCTTTATTTGGGGAGTTGAAGGAATTGTAGGTCTAACCTGCCTTTTATTCTTGCTGAGACTAAAAATGCTTGCATATCTTAAATGCTCTGTTAACAACCCTGCCATATCTTGTGCTTTTCTTAAATTTGATGTATACAAGAGATTTGAGGGGAGTTCTAATTGCTAGGTGATAACCATGTGATTGTGCACTTGAAACAACCTTTGTCTAGTACATTTCTTGTTTTTGGCTCTTTCTTTAGTTGAACTCTTGCTAAAAGCTAATTATGATTATTGGAATCTAGCATCATTAACGTCAAGTTCTCTTATGAGCAATTAGCTACTACCCAGCCATGATGCGTCTCAACTGGTTGGTAGTGCTGAACTTTACGTTGAAAAATTCTTCTTGTTGCTCATTGACAGGGAGGAAAACAGTTTTGCGGTGTTGACCATGAACATGATGATGTCAAAGGGTTCCAGGAATTGAGATTTAATGAAATAGGTACTGTTGAGTATGATTTTGCAAGGGTTCAAGTTTCTCCTCTTCCTGATGTACCAACTGAATTGACAAATAACAGTGGTGGAAGGGACGTATGCATCCCCAGTTCAGTTTGCATCGCAAGAAGTTATGCTAAATATTGGTGGCAGAAATCAGCTTACAACTGTGTGTGTATGGTGTGGAATAGAGTTTGACCATGATGCTGTTAAGTCTGAAATACAACCAGATTCTGTTGGATTCATGTGTCCAGCTTGTAAGGCAAAAATTTCTGGTCAAGTTAATGTGTTGGACTGTGGATCCCCGAATGCTGGCTGTCATAGACTGGTAATTGCTGATTCTCTGTAGATTAATGGTTTGATTAGAATGGCGTCTGTTATCTTGTCTCCTAATTATGATCTTCTCTTCCAAACTGAGGGGAGAGCATTATTCTAATATTTCAAACTTCCTAATTTGATTTTATATAGTTACTCAAGAACCAAGTGATGAGCAAAAAAGCAGTCATACTGCATAGACCAATATATATATATATATATATATATATATATATATATTAAAAAAACAAAACAAAAAATAATTGAAGTTACTAAAGGGGAGAGATTCCAATATGATTTACTCTTTTCAGAAGAATATATTACCAATATGATTTACACTTGTTATTGTCGTACTTGCCACAACTGCAGAGATTTTAGCTTTGGCAGCTGAATGATATTCCAAAGACAGTTAAAACAGATGATCTACAAGAAAAAAGCCAGGATTTGGAGGTTGATGGCATACTCAATTATAGATTGTATCGTGGTTTTTATTATTAATTTCACCTCTTATGTTGTATTGTCGATTTGTCGTACATTGCCCCGTTCATTCGTATAGAAATCGCTATTCAGTACTGTATTGTTTTCTTTTATCCACAACTCTGCTGTAATAGTGTGTGCCTGGCCAGCCTGGGGCTTTCAACTTGAGCTCGGTACAAAACTAACGAGTGTATTCCCCAATTACACCAAATGAAATATGAACATCAGAACATATGTATACACAGTTTAGGCCCGTACATATACAGTGAGTATACTATACTCCCTCCGTCTCCGTCCCATAATAAACATTATGTAAAATTAAAAAGTTGTCATAAAATAATTGTTATTTTATCTTTATAATATAACATTAATTATATTTTTTTCATTTAGATTTTTTATAATATTAATAAGGGTTTGAAATTAGTGTCTTTGAATATTGGTTAATGAACTAAAATGAGAAAATATTTAGTGTGAAAATCATGGTAAAGTGTAAAAAAATCATGAGCAGTGCAATTTTGAGCATTTGAATAAAAAAAATAATTCTCCTTCTAGTTTTTAATCAATACCTTAAAAGTATTGGTTAACATTTGTCTATTAAAAATATGGTTATAAAAACAAAAAATAAATTAATGATGATAAAGTTGGTTTTGTAAAATTATAATTTTTTAATCTATTTTTTTTAATTTCTTTTTGTATGTGTAAAATTATCTAAAATAACAATTATAATAGGATGGAAGGAAGGAGTATTTCTTTGCGGTCGGTTTGTATAACAATTGAAATCTTATTGATTTATATAAATTAAACTCTAACGAAAATTTATGAAGATTAGTTAGAAATTAACGAGTCTAAACGCTATGGAAATTGGTAGGAATAAAAGGAAACGTTATGAAAAGTAGTTATTAAGATCAATCAAAATAAAGAGTTACGAAGATTAAAAGAGAAAAGTGTATAAAAAATTCTCTTTCTAAACCCGTAATCTAGTCTAGTATATGAAAGTAACAATTAAATAATTAACGCAAAAATTTAGAAGTATCTAACTGAGACATGCTTTATTAAGTATACTTAACAAATAATATAAATAATAACCTAGTATTGAATGATTGATAAGAAAACCTTAGTATTGAATGAATGAAATATGCTAAATAAGTCAAATGTTTTAATCTTTTGCATGCATGCGTAAAAAAAAATCTTTCGCATGCCAAACACGGTGTTTTGGCCTTTGGGTGAATGCAAAATGTGAGTTTTTTTTTTGGTACATACAAAGTGTGAGTTGAATAATTGAAATATTAAAGGACAAGTGATTTCTTCTTCGGGGTGATAGAAAAACGGTAATCACTAATTATACTTGAAGGTTTGTGCAAAACAAAATCTTCAATGCAAGTATAAAAAGAATATGGACAGACAGGAAAGTGGATGCAGTTTTGGGCAGCTAAAAAAACAGTTAGGAGCATCTGGTTCTTGATTAGGTAGTGAGAATAATGGGTAAAAGCTTATGTAGTACGCAAAAAAGATGTGCCACTAATAAAAGGTAGAATGATAATTTTTCTATGATACTTTCATCTATAATACTAATTTTTCAGTCTTCTTTACATCATTAGTCTTGTCTCATATTCAACTTTTGGATTGGCAATAGAGTTGTCTTGGCTTCAACTGAGACCCGAGAAGACAGCAGGAATGGATTCCTAATTTAATTTGGCTTTTCTTATCAATCGTCAACACATCAAGGGAAACGCATGCATGCACATAGATAGATGAAAAGTGAAAACTAGTCTCCTTTATATATCCTTATCGTTGGTACACGTTTGGCCTATAGAGAAAACTAATTTTTAAACAATGAATGGTAAACATAAAACTAGAACATGGAGAAAGAGTGTTCCTTTCCCCGCAAACAATAGTACATCTAGTTGCCTTTTCTCCTCTAAGATGAATAGTTCAAAGCGTGCTGGGGAAGCAAGACTTACCTGCAGTGGTTGCCGACGCAAGTTTCTAGTACCTACAATCACAAATGCATACCGTTGCTATAAATGTCATAGTGTCACCAATTCAAGTTTAGGTTCTGAGCAATCAAGGAAAGACAGTGGAGTCTTCAAACATGATCAACTGAATAATGCTTACCCAAATGGAGCTTTGCTGCCACCTTCAGCAAGTTGTTCCTTGTCATTATCCATGACGATGGGTAACAAGCGTGCAGTTATATGTGGAGTTACATACGGGAAAAGGAAATTCAAGCTAGAAGGAACCATTAATGATGTTAATAATATGAAAAATCTACTTCTTGATAACTTTAATTTCCCAATTGGGTGCATACGTGTCCTTACAGGTATCTCCTTCTGTCTTTTCTAATTGGTATGTGGATTTTATATGATTCATTTCAATTTTATTTATTTATTTATGTTTGCTGTTTGTTTGAATGCACAAAAAAATAAAATCCAAAGCTCCTTATGAACAACAATTTGATACTTCTTATCACTAGAATGCATATGTACCTGGCTATCTTCGACTATATTATTGCAGATGATCAATATATCTGTATTGAAAGTCTTTAGTATTATGCTATTGTTGCGACTTTGGTTGAACCAATTGCATGTAATTTTTTTGTTAAACTATACTATTTTAGAAATTTTAAAAGCAAAATACACCTGCTTTGTAAAAAAGCGGATTGCTCTGAACTTTCCCAATGTATGAATGTTAAGCATGCATACAAAGTGCCAACTTCAGTAGTGATAATGAAAGATACAGATTAATTTCATTCCAAAAACTTTTAAATTGCAGAAGAAGAGAAGGATCCTAATTTAATTCCAACAAAGAGGAACATACTGGAATCATTAAATTGGCTTGTGAAGGACTGCCAGTCAGAGGACTCATTAGTCTTCTACTTCTCAGGACATGGTTTGCAACAACCAGAAGATCGCAAAGGAGATGAAATTGACGGGCTTGATGAAACTATTTGTCCTGTTGA
>CM023955.1:4660597-4708814 GCA_013407115.1 Glycine latifolia | reverse complement strand
TTCCAATTGTCTTCACTAGCAGTCAACCTTCATTATTGGCCATAACATTATTTTACCTCGTATAAATGCATTCTTTGTCCCTGATCTAATAAAGGCTAAAGCTTTTAAAGCAGAGTGTAAAATATCTGACTAATATTCAAAAATCCTGTTTAAGTTTCCAATTGTCTTCACTAGCAGTCAACCTTCATTATTGGCCATAACATTATTTTACCTCGTATAAATGCATTCTTTGTCCCTGATCTAATAAAGGCTAAAGCTTTTAAAGCAGAGTGTAAAATATCTGACTAATATTCAAAAATCCTGTTTAAGTGGATTTTATCCTCCAATAATGTATAAGATATACCATTTATTGTAGAATCTTTTAGTATCTGGTTTTCTTGCATCCAAGCATTGTTATATTCACCCTACAGCAAAGGCAAATCAGTACGAAGTACGAACCATAAAGATAAAAAAGTTTTAGATTCCCTAAAATCCATGTTCTTCTTTTTCAATTTCTAATACACTTAATCTTATTTTATCACTTACCATTTGTGTTTTATGCCCAAAAATACATAATCTGTGATGTATAAAAGGAGCTAAGTGTTATGTCTTTGAAGCAGCATCAAGAATTTATATAAACTTTTCTTTGATTATCCAAATCATCCAAAATCCATTATAATTCATAATTGGGTAGTTCCTGAATGTATTTTCA
This sequence comes from Glycine latifolia, assembly GCA_013407115.1. Lineage (NCBI taxonomy): Eukaryota > Viridiplantae > Streptophyta > Magnoliopsida > Fabales > Fabaceae > Glycine > Glycine latifolia. The sequence continues at coordinate 4,708,123 of CM023955.1, read as the reverse complement.
CGATTAAATTGAATTCTTTTCTTTGGTACATTGCAGGACCCTTTTTTTATCATCGTCAAAGAAATTTGATATTGGTAGAAGCGTATTTAAATTGTGAGGATGTACGTTAGAAAGGTGACAGTGATAATGACAGTTGAATGGAGATAGTGTGTTGAAAAATCTGATAGTAAGTTTGATGATCCCTTGTAAAATTAGTTGACGTAACAGTCAACCATGTTTGAAAATTGAAACGTTAACAAGTTGTTAAAAATCTGGTAGATAGGGAAGGTTCAGTGCTTAGTGCCATAAATAGGACTTCTACATACTTTTTAGGGCCCAAGTCAATCAACCAAACATTTTCAATTTGCTTTGCATTTATCTTTATTGTCTTTATGACTTTTATTGCCTTTTATTTTTACCCAAGTTTAATTTTTGTCTTCCCATCAACACTAAATCTTTTTTGGATTAGTTTAGGGACTCAACTGAGAAACGAGTCCCTTTCATGGAGTCAATAGACCGAATGTATATTTACAACTTGTTGTCGCTTGAATTTCAAAATAATTCTAAGGAGGGAGACCACTAAATGCAAAAGAAATAATTTAATTGGATGTTTTTGCTAACGTTTTTGTTTGCGTTACAAACCGTTACACAAACATTTTCTGATTCTCTAGAAATCATTTTAAATACTTAGCTAAGCGGTCAACTAATATTTCTACGCGACAACATAATCATAGCATCAACTCATTGTGAATAGTGGGCTATAATTTTAATAATTTTAAAAATAATTAAAATCTATGCACAGCTAACCAAAAAAGATGTTATAAATAATTTTTAAGATGATTATGATAAAAATCAACAAATTTATTATATATGAAATGAGTGTCAGTAATTAGTGCATTTTTTTTTATAAAATGATAAACTTTTTAATATGCTTTAGATTTTTAAGTTTTGAACTAGAGAAATGTTAATGTTACGAAAGTATTATGCACGAAATATTGTACGAAAGAGGAGTGGTGGATTTGTGTGCCACTCCATAATTATTATTTTTAATTCCACTGAATTTTGTCTCGTTCGTTAAAAAAGATTTTGTAATACATAGTATTCCTCTTTTAACTAAATTTGAAATGGAACATGTTCGGATTCCAATCATAACATGGAGAGCATCCCTTGGTTCACCACTATCATTTTGTGAACAATGTTGCACCTCCCTTCGTAATTATCCTCCTGGCTATGCACATAGGACACGACGTAATCAACTCAATTATCGTCAGCCATTGCAACTGACGCCGCCGCCACCAACTCAATTGAACCCTCCTTCTGCCTATGGCAACAAGAGGCTGTCTTAGTTGGCATTTGTTATTGCAATCAGATTAACAGCCTTCAAGGTTCTGTCAATGACGCTCAGACCATGAAATACTTTTCTCATTAACAAGATGGCTTTCCCTGGTGACTCCATTCGCGTCCTCATAGCTACTTCATTCCTCTTTTAACTATATATAATGAGTTAATTAAGTTTTTAGTACTTTTACTTTTTCCAAATCCCGAATCGAAATTTGACTGATCGTTCTTCTTCAACTTTTTATAGTTAAACTTTTTAGTCCCTAAACAAAAAGTTTAACGGGTTAAACTTAAAAAATATATTTTTAATCCAAGAATAAAAGTTTGAATCCCATTATTTTTAACAATTTAATGGATTTCAAACAATAATAATCAAATTTATTTTAAAATTTTTTAAGAACCTTCACCATTCAAACTTTTAATTAGAGACTAAAAAGTTTAACGAAAGAAAAATTAAAGAACTATGACCAATTAAACTTTTACTCAACAACTGAACCTCGAATTTTGAAAAATTTTAGAAACTAAAAATTTAATTAATCTTATTTATATATATATATCATGTCATGATTACTTGTGTGACAATTTTTTTTATTACATATTTATAGGAGAAAAAAATAAAATAAAATAATCAACTTATGTATTTCAATTTTTGATGAAATTAGATGAGAGAATTTTTATAAAAAGTGCATAAATTGATTTTAATTTATGAGAAAAGTCTAATTAAGGTTGAACTTTTTTTTTGAGTAAAGTGATTAATTAATTAAGGTCTTGTTGAATAAGTGTACTTATTATATAAACAATTATGTATAAGTTGTTTTTACAATTAAAGGGGAAAATAAGGTCAAACTGTTTTTTTATAAATTATAAACTGTTTTTATAATTGATAAAAATAACTGTTTTTATAAGTTTTCCAAGAGAGTTTATTGAAATAAGTAAAGAACATTTTATAGACATATCATAAGTTATTTTTACGAGTTCTCTCAAACATGTATAAGTTTAAATAAGTTGTACATAAGCTTTTCCAAACTATTTACTTTCTTATTTATTTTCTCTTATAAATACTTATTGAAAAGTTTATTCAAATAGAAATACTTTGCCATTTTTATATACATGTTATTAGACGTTTCATAATTTATACACATGCAAATCTTGTTATAGTTTAGAAGCTAATGTCCTCCTATGCAATGATAATTAAGGCTTAACAAGGTCAACAACCAGTAGCCACCAAAGATCTAATTTCTTTCATTCTTACTCATAAACGACGTGCAGATGATCCAGAGGAGAAAAACCCAACGAGAATTCCTACAAAATATAACATGCGAATGGCAATGAGGTGGTTGGTCGAGGTTGATGGATATGATGAAGCAATATGCCCCGTTGATTATGAGCACGAGGGGAAGATACTTGATGATGAAATCAACGCCACAATTGTTAGGCCTCTCCCTCGTGGTACCAAACTTCATCATGCCCTTAAGGTTATTATGGATGGAAAGATCAGAGAAAACCCGGGAGCTGGTTACAAAGGCACAAGAGGAGGATTAGCAGTTAGCATTTCAGCTTGTGACAACGATGGAAATGCAGCATACACATCGGTTAGTTATGCATGCATTATGCATCCTTTTTACCCTTTCCAATGGTTTATGTGAATTACAATAGAATTTTTTACTAGAATATGACAAACTTTATCATAACCTCCAAGCCTTTGTTCGGTTGATTAGGCCTTTAGTGGTGAGGAAAGCTCTGGTGCCTTCACTTTCAGTTTCATCCAAGCCATGCAAGATGAATCTAATTTGACTTATGGCCGCTTGCTTAATTCCATGCGCTCTACAATCCGTGGGGTTAAAGAAAAAACCTTTGGCCAAAACCATCAAGACTTTACCATGAACACTTGCCAGCAGTTTGCTCATGTATTACATCAATTACTCTATATGTTTCTTCCCTTTCTCTAATATATTGGTAACATATTATAGTCTGTGTGAAGTTGATTCTAAATGGATTTTGTTTGCAGGAGCCACAACTGTCATGTTCTGATAAGTTTGATATTTATTCAAAGTCGATTGAAATGTGAGACATAACTGGTAAGTACACTGAAAAAGAAAAAAAGAAAAAAGAAGAAAGAAACCAAGAGGAATAGGTGAGGTTATGGCGTTTAGTTACACACTATTGATATGGTTTCTCATGATACATGTAAAGCTATCAGGTATAGCTTCTACGTCTTTTAGTATGCTTGATATGGTTTCTCGCGTTTGTACCGTGTTTCCAAACACACAGTTAGAGTTGTTGGCAGAAAATGAATAATGTCAAGTTGGACCGAGAAAAATAAAGGGATGCAGAAGAGGTTTGGATTCAAACAGGGGAAGTACACTGCTAGTGCTGCTTCACTCATAGAAATTAGAATTTTGTTTTTTTGTAATTACAAAATTGAATCGCCTCTCTCTCTCTGCCATATAATGGAAATATTTTAATAATATGGTTACTTGTAATTTTGTTTTGTTTGCTAAATTAATGAACTATTTGTTCCTAATTATAAAATTCTTTTAATTAATTATATTCCCTTAAAAAGTAATTAATTTAATTAATTATATTAAATCTATCAATTATTTGTACTATTATTATTATTTTTTATCTTTTTATTCACTTAATTATGTTTTATTAATATTTGGAGAAGAAAACATCATTAAGTAAGAATATGTAAAAAAAAAATTAATACATCAGAAAAAAGATTTTATAAAAAAGAAGAAATAAATTTCTAAAAAGTTTCTTTAATTAGAGATGGAGAGTACATGTACACGTTAGTCCTGCTATTGTGCAGCAGCATTAGATGAGGAAGGGTTAATAGTTGACCAGCACACCATGCCGATACAAGTATACAACACAGCCTGACCAATGCTCAACCGCAGAGCAAAATAAAGTAATATATGTATATATTGAGATTTGTTGAGTCAATTGTACTTATGTTCTGAAAAACATAAGTACATAAACAACAGAGAACCTCCTGCTCGTCCAACCGTGACAAAAAAATGGAAGAAACTAGCACACTAAGCCTTTTTTTGCATTAAATCAACAAAATAAAAATTAATAATCCCCCCTCCCCCAACCAAAAAGAAAAGGAAAAAGAGTAATTCCCCAGAATATGTTGAAAATTGGATCTGTAGGAAGCTGAAATCACCTTCTAAATGAAATAAAGTTAAAAATGAATATTCTCCCCAGCAGAAAATGGTGAGGTGGGACATGACTTTGTAGTATTAGAATCTATGAGGAATGCTTTCAAGTGCTTGCCAAACTCGTTGGCCTTTTCTAGGTTCACTGCATGCCCTGCATTCTTGATGACTGCCATTTGAGCATTTTCGCCTATATGCCTGCTCCAAAGAGACATCCACACTTAGTAGTTTCAGATTATGTTTGAATGTAACGACATGAACTTTCACTGAAATTGAAATCTCACCTTTTTAATCTGTGTCCTAACTCCAGAGGGAATATCTGATCTTGGTCTCCCCACAAAATTAGAGTAGGCTGCTCCAATGTAAACCCACAATAGTGTCAATATTCAAATAACTAAATACTCAAAAGAATGTGAAGCAAATAGGCTACTTGCTTGGTATTTTTCTACAAATCAATGCATCTCAAAATTAGAAGATGACAATTATTTGGGAAGTAGTGAGGTTTGTTTAATAGCTCTTGTAACAGGTGGATAGGCATTTTCAGTGTTGAAGATATCCCTCTCCTCCTTCCTCTCTTTTATTTGTACAGTGTTGGATGGATTCCAGTACTCAAAAATAGATGATTAAAAAAACAACAGTAACAAGCTACAAAACCCTTGTTCATGTTTGATCAAGGAAAAAAAGTTAAACACACACACACACACACACACAGAGTACAGTGTATTATAAAATCCAAAAGTATTAACAATAATGACAACCCGAGCCAAATCTCACTAGGGTTGGAAAACTAAAGGCATGGTTTAGAAAGAAATAAAGAATGGCTATACCTGTTGGATCTTAGGAAGATCAGAAAGATGCCGACCTTTCAGTATTGCCTCAAGCAATTCTCTCTTCTGTTCAATGTAGTCTGTACACATCACCTGTCCAAAGTAATAAACACAAACATGATTGAAAGTAGAGGTGTAATGTCCAAAATAGGTGAATATTGATACCCAGATGAGCCTTGAATAAAAACTGATTGCTTCACATGACAAAGAGAGAGTACAGTATTAAGATCACGCCATAAGGACTAGTACAAGACAATCAAACTTCATATCTGAGGCCAATTTCAACTTTCAAGTAAATTTCGATATACATAAAAGAATGTAAACTAGAAATCAAAAGAGATTGTATACAACCCCCCAGAGTTGAATGCTAATGCAGGATTCACATTTTTATGGGTATCTTCTAGCATATATCATATACGATATATCCAAGGCTTTAAACTGTGGTCACATTTTCGTTTCGATCCTTGATATTGTAAGAAATTGCAAACAAATGCAATTGATGCGGCCACAATATATTGCAGTCGCATCATGGTCACAAAGGCGTCAAGATTCAGTCACAAACACAAAAAATCTTGACGTTGCCGTCGAAATCGTGATGACCATTTTTATATGCATGTTTGATTTGCAGTTGAAATTGTTGTGAAAAATGTTCTAATACAGATCCAACGAATAAAAGCAAAATGAAAAAAAAAAGGAACATGATCCTTTGACAAAAGTATGTTTATCTCAAAAGTAATTTCCACCTGATTTCCAAAACATACTCAAAGACGGTGGATATATCATCTCAAATAGTGTCCTAATTAGTCATCATGTATTTTCCATTGAACACAAAGCAAACATCTCGAATATGGCAACCCAAAAGAGAGAAAAGTAAATCAAAGGCATTAATTACTTGAATGAAATCTTGAAGGAACCAAGTAGGCACACCCCTGGCAGGCCTGACAAAGGACAACTTCATCAATTCCCTGAGCTTGTCCGGTGTTTGTGGCAACAAAATACTGGAAGCCTCATCCAAATTGGAAACCCTAAACAAGCCATTTTCCATGTCAACCTCCTCCAAGCAAACCCCAGCACAACAAAGAACAATCTTCTCCACCACCTCAGGGAAGTGAGCAGCCACACGGTACCCCACAAACCCACCATAGCTGATCCCAACCAAGCTCATTTTGTGCACCCCATGAGCCTCCATCATTTTCACCATGCACTCCGCTTGAAAGGACTCGCTCCTTTCAGGCCGAGACGTGAAGGATTCGCCGAAGAACACAAGGTCCGGCACGTACACGTTGAAGTGCCCCATGAAGTGCCGAATGTGTTCCCCGTATTGCCACATCGCATTGGCGCCAAAACCGTGAACAAGTACGAGACTTGGCTTGCATGGTTTGTGCATTTTGGGTACCCAGCAATGCATGGTGGTTCCTTCGCCGAGGTCGGTGGCCACCGACCGGAGCCCCGCGGCGGCGAACAAATGACGGTACAACCAGTCCCGCGAAGCGGTAAAGCTGATGCATTTTGAGAGTTTGGGCAACATAGGAATGGAATCGAAGACGTTGATTAACTAATGGATGGGGTGGAAATAAAAATGGAACTTGGTGAAGAAAAGCAAGTGGCCACGTTGGTGTTTTGTTGTCGAGTTTTGTCTGGGTGTGATTGATTTGCATTAATCTTAGGAAAGTGAAGAAGATGAGTGCGGAGAAAACGAGGTAAGGGCAGGCCAACACGACACGAACTGAAACTGCAATGCAAGAAACGCGGACTGCCATTTCATGTGACACACATGCAAGACTCTTAACTTTTCTTTTTATTTTTTATTTTTTTGGTTACACGACAGAAGCAAAAGAAAAAAATAACACGGACCCTATTTTTGTATTTTAAAATTGAATTAAACAATTCAGAAGAAAACAATGCTACATATTACTAAATAGTATCGGTGTGTTACGAAAATTGAAATTGGAATTGCGCTTTCTCAATTGCTTGGACAATTTTTAAAGAGTGAATTTCATAGAGTGAATTTCAAAACAAAATGTCTTGGATTTTGATTTTTACGAGTAATTCAAAAATGAAGATAAGTATAGTATTTGTTTTAATAGTTTGGACTTATTTTCTTAATAATTTTGATAATATATTTTTTAATGTAGAATTAATTATTCATAGTGAATTTTGTAATTGAGCATCATTTGCTGCTTCGAAGAAGAGAGAATCTAGTTTATGAATTGAATATCCATAGTTACTACAATGACAGGTTACTATAAGAAAGGTATGAGTTTAAGTACTCAGTTCCTATAATCATTGGTTATTGCAATGAAGTAATGCAATCTACTAGTTAAGTGTATGTAGTCTTATAATTGTCATTTGTTATAACGAAGAAATAATATATTTTATGTATATATACAAAAATGAAGGTTACTGAAAAAATTACAATTTTTTGTTACAAATTTAGTTTTGTTTCTAATGAAATCTCAAAGAGAGTAAATCTTAGTTTTCAATTCAAATATTTTATCTTTTTTACACTCTTTTTAATCTCAACTAAATAATCTTAATTTTCCATCCTACTCTCTTTCATCTCTTTTCATTCTTTTTCATTCATTACACTTTAATTCCTTTTATCTCTCTAGTCTCTAGCAAACACAATGTTAAGTTTTTTTTAATATAAAAGCTCTTGCTATATTTGCTTTTTTACTTCTTGTTCACTTTGTTTATTATGCTTTCGCTAATTCTTTATAATTAATCCTAGTCTTTTCTTTTTCCCTTGAGATTTATACAGATTCAGATGTCAAAGTATAAGGACTGCAAGATATAGAGATCTAGCAAACTTACATTGCTAAAATCAATGATGATTAGCACACTATTAAGCTCCTAGGACGGATGCCCATCAGGTAAGATGATGCAACCAGCATTTTGAGGTATTAGAAGATAAACATTTAGCATAATATTAGGAATACCCTACCTATGACTTATAGTTATTAGAGTTCATTAATTATTATTATACATGGCAGGTTTAGAATACAGGTTGTTCATGATTTTGTCAGCCACGCTCATGTGCCCATCTTATCACCTTCTTATCATGTAATATGGCCATATTGCAGTCCTCTTCGGCTTCCTGAAAGCTGTACAATTTCACAGGGTATTCACCAATTACACAGAGAAACTGTGAAAGTACCAATTGTAAAAACAGGAGAAACCTCGTACCATTCTAACTCTAGGTAAGCAGCTGCCGGTTGCTGTAGTTAGTCGCATTTGTCCCATTCAATTTAATAGCCTTGGTGTAGTAATCAACTGCCTTATGCCACAGCCTTCCTTAAAGGCCGCATTTCCCTGAAGAGATGCCTTTTAGTGATCCATGCCACATCCTGAAAACCTATCACCAATCCAACACCTTCTCCCCATATATAACAATTGACCCTTCTTGAGAAGCTTTTATACATTTAGATTCAATTATCCACCCAAGATTTTATATAAAAGCTGTTCTTAAATTAAACTAGTGCAAGCACACATGTACTGAACAATAAAAAAATAATTTATAGATTCCTCAAGGAAGAAAATTTCCAATAAGAAAATATTATAAATCCCTTCGTTATTCAAGAAAAAGTTCATAAATAATAAAATCGATTTCCACATACAAATGACAGAATAAGACTACAAACTTAAAAACCTTTAACTTTCACTAAAAAGTTCAAAAGAAACGTGACCATGATACTAATGAGCAGCAGAAATATTTTCAAATTACTACATGACAGATTGTATGCATAAAACATCTTGAAACACAGTAAGGATTGTTATGTATTTTTTAATTTAATTGATTCAAGTTATAATTTATAAATGTTTTGAAACTTTTAAATATAAAATTACAATTAAAAGTAAATTTGGGTTAAATATTCTTTTATTTCCTATAAAATCTTATTAATTTGGTTTCAGTCCTTCAAAAAAAATTGTTGGTTTTAATCCTTATAAATTTTTAAGAGTTTTGAATATGGTCCTGGGACATGCATCTATACATAACACATGTAATATCACATGTCATTGCTCACGTGACATTTCTGGATAAATGTCACATCATCACTAAATAGTTATAAGGATCATTTTGGAAAAAAAATAGGACCAAAAGCAACAGAATTTTTTTTAAAAGATTAAAACCAAAATTCATAATTTATAGGAACTAAAAACATTTGAGACTTTAATTATTTATTACAATTATAAGTTTGTAGAAATATAACAAAATGTATATATTTAGAGCAGCCCACTAACAAGGTATCATTCAAGCTCTAACTTGGCTTTAATTATTTTGTAAAAATCAATAAATTTAACATAAATAATAATTTTTAATTAAATAATAATATAAAATTATTTTACATTAGTCTTATTTTCTCAAATAAATTTCAAATTTACTCCACCCAGAATAATAATAATAACTCGAACAATTGCTGTCGTCACTTAAATTGTAGCCGCAGAAAATTAGGCATTCGAGGTAGGACATTTCAAGTAAATCGTAAATTGTGTTTGTAACAAACCCATAAATGTAAAAGCTATGTCCATCTTCACACTGCTCCATGTAATAATGCAAATTACAAAGAAAAATGATGGTAATAATCTACACAAAACAAATCATGAGATACTAAAATGGCAACACCTAATTTGAAGAACTTCAATTTTACATAGGAATGAGCAAAACCTATGTTGTAGAAAATGGATTTCACGAGATCTCCAAACAAATGGGAGGGAATATTGATCAAATATATACCAAGAAAATTTAGGGAGTAGTTGTGTTGTGCTGTGTTCCCTTTTTCATCCCTTGAAACGAACTACAATGCACGAAATATCATCCTTACTCTCTCTGTTCAATGACTCGGCAACTAGTTGTTTAGCTGCCTTTTGTGGATCTTTTATCCTTCGTGCAATATCAACTGCCTCTTGGTTTGCCATTACCTGCAATGAATAATCATAATTTAGACTTTAATTTTTATGCAATAAATTCAATCAGAAAAGTTTTTTACACTGCAATTGTAAAACACAATAAACTTACATGATAGTCTCTAGTTAGATGAGAGCATAAAAATTCTTTACATTGTCAGTGTCAAGATCATTTACTTGATATTTTAAGTGCATGCACAAATAATTTTAAGAAATAATGGACAAAAAGATATTAGATTGGTGAATAACCTTCCAAAGACCATCACTGGCAAGTATCAAAAGCTCAGCATCTAGGTCAATATCAACATGTCGTATATCAGGATCAGATCGTAAGTGTGATTTTAGATTTTTGTCTCCAAATGCTCGAGAAACTGCAAGCTGCCCATTTACTCTTGCAACGTCTCCTGATATACCCCCCCAAAAATGAGCAAATTAGTCCAAATTACACAACACAAAAAAAAGGACTCGTACTAATGTTGCAAATAATATACTTCAATACTAACATGCCAAAACTTTGGTTTGATGCCGGGTCTCTAACAACTATAAAGTAGAGTTTCAGTTAGTGAAATTGTTACTTCTAAAACTATCCTAATCTTTATTTTCTCGTTTTTAAGAAAAAAATTACTGTAGAATGAGACATACGGTGATCGCTGATTAGGATTCGTGAGGCATCAGATAATTATTGGAGAACAATGTCTACACTCTGTATAAGTGAACCTCATAGTTCTAACCTTGATCCACCACATAGTTATTAACACTTGAAATTGCATTTGTATCTGTTATTTTGGGTGAGGTAGGCGTGTAGCTAACAGATATGAACAGTTGCTGTAAAGTCAAAGTCAATGACCACACGGAAATACATTCGTAGCGGAAATTACATAAAAGTGGGACTTTTTTAATCAGAAAAAAAAATATTTTACACCCAAAGTTATAACAGAGATTCAATAATTGACTAATATTTCAAGTTTCTATTAGTATGATCTTATATTTCAGTAGTTGCCACTTGCCAGCAAAAAGAATGAGATGTACCTAAAATCTTACACTTAGATGTCTAGAATCTAAAATGTACATCGTTTGCAATTTAGTCCATGATTTAAAATATATCACAAACAGTCCTTAAATTATTAAAACTCATTTCATGTCACTCCTTTTGCTATCTATAGTGGGAAATAATTTAAGTACTGATTGTGAATTTCGTGGACTGTTTAACTGCAGACGAACATGGACCAAGAAAAACTATCCCATTTAAACTACAGACCGGGAGAGCCTGAGCCGTTAAAATTGCGTGCCAATGCAGACAGGTCTTCGTGGGGCAGGCCGTTTACCCACCGGCCACCTCTAAGCAAAAGTGATCATTTTACTTTCCAGATTGTATATAATTGTTAGTATCATATACGTCTTGTGAACCAGAAAGAAGTAGAAACAAAGAATTTGAACAAATACTTCCAGAAAGTTTGATTAGCAGAGGAAAGTAAATCTCCATTGAAGCATGTGCCTTCAACCTAATTTTAGCAAAGTGTTTTTATAAACAAAGTAAAATGTATATCTGTGTCTTTTCCTCGCCCCCCTTTTTTTAAAAAGCCTTTTCCTTCCCCTTTGAAAATGCAAATGAGACTCATGATGCATAAATACTTTTCCCAAGCACTTCACATTATTGAAAGCTCATAGAATGACAAGAACATGTAAGCAATTAACTCATTAAGGTTTATTAAATAACCTGGCATGTTTGAGACAAAGCCGCCTTTGTTCTCAATGATGCCCCTCTCAGTATTGGGCTCATGATCAATAGTCATCTGTTCGGCCACCCCTCTCCTTGACAAAACTGCTCGTGAATCTCCAACATTTGCTACCCATAACTTCTGATTATTAATAAGAATTGCAGTCACTGCAGTCGATCCTCCTCGCCCCAAATCAGAACTATGAGAAAGAATGGCCTGATCTGTTGTCTCATAGGCTTTAATGATGGAACTGGCTGGATCAGTCCTGAAGTCCTCCTGGAATAATCCATCATATTTAAGAGTACAATTTGTAATTCAAAAATAAAATTATGCCAAGAGGCTTACAAAGATTCAAAAAGAAAATTAGGCCAAACTCAAGTTTTTTTCTGACAAGAGGTTTACAAATTTCATCAAGACATCAAGTTCAACCAGATTATATTTCATACTGTTAACATTGATCATAAAAAAAGAGTATGGAAAGCCAGGAGAAAAAGGGGGAAAACTTTGTTCCTTTGTCTGAGGAATCAAATGTGATTAAGGTAATAATCAATACATGATACTTTTTAGTTTGGTTCAATAACTCACCTCCTTCAAGATATTAGAAAAGAGATGCTTTTGTAAATAGGCAGGCACACTGTCTCCCAAGTGTCCATCATATATAGCAAAAAGTCCTAACTCTTGCCCTACAAGCTTGACGATTTTTGCTACATGATAGTCCTCCATTGGGTGGTTTGCTTTCCCTTTAACTAGGCTAAAGCCATACTTAACTGAGCCCTGATGGCTCTTGCCCTTGCCAGAGCTACATGAAGTGCGTACCGCCTAAAACTATATAAGTTAAAATACAATAATAAAAGAATCTACTGTTTAACATAACATAAATGCAATGCAATACAAGGAACATGGTTGAAATTATAAAGAAATTATTACAAAGACAAAGATACGTGGTTGATTATAAAAGGGAACATAGCATAAATGCAAAACAAGGAAATAGGAAGTGGACAATAAGCACAACATTCAGAAATATAACAGAGAAACACACTCTGTACTATTATAATTCCATCTTGTTAATAAGTGTCAAACTTAAAATGGCACAACCCCAGAATATTAACTATTTATCAGCACCAACAACCAAAGAAGATAGAAATAGAACATAGTTCATGCTCAAGGTTTTAAAGAATGGTCCACAACTGCAATTTTGGCTGCCTCGACAAGGTTTTTTCCCGCAATTGTGGCTGTAACAGTTGCATTTCTCTGCAATTCCCCACAATATCAAGAATTGTGACAAAAACGGCAGCCGTGACCTCAATTTAAAACCTTGCTCATAAGTAGACCAAAAACCACTCATGAAACATCCAAGGGTCAAAAGCATATTAATTAGACAGCTTTGGTGTTAGCAACCATTTGAAATGAGCCTTATCTCACAAAATTAGCTTACTGCAAAAACCAATGCTGAATGCTCAAACTACCTCCAGCACAGTAAGTACCAAACTCTCGTTAAGACTCAAGAAACAAGCCAGTATTAGGTTTGTCAATTAAGCTTAGAAACAATCCTTATGTTTCAATTTTCGTTATCAATTAAGCTTAGAAAAAGAAAATTTGGGATAGTCCTGAGCCATTCACTGCCCCAACAAAACTCAATCCTCAAATAGACAAACGTTGCATCTAAGGCTCCTCTAAAATACATGGTAATCTCCTAAAACGTTAAGGAATTGTATATGCATGAAGGTTTATTATTCCAATGACAAAAAAAAATTAAAAAAAATTAATAAAGAGGCCAGAAATCCTCACCTGATTGTTGAAACAACAGAAACAATCCATGTAATAATTCAGCCACACGTCACCTTCCCCCTCTATCACTCAACATGTAACTCTGGTGCAAATCTTCAAAAGCGAAAATTTCACAAAAACTTGACGTCAGAGAAACTCCAAAACATTCCGATCACTCAAGCAAGCAATTCTAATAACCCTCCCCGATAAGGAGGGGGCAAACAGGAAAATTTCCACCACCCAGATGATCAACAGGCTGAAAAATTAGAACTTTTTGGAGGAAAATGAGAGGAGAGATCGGTATAAGAAGTGGATGAATGAAGAGAAAGTCACAGAGAAGACCAAAAGAAAGAGGTTATTAATAAGAGAATAGAGAATAGAAGATGGATTGGATTTGGAGGGTGCAACCGTCTGGTTTTGTTGAGAAAGTCAGGTCTGCAATGGGTGGCAAAAGTCAGATGTTGCCCTTATTGACTTTGCAGTTTTGTAAGTATTTGTTGTTTAATTTGCTATGCTATGCTGACAGACACACTTTGTTTAATTTGATGATTACATACAGCTGTTTTGAGGTTTCATAGTTCTTATAAACTCGGGTGGGGTGGGGACTTGTCAGAGACTTCAAAAGTCAGCAAAACTTAATAGCCTCATAAACTCTCTCTCTATCTTCCTATTAATTCTCTCATTTTCCCCTTGAGAGTGCTCTTGTCCCAAAAGGATAACAAAAACAAATTTAGGTTATAAAACCCTTTACAGTAATTTCTTTTAACTCGATTAAGCAAGCAATGTAAAATAAGTAAATAATATATCTACTGATACGGTTAGCTATTTAACGTTGATGAGAGTTAAACTTTTATGCACAGTGTAAAGAGTTTGTAAATTGTCAATCAATAAAAATAATCATGATAAATATGATTTTTGAAGTGATTTTAATAAAAGTAAAAAAAATATTACATTTGTTATTTTTTATTGAATAAATGTAAAAATTGTTTATATTATTAGTATATAGTATATTATTTTCTCTTTTATAATAATTAGCTTAAAAATTATATTAACTATAATTTTTTATTAGTTAAAAGTGTAAAATACTTTTTACTGAAAGTTAATGTACATAAAAATTAAATTTACATTAAATACTGTGATTTTATGGTACTTTAATTTATTAGTATTTTCTTATAGTCCGATAAAAAAAACGTATATAATGTAACAAAAAAATGTATGGTAAATATAATAAGGGAAAATTGGATCTGCATTAAATAAGTCAACCCTGCAGGTTAGATTTTTCAGACAAGACATTAACTTAGAGCATAGAAACGTACAATGAGCAATTGACGACAAAAAAGGGTCATGGGTTTAATCTTAAGATATTTTTTTAAACAAGACATTAAATGCCAAATGTGAGAGTGAAGAACTCAGAAGTTGCTACTACTTTGAAGGCAAGGAATCTCGTGGGGCTCAGCTCAGGTTTAATTTTAGATGAAGTTAAAATAGTTAGGGCGGATCTTAATAGACAAATAAATGTCTCAGAAAGTCAGAAACAATCCTGCTATATTTTTTTGTTTTTTGTTCTAAAATTATAATATACTGCTGGTCCACCTGGTAGTAAAAGCTGAATGGTCAAATTACAATAGCAGACCTGTTTGTTTTGTTTGGTCGCTCATGTGGCCCTGCACCAGCATGTCCTCCTAGGTCCCTCACACCCAAAATTGAGGGATTTCACTTTGAATTTAAACTTCAAACCAGAAAAAGAAAAAAAGAAGTTCATACTAAATTATCTTTTTACTCCCCTTCTTCAGTTAATTGCTTTACTCAACTCAGTGGTATAAATTTTGACTTATCCTGTGTTTGTAATAAATAAATAAAAAATAGTGTATAAAGGTGACAGAGAAATTAAAACTTGTGCCTCTATACAGAATATCCAAGCTTTATATTACTAGGTAGATATTAGTGGGTTATTTTTTTTCCTCGCAAATATTCCTTTTTGAAGTTGATTCTATTTGAGATACAATGAAATACTGATTCATCATATTATAATAAGAAACTAAAGTAATTTTATGCAATAATACAACAAGAATTGTGATAAAATTGTTTATTTTTTAGCAACTACTTTAAAAGTCTTATATAATAAGTTTGTTATCAAGAAAATCTAATAGTAAGATAATAACTGATATTTTTTTTTTTTACAAGTAAAAAATATATAATAAATTTGTTACCATTAATCATAATTAACTTAAAAGTTGTATTTCTATAATTTTTTATTGATAGATAATATAAAAAGTTTTGTGTATAAAAATCAAATTCTTTTTTTTTCTCTTTTACATAATGTTTGATATTTTTTTTCTTTTTATTTCATCTAAGTGGTGATAAACACCACTCCTTTAAGTTAGTGGTCACGGATTTGATTTGTGACTCTTGTATATAAAGAAAATCTTGTTTTAAGAAGACAATTTATCTTTAATTATCTTTAAATCTCTAAAAGTCTCAATAAATGTTCGGAAATATTTTTTGCAATCATATATATATGCAAGGACACAGTTTCTAGTTTTGCAATAAAGCGTGCCGTCCAACACGATCCATTAGATTAGAGAGTTAATAACAAGCAAGCACGGGATACAAAACATTTGCTAGAAAAAGGATATTCGACATCTCACCAGACACTGTTGTAGATTTGACATTAGTTGATGAAAAATGTTAAAAAAAACAATTGAAAAATGGATAAGGAATAAGACCTTCCTTCAATTGTAAAAGAAAAAAGAAAAAGCAAGACATAAATATGATGGTGGATGTGGTTATTATTACAAACTTGAAAGGGTCAACTCCCCTGAGATGCCGTTGCATGCATTCGTCTGTGCAATGTTTGGTGGAAGGAATAGCATAAAGCCAAGTCAAATCCCATTGAGAATTGAATTTGATAGCACAAAGGAAAAAGAAAAGTTGTTGTTACTTATTTTTGTTAACGTTGGCATCGTCATCATGAGAACCAACATGCCACACGCATGCAAACAAACAGTCACCTAGGTGTACGAGGTGGGGTTTTGCCACGTGTACACCCCTGTGCTAATGTCTCCTTCCTCCCCTGTTTCTGTTGCTCTGTTACTCAAGAACAGAGCAACTCTTTCCCTGTTGCTGCTGTTGCTGCATGAATGAGTGGACAATCACATGCATGCTGAAACCACATTAGAGTGAAGGCTCTAAGTTACGATTACAGTTTATCGTGATCTTTGATATTATGGACAAATAATGATATTCATGGTCTTAATTGTTAAAATTGCATACAAAGGTCATTTTTGTAAGGGTAAATAGTCATTTTCGTCCATAAATATGTAAAGTATTAACAAATCTGTCTCTAAAAGATGGAAATTTAAAATTTTGTCCATGAAAGTGAAAAAAATATGACAAATTTATCCCTCCGTTAACTTTCATCTGTTACCGTTAATATTAAGGATGAATTTGTTAGCGTATTATACATTCAGGGACGAATTTGTCAATTCTCTACCCAAAATATAATTTAATCTTCATATTCTCTCTTTTTAAATCATTACAAGCATAACATTACAATAAACACTTAAAAATTAGGAAAGCAAACATAAGTTAAAACAAACATAAGAATAAGCATAATATTGATTAATAAATATAATTTGTTTGTTGTCTGAAATTTCTATTATAACAATATTAGGTAGTGATAAAATCAAGTTAGATCTCATTTATTTTTGTAAGAATTAACGTAATGGTTATGTATTTTTGTTTGGGTCTCATATTTTGCATAAAGTAATGTCACATTAGAAATTTCAAAGGAAAAATATGAAATAATACTTATCCAAAATATGAGGCTCAAACAAATTAAAATGCACATTCATTAAATTAATCCTTACAAAAAAATGAAACTCAACTTGATTTTGTCATGATTTAATGCAGTTACAATATAAATTTTAGAGTAACATACAAATTATACTTATTAATCAACATTATACTTAATATTATGTTTGTTTTAAGTATTGTTTGTTTTCCTAATTTTTAAGTGTTTATTATAATTTTATGCTTCAATAATTAGAAAATAAAGAATATGAAGATTAAATTATATTTTGGGTAGAGAGCTGACAAATGCACCTTAAATGTGTAAAGCGCTGATAAATTTGTCCCGAAATATTAACGATAGCGGACGAAAGTTAATTGATGGATAGCTTTGTCACACTTCTTTTTTTACTTTCAGGGATAAAAATTTGAATTTTCATCTTTCGAGGACGGATTTGTTAGTGATTTACACATTCAGAGACGAAAATAACTATTTATCATTTTTGTAATTAGAATAAAATCAATTATGTATTTAATAAAAATGCACTCGTAGTTCAATATTGTGTAGGTATGAATAGAATTGTATTCAAATTCTCCAAGTAACGTTTTCAGACGGAGATATTTTAATGTAAAATTTCTTTTATGTTGTTATCTAATCATGAATTATTATCATATTTTATAATAACTATTTTAAAATGCAAAAAAGAAGAAACAAGTCTTTGGATAAAAAGAAAAAAAGAAGTAAAGTTATACATATGATTCAACTTTTCAATTCATGCTCTAAATTCTCCTTCGATAACTATAATTTCTTTTTCAATCCCTAATTTATCCCTGCAAAATTAGTTTGCCCATAAAACAAGTCTTCAACGAAAGAAGTATTTGTATGTTTTAATTGGATTTGAATTAAGAGAGAGATACCTAAATTTGTAACAGTATGTCAAGCATGTGCATCAATAGTCTCATGTCTAACAACATAAAATGCCGTTCTCTCGTGTTTTCCTTCTAGAGTCGGGAACAATGCATGTTGCATGTGTTAAAGAAAACCTTACTAGACACTGGATCAAAATTGGACGCTGCGTATTTCGCTGACCAGAAAAAACTGCATTGTTCATATTCAAATTCAACTCTAGTTTTGGTTACTGCTAGAACCCTATCTAAAAAAATGTTTTTAAACCATTTCAAAAGCATTTTAAAAACTTATTAATCGGTTACCAAACAGCAACTAAATATGCTGAAATCTAAGCTGGTTATTATCTTTCATTCATTACGATTCTTTCCATTTCAAAATCAAGCAAACAGAAAATTACACTAAGTTTGAATCTTCCGTCTTACTATTAATCCTTTTATTTATTAAATAAATAAAATATTATGTTTATATTTATAAAAATTAAATATATTCGCTTTTCCATTTTATGTTTTATTTATAAAATATTAAGATTAATCATCGACTTTTATAACATAGCTTTTAGTTAAACTTATAAAATTATTTCAAGATGTTACCCAGTGTCAAATATAGCAACATTCATTTGTAAGCTCACGATTAAGTGATCCAGTTCTTGAACAGGCCTAACACAGGCGTTGGATGTACACGAGTTGAAACAAAAATGAGTTCCTTTGATCTTTCTAGTTGAAGCTGTGCCAAACTCTTCAATTTATGTGATGATAAAAACAAAAACCCAGTACGTTGCAAACCGTGCAGTGATAAGAGTGGAGGTAACCAGAAGCAAACCACGGCTATATCCTCAACAGTACAGAAGTTAAAATTCTAGAATGGAAATCCTTTTAAGATGGGGATGCAATATCTAAAAAGACAAGTTGCAGAAGTAGAACTAACTGATCAAAAAGGAATTTAAATGTAAACGATGAAACAAGCTTGACATCATAAATCATAATAAGCACCTAGTATATAGTTTCTCTCACCACAGTCGCCTTTTTTACACATTGCAGTTTAATACTTTAGCAAGTTACATCATTATGATAACCCCCATGCCTGTTAAAAAAAACAATCTTCTATAAACACTGTCATACTAAAATAATCATAAATAAAATCAATCCATGTTTTCATTAGACTACAATATCTGAACAGTCAAACCAGAGTGCATTCTAGCTATCATAATCTATTTATATGCAGCCTTGGATCCAAGTAATTTTGATTAGAAATATATACATCAAGACGATGTTAGGACTCCCCAATGCCAAATAAAGCCAAACTGGCGATGTATTTACAGTGGGGAAGATGGGAGTAGCCATTGCAGGATCAATCAAATGCTATAGGAATGAAATTATCATCGTCTAAAAGCATATCAATATCAATCAAATCCTCCACACCATGAACTGACTGTTCAGAATTGATCAAACCCTTGTTAGATGCCTGCCAGTTATCAAACAGCTATGAGCATATCATTAAGCCAAATATTAAAGAGTTTAGACACCTGCCAGATGTTAACAAATACCTTGGTTTGACGGAAGTCCTCAACAACATTTAGCAGACGCCGGTATTGAGCACATGCCTCTGGATACTGAACCATGGACTTCACCCTTGATAGGGCCTTTTGGATCTTTTCTTCCTTTTGTTTCCGTCCCTCCTTGAGATAATCATAATCATCCTCTTTCAGAGAATCATTTTGTTGATTGGGGACTTTATTAATGGCATTTGGTCGATATCCACGTAAACCGTTACCCTTGCGCCTCCAACGTAATATGACCTTCTCCAGGATTCCCACAGACCATATGATTGGTTTATACTGTTTCCTTACCTGGTGACCTCTTACATGGGCCTTGACACCACAGATTTCAACAGTCAGTGGAAGCATGTGTCGAGTGCATAGGGACACACAAAAAATGAAAGAGAGAAAAAAAAAAAGGAAAATCTCTTTAAGTAGTTATATCTTCTTTTGGGAAAAGGGGGCGGGATGGAAGTTACATTGGAGGTGCAAGTAGCAAAGCAGGGGAAGGGTAAAGTTGCTTGGCAAACATCAACTTCACACCCAAGTCTTAAAAGACGACTTAGGCCAGAGATAACTGAACTTAAAGCTTTGGCAAGTCTCTGAATATCTTTTCCGGTAGCTTCCTAAATCTTTTGTTTTTGTGAATACAAGTTGTGTCCTTAAGTTGAATTTTCTACTTTACAGGTCGTGGCAGGAGGGTAAGGAAAGACTTTTAGGCAATAGTGCTATATATCCTTTGGTCTACTTTCTTGGGAATTAAATGCTCCCTAATTCAACTGGTCTTAGTTGTCATTAGATCTGCCATGACATATGACTGCTTTTAAGGCCCACTAAGTGCTCAAGCTCATGATTTGATGAATGTTGACACAACACCAAATCACCAAGTAAATGCATGGAATGATGGAAGGAAGTGCCCAATATAAAGAACATTTTATTGCATTTTTTCCTCACATTCTGGATGGTTTTCTACAGTTTTTGACAATCCCAATGTGTGATCCACATGTATACACTAGTTATAGAAGGAGCAAAGAGATGAAAAAGTTTAAGAAGCATTTTTCCATTCTTATCCACATCCAGAGTTTTTATCAATCAAAATCTCCAATGCAATCAATTTTCCACCTTTAATTTCCAAAATAGCAGAATAATTCATAAGATGATTTGATGAGAAATTAAGACCATCTAACAATATACAGGTTTACTTAAAAAGAAAGTCCAGAATATTAAAAATGAAAAATCAAGTAAAAAGAACAGATCAACGAACCTGGATTTTAACAACTCTTTGACGAATCATCAAGAATTCTTTTCTCTTCTTCCAACCACGAAACTTTTTCTGTATCTGTACTGCAGCAGCATTGACTAAACCATCTCCTTGTCCAGATTTGCATGCCCTGGAAGCTAACAGAGAAAGAGCTTGCTGATCTGACAATCCAACCTCATCACCTTCATACTGAGTTAACTGCTTCCTCTGAAATGACTGCATTCTGTATACTTGATGTATACGATCAGCAGCTTGTGTTGCATTACACACAGCAGTAAGCGAATCCTTGAGGCAGATGGCATCTGGGATATCACGATAGTGCATAGGTGTTGCAGATCGTTCTGAAACTGTCTGCACCACCTTCATTCCTGAAATTTTTTGCCGACCACCTTTTTGATCATCCATTGTGAGGGTTTCAAGGTGGTGAGTTAATGAAGACTCAGCAAGAAAACCAGAAATTCCTTTGTGCCCATAGATAGAGGCAAGATCTGCAGCTGTTCTACCAGATCGAAATGCGGGAGATGGATCTGTCAGTGCTCCACAATTTGCACCCATGGAGACAAGGACAGCAACTGTCCGCTCTCTGAGAAAAGGAGGACAAAAAATAACATAAGTGAAAAAATTATGTATGCTGAACATAATATATTTGAGAAAGTCAACACTGAAAGCAGACTGTGATTTTCCTTTGACTAAGCAAAGCAATTGCTCTAGGGATAACTCTAAGTTAGCTAATTTACTATTTTAAACACATAATAAAAACTGTAGTAACGATTAGCACCAAGGAGAGGAGGGGGTGGAACAAGTCCATTCATGCAAAACACTGGAGATTTCTTACCACCCTTTAAAGAAAACTTAAATTTGCTTCATATGCTAGGACATACCAATTTTGTAAGCAAATTCACTTGATAAAAGTAAAATATATATATATATAATATATATAATATTAGGGAGGTAAAAGTAGGTTCAACCAGATTAGAAGACGTAACTTATGTTCGACCAACTGTACTCAATAAAGAGGAAAAAAATCTCAAGGAACCTTACCTGCCACAGGATGCAGCCCAATGAAGAGCTGTCCATCCATTCACATCTCGGAAGTTGATATTAACTCCAGCAGATATAATTGGATTTATGGCCCAATCATAACCAAGAAAAGCTGCTAAATGTAGCACACCTTGCCCATCCTCATCTAATACATTTGGCCCTTTACCACTCTCAGTTACTTTGTGAAGAAGCCATGAGTACAGCTTCTCTTTAAACTGCCTGTGAAACAGATGCTCCTTCACCATGTGTTGGGATATATCCAATTCTGTAGTAACTTCATCCTTAATTGAATATTCCTCCTCCTCTCTCAGTGAAATGAGCTTAAAAAGTAAGTTTCTTTTCTCCATATCACCCTCAAAAGAATGATTTGAAGGGTCCACTGGCTTTAAAGAAAGAAAATCCTCCAGTCGCAAATGAAGCAGCATTTCAGTTGAACTGATATAAAGATCTGCAAAATCTACATTTCTAGCCAAGCCCTCTCTGAAATCGAATTCCCGCACTTCACTACAAGCTAACCTATTGGAACATGTTACATAGAAAGGGACCCGTCCAACCCTATGACAAGGAGCTTGACAGCACAAAATTCCATCAGCTAAGACCTCAGCAGGAACCTCAACTTCCCCAAACATACAGGACCAGTTACAGGTTGTCACCTCTGGTTGACTCTTCAAAAATGATCCAATAATCAACACCTGTATAGTTTTGAACAGGATAACATGTCAATCAAACTACATCCAATTCTTCATGATAATAATAATAATAATAATAAAAATAAAAATAAAAAAATAGGTTTTCCACAAGATCAGTACCTCAATTTCTGACTCAGCATAAGCCCATTTAGGTGAAAAATCATTTATACTAAATAGTTGGTCTTGAGAGAGAGATGGGCTCAATGAGGTATCATCTATCACATGCTGGCATTCATCTGTACTCCATGAAATACCAGGTGAGGACTGCATATTCAAATCAGCCACCTCTCCAAGTTCCTTAGTAATCCACCGAGAGAAGCTATCAACCTTCTTCAGGCTCTCGTCTTTGTCCAATAATGTGCTCTTCACTGTTAAGCCATAGTTGATAGTTTCTTCATCAGGAACTTTATTTGCAGAATTGGATTTTAGTGCATGTTGAGATTGTCCATCTTCAAGCTCTTGTCGATATTTTTGCTGCATAGGCTGCTCTTTTGGTTCACCATGAAAACTGTACACGACCGGAGCAATTTCAGAACTTGCATTACGAGTTTCATTCCCTAGTAAACCGGTGCCATAATCAGATCTAAATTGCAGACGAAATGATTGGGTTTGGGTTAACATTGGCATGCCTCCTGAATTGTCTTCAAAAGGAATCTGCATCAAATTAAATAACAAAATGAATATAGTTATATTTTTCAGCCAAATCTCATAAGCAGTAGTACTTTGAAATTACATACAAGAGAAACCAAAGTTAAAAGTATCAGTTTCAAATTAAGCAATCAAAAGATACAATTGACACCAAGGCAACACCCAGTCATTTTTTTAAAAACAACAGATTAAGATATATTATGAAAAACCAACACCCAGTCATGGTTACCCAACAAGTTATTTACGAAGAGTTCAAGCTAAAAAATGCTTATCTCAACAATACGATTGAATATGGATACATCTGGAGAAAGTTCAAGTTACTAAAAAAACTGTAATCTAAAATTATGGCTCTTAGAATTTGGGTTTGAACCTAACTCAGCCCTACAAAACGGCTTATAAGGTGAGGGTTATCTCCCACTTATATACCCTATCTTGGCACTATCTCTAGTCAATGCAGAACTTGGGTTTTTCCCAACAATAGCCTTTCTAGAGTTTCAGAAACAATTCAAAACCTTTTTTTTATAACAAATGCAGCCCATTACCAGATAGTTAATAGATTCATCATTAAGTTTAACTAAAAAGATTAATAAAAAATTGCAGGTCAAGGGGCTCTGGCACAGGCTTTAGTCCCATAAAACTGTCAAATTATGTCTTTTCCATCCCAAAAATAATAGTCGTAGATGTGAGATAATACTACTGATAGATATACTATGCAGTAACAGTATGTACCGGCCAATTTGATTGGAGAGACTGAGAGTTCTCTGCTTCCTCAGTGAGACCACTTTTGCTCATTAAAAGGTCACCAGAAATGGTATGTTCTTGTTCAAGGACGTCTCCCATTGAACTAGATGGGATGGAAGGAAATGATGCAAGAGAAGGATCATTATGCAATTTGGCAGTGCTTTGCAAGACAGTGCCCCATGGTGCCATGCCATGCAGTTTCTGACCATCCAAATAAGCAGTATCATTTCCTCTAAATTTATCCCCGTGAACAACAGGGATATAATCCGTTCCAGAAATTGATGACTGTTCATTATCACCTAAAAATATTTTAAGATATATATATGGGGGAAACACATGTCAGAGGTTGCCTAATAGAAGTTATAATATACATGTGAGACAACAAAAATGAAGAAAAAGGAGGGAAGGTAACCTGAAAAGGGATGCATAAGGTATGTACTGTTCGAACCAGCACCAATCTTTTCCGTCAATGGACTATTCCCACTATGTTGTGACTCATGTAATGGGTGCAACCCAGAACTTACTTGGTGGATATCCTCTGGAAAGAATTATGATTAAATCATTTAAGGGTGATCAAATGGGCCAAACTATTACACAAATATTTGTTGTAACAGTACCCCAAGATAGTTAAAGACCTGGGGCATGTTCCAATAAACTTCTCCATAAACACTTATAGGAGAAGCAAATAAGAAGAAAAATGAAAAAAAAAATTCCATAAGCTTAAATTAGCTTATGCACAAGTTCAAAATCATCTTTTAGAAAAGCTAATATGAAACAACTTCTACAAATTAATTTATATATAAGTTAATTTAAGCTTATGGAAAAACTTGTTTCATTTTTCCTTCTTATTTTCTTCTCCTAAAAGTGTTTATGGAGAAATTTATCCAAACAGGCTCTTGGCATATTAATTCACTTCACAGACCACAAATTTTTGAACCCTCATGAAATAAATTTAAGCAGAATTACCAGAATCAGCGTCTTCACGTAAAGACATCAAACTGGTTGTTGGGCTCACGGAATCTGTACTCAGTGAAGGAACACTGCTATGATGTGTGGGAAGGCTAGACGATGGAGAAGTTACCTTTTGGGAATCTGATGGGACCTCATCACCTTCAGTATTTACAACAATATTTTTGTTACCCTGAGCAATAAAAAACCAGAAGAAATCTATGAATAAGTCACCCATGCACTCAAGTCAATCAAGACCAGAACTACAAAACACAGATTCTTCCACATTGAACAGCTTCAAATTCTTTATGCTTGATCCCAAGAAGAATATGATAAAGTTAGATTTCAAGATCTTTTAAAAAAGGATTGTATGATATAACCAAGATACTTTTATCACCATGCCAAAAGCTTAAGATGTTGGCAGTGCAACTCTTGAGTCTTGACTCATAAAACTGCATCAAACACAAGCACTTTCCTGTTTTAGTCATTAGGCACAGGCCACCGGCTTGAATCCAACCCACAAACCCAACATATACCTCATGACTCTTTGGGCATATCATTTCCTCCCTCTTAGAAAAGGTTAGTCCTCAAACCTTGAGATGATTTGGAAACATTTCAAACCTGAGATTTGAACCCACACCAACTCTAATACCAGAGATATGACCACCGTGCCAAAAGCTTAAGCTGTTAGTACAAACACAACTCTTGACATATAACACCGTATATTAGGCACAAGCCCATCCTTATTTAAGCCATTAGGGCATGAGCACCTAGGTTGAACCCAACCCACAAACCCAACATGTACTATCATGCCCATTTGAGCATATCATTATCTTTTATATCATCAATTGAGACTTTTATGAAATGGGATCAGGAAAAAAATAGTATACCAGCTGAAGAGCAAATAATACAATTCAACATTTTCAATGGGTATAATGCTTAAGCTTAGCCACACTGGTCTATCAATACTAAAAAGGCACATTTTTTATGCAAGCCATAATCACAGAATAACACATTAACACGGAAAATGAATCAATAATGAAAAACAATGTTTTATTTATGATATAGAAGGAAAATGCAGAGGCATGAATATCCCTACAGTCCACAGAGCTAAGCTCCCTAAGAAAATAAAAATTTCTCTGCCACTAACTGAAAATGATTCTCTCATCATACACTCTCCCTATACAATCCCCATATAACCGAAACACTCCCACACAATTTGCTCACCCCTTTCTCTCTCTGCCACCTCATCATTCTTACCCTGACTCTACTTATTTTTCCTGACATATTCTCTCTGATCCGTGGGCTTATGCTGCTGATATGCAATATGACCCATTGGGCCCATGTTTGACTATCACAACAACTAGGAACTCAAACTCTTTTAATGACATGTTAACATGTCATTAGGTAATACTGATAGTATTAAAAAAAATCACATTGACAATTGATCAAATTGAACTCAATCTAGATGTCATACAAATCATATCCAAAAATGTCTTAGTGGCTGTTTCCCACTCAAGACGCATTATGAAAAACTCATCCTGTGTATACTTCATTAATTACAGCTATGGTTATTAAATAATATAAAGACCCAAAATGAGTTGCAATGATATCACTAATCATTCATGATGGCTCAACATAGACTACAAGAACTGCAGCTGTTTCATTCTTTCTCCCTTCAAATGTGTCATTATATTTTGTAAAACATCAAAACTCAAGTTATGGAGGTAAAACGTTTCAAGTAAAAAATAGATAAAGTCCAAAAGCTAGAAATGTAAGAGTTATAACTTATAATTGATAAAAATACAACCATTGGTAATAACAACTAACAAGAAATAGTAATAA
Organism: Glycine latifolia; assembly: GCA_013407115.1. NCBI lineage: Eukaryota > Viridiplantae > Streptophyta > Magnoliopsida > Fabales > Fabaceae > Glycine > Glycine latifolia. Next base: position 4,681,022 of record CM023955.1, on the reverse strand, counting down.
CAGAAAAAATATGAAGAAATGAGCAAAATACCTTCACTTCCAAGTAATGGACAAATACTATGTGCATCATATCCCTGCAATAAAAGAAAAATAACAAGAAAACTTATTCTGATTAATTGTAAGACAGTAAATGAACATTGAAAACTCAAATTAGCTAAGATGCAGAAAATAGTTGCAACCCAATAAGATTAAAAACAGTTGTCAACAATTTATTACATAAAAAAAATTATATTAGGGAGAAATAAGTGGATTAGGTGGTAACAACTAAGGGTAGGATAAGAAATCTCTCAAAAACATTAAAAACAAGGGAGAACAGGGAAGAAGAATGCAGTGAAGCTTCTCAATCAACATGTCCAAGCTAGCAACTCCTTTGAAGCATAAAAACACCAAAGAAAAGCCAAAAATGTAGCTCTAACACTCTATTCACTAAGTTTGAGGATAAAGAAACACCCTTAAAAACTTTTATCTATACATTGACATGAGATATGATAGCAAATGCACCAATGCAGTACTTGCTAAGAAACTTACAAAGCAACAAACACATGAAATATAAATGTACTTTAATTTCCAATACACAAAATCTTGTAAGTAAATTAATTCATACTCACGGTTCAAGCATCCAGTAGCTTCGCCTTTGAAAATTTTCATTTTCTTCTCCATGGGCATAGTAGCAGTGCAACCCATCAACACTTCCAACCTAAATTTACTTAAATTATGTTACAACTCCAGTGAATAATTGCATAATGGTATAAAGACTTGCTTTCCAAATGGAGAAAATTCCAATCATCCTATATATACGCTAGTCTTACAAAAATATGATTAACTACAAACTCAAAACTGAAGCAAATTATAAGCTTACCTTCAACTTTTCATGAGCTTCTTTCACAGTTTTTCCATCTTTTTTCTTTCTCCAATTATGCCCATCCTTTCTAAAGTATCTCAAAACCTTTCGATCGAAAAGAAAAAGTGAACCACCTGAAATCATGAAATACAAGTCATTCAGTGATGTCTTAGTAAGCATGAAGTAATGATAGGAATAGGATTAGGGCCGAAAAGATGGATTGAAGTTAACAACAAAGCAAGATTTTAGCAAAACAACAAAATACTACTAATAATATCATAAAAACTACTGAATTGCGAAGATAATTCAATAAGCATATCAGGGGCTTTTTTGCTACCAAACTTCATGAAAAAATATTTACTGAATTACCCGATGTGCCTCTATTCCTTGAAATGAATATATAGGATCTATTGGAACATGAATACCTTAAGTTCAGATAAAGCAAAATTAAAATGCTTGATACATCTTTAAAAGGAATTAAATGCAGCTAAGTGAACCCAAGGAGGGTAATACTTCCATGTTGAAACACATTGTTCGGCACCTAGACAGATGTTAATAATTTCGGCCAGAAAGTTCATTAACACCCAGTTGCAACAAACACATCATTGAAAATCAGAATTGGTGTAAGCTTCTTGGGCAATTAATCCAATGCATATATGTAAAAAAATTATATAGTAGTATATACAGGTGCAAATTAATTTATCAGTAACGTGCAGTAACCATACTGGGTGGCCTGTTATGAGGTTCTGATGTGATATGAAACATCCGATAATTACGAAGAATTTCACAAATTTCTGCAGGTCGCAACCATCGATGCTGGGCTTCAAATTGTAATTGCTGAATATCTGCAAATTGATATAAGGCATTCAGTTAAATATTTGATTTTTGAATAATATCACATATACGAATACAATTATTCAAGCAAGCTTAAAGAATCAAATCATGGCCACAAAAGTCACATGCATCAGTAAGAATATTTTTCTTACATAATCAAAAAAGAAAGATAAACAGACATGAAAAGAACACCCACATTGTCAATCATGAGTCCAATATTGAGGTCAAAGTATCCAGTACATAAATTAAGCAGCCTATTAGTCCCCCCAAAAATCAATATATCTACCAAATATATTCCTTTCAGCAGAATCAGTTTGATTTTAGTCTTTTTATTTTCATCAGAACCAGTTTGATTTTAGTCTTTTTATGTGATTATTTGGAAAAGCTTCTGTTAAAAATAGTTTAAAATCAAAATGTTGTGGAGCCTTTGTCCAAAAAGTTGTTTTGAGCAATTTTGTCAGAATCGAGATCTTACACGAGATCAAGAGGGGGATGAAAGATCATAAATCAAAAGATCCTACCAAACGAGGCAAAATTATATATAAAGATATACATGTGATAAAAATGATGTATAAGGAAAATATCTTGTAAATGATAACTTTGAACTAAACTTTAACTGAAAAGATATATTCATAGATTTATATGGGTAACTTTCCTTATGTTCATAAGGGTGATCTATAAATACCCTGTTATTATGAGTTAAAATAAATACTGCACAGTGACTACAATTTTAGGGATTCTTGATAACTATATTAATTGTATACAGAGAATGAGAGAGGCAGAATTGCAGAAGAATATGCTTGTAATCAACACAGAGGTATGACGCAAGGCACAGCAGAAGGAAAGAAGAAGAAGAACCCCAACGTAATATGCCCACTATGAATTGATAGAATTAATTTGCCGACAAGGCCACTATGTATGTTATATTTTGAAATTTGAAGTAATGTATCCTTCAGTCAAATTCATTTTTGCTTTCCCCGGTGAATCTTCATTTAAATTTTCAAACTTCTTTACACAGCATAAAAGGAAGCAAGAACAGTTAAAACAGCCGCCTTACCATACAATACCAGGGCTCAACATATATTCATGTCAGACCTTATCAAATACCACTATTCTGAATCCAACTTTTACTTTTACATTTTTCACCAATAAGAACAGGATTCATAAAAAAAATTGACCAACGATAGTCTTTAATTCTGTCTCCATGAATAAATCTAACTTTCTAATAGTTTATGCTTCTTTCAGTTTTTCTCAGCAAGGAAAATCCCTCAAATGCATGGTGCTTTCTACATCCAACTAAATCATTTTGAAATAGTTACAAATTTGACAATAATAGGTTCGCTCATTTTGGGGGGAGGGGGACTGGGGCTGCATATTAGTTAGTTTCACCGGTCAGAACCCGAACAAGTGGAAAATTGATGCAGTGAAGCAGTAATATCAATAGTTCATGTCGTTCAAACCTAGTGCCAAAGACGCTTTAACACCTATAAGGCCTAATTGTACTGAAAACATCCCAAAATAGTTATTTCCCCAAATCAATTGGGCACAGTTTTTGTCAACCTCAGTAAGGACCGAAGCTTAGGTCCATTCATTAGCGAAGCCATTATTAGTAACTGAACCTTAGTCCCAACAACAGGAACCCACTCAACGAAGGAAACAGAATTCAATAGCTGAAGCTCAGTAACAAGAAATCGTGTCGAAAATAACAATTAAACTCACAGGATCGAAGCATTGAATGAAAAATTATGAAGCAAAAACAAAAGAAAAAAGTAATTAGAAAATGACCTAATGGACGACGCAATCCGTAAGAAGCACCCTCCGCCATGGCGAAGACTGAATCTGAGATCAACGCGAACGACGAAGGACGACAGAGACGACAGAGACTTTTTTTTCTTTTCTTTTTATCCTTTTTTTCTTTTCTTTTTATCCTTTTTTTCCTTTTCTCAACTCTTCCTCAACTCGCGCGATAAAGTGAAAAAACTGATACTGTATATTTAGTATTTATACTATACAGACAGAGTAACTTTTACTACTAGTATTATCAATTAAAAATTATTGAAAAGTATACAATGCTGTGTCAATTCTTATTTAACGGATTTTATTGAAGATTTATATTTTTTAATCAATTTAAGATAATAAGAAGACGAAAGATATTAAAAGGATAACGATAGAGAATATATTCCTTATTATATATTCTGAAAAGAATGAATGTTTTCTTACATGCAAAAGAGTAAAAATACTTCTGCATAAATGTTTTACAATAATTAACGGGAGAGAATAAAAAGTAAGGAGAAAAAGAGTGTTTAGAAAAATAAATTATGCGAAGAAAGGTAAAAAAATAAAAAATAAAAATAATTCTTAGATGTATTTTGACTTTGACTTTTGAGACCAATATTTTAATGGGAAGTGGATCCATTTCATTTCCTTTTTCCTTCATTTCCTCTATTTCTTTCATTTTTTATAATCTTTTGGAAAAGAAAATTAAATGGGGATGATACACAATTTATGAGGACTAACATTTATATTCTCAAAATTTAGTAATTAAAAAATGAAAAGAAAAATATATAAAGAGAACCCAAATCCGATTAAGTGACAGTGTTTTGAATAGGCAAGTGAATAATTGGATCAGATTACTTTACTGTCTCTATCTTTATTTTTTCTCATTAGGGACTAATTGCTCATGAATAAATTTCAGAGCTTTAAAGTGAAATATTATTAACTAACATTTTATTTTATTTAAGATAACTAATTTTTTAATAAATAAATAATATTAAATATTGAATATATAGTTTAGATTTTATATTTTTTTACATAATATAAGTATCTTTAAATAAAATTTCTCTCTAGGATAGTTATCCCTCTTTAACAACAAAAAAATATAATTAATGAAAGATAATTTTACACGAAATAGGAAAAAAACAAATATAAATGAGAAAGCTTTAAACATGAGTACGTAATTATATAAAGATTAGATCTAAGTTGAAATAATCTTTTTTTTAGGGATGAAATAATCTTATATGATTATATCGATTGATTTACATTCGATTAAGTCAATTAAACTCTCTAAATTATATTTAAATTTATAATAAATAATTTTAATTATGATATAAAGTTATTTTAATTATTTATATTTTTATAAAAAAGTTATTGAAATTTGATTTAAAGATAAAAAAAGTACATTGAAATAAATAATTGAACTATTTAGGCAATTAAATATAGAGATGATAATAATAATAATAATAATAATAAATGCTTTGATATGGTTTATAGACAAATTATTTATTAGGTCTATAATCATTTGATTAGTAGCTTGTGGTGTGGAGCGTACCATTATCCCAATGTTCGGGTTCGTTGGGAATGATTATGGGTTGGATTCATTTGGGTTTAGGAGATATTTTAAACCAAATAAATTAATATTAATTGGTTTGGATTTTTTTAAAAAAAATATAGCTCGAACTAAATCGATCTGTTTTGAGTTGGTCATTAGATCACCTAATAAAATAAAAAATGTTATAAATAAAATGAAATGAAAAATATTAGAAAAACTATAAAAAAAATCATAATAAAATGAAAGAAAACTAATGAATAATATTAAAAATAAAAATTACAGAATTACACAATATAAAAATTACAGTATTATAAAATTACATAACATAAGAAATTAAAAATCTTCTAAAATAATATAAGTTTGGATTAATTTAAATTTAACATATTGAAATCAAAATTATAAAATTTTTAATTTTAATATTCGAATTGAATGGATGATACCAACCAACCCAACTTTTTGTTGGATTGGATTGGATTTGATCCATAATCACCCTAAAGACCCATAAAACTAACACAATATCTAAAAATATGTCTAAGTCTAAAATACTCTAACCTTATTAATTATTCGGTCCAAGATTTACAAGAACTAAATAATTTAACATCAACAAATTTATATTATTTTTTAATTTTTTTTAAACTTGATAGGGAGATTTTAAGCTATTTTGGCTAAATATAGCTTAAGATATTTTGAAAAGTAATGGTGGAGTCTCTTCGTTTTTTAAATCATAGTATTATTCTTCATATGAAATTATTTCATGTAAAAAACATGAAAAATTAAGTTATGCAATGATATTATAAAGTAATTTTATATTTTTATTCGATCACAACTCATGATACGATAAATTTATTAATTTTATAATAATTACTTTAAAAGTCATAATAATAATAATTTATTATTAGATAATAAATAATACATAAGTATCTTATAAATAAAACTTAAAATTATTGTTTTTTATCCATACAATAATTGAAATTACAATATTTTTTTCAATGAATTATATACAATTACTTAAATTAAAATATTGATTTTACTATAAAGGAAAAAGAGAAGAAAAAAATATCATAAATTTAAATAATTTCTCACACAAAATTAAATAATTTATCATTAAATTAAATGAAAATTCATGAGCAAATTTTAATAATTTTTTTATAATTTTAATAACGTATTTGTCAGTATACATTTTTTTAATATAAGTATTGTTTTTCAGATTTTTTCTGTTTTTTTAAAAAGAAATTAATATGATTTCTATGAATCAAAAGCAGTAGAAAAATATTGTGAATAAATCTAATGCCTATAAATGCATTGTTTTTCAGCTTTTTTCTGTTTGTTCTCTCTTCCATTACCCCCAAAAAAAATAGCATTGTTTTTCTTTTAAATAAAGTAGAAATTTTTCACAGGAAAATCTTGTGATGACTTTTATGTCCTTTATGATATGTTTGATTGAGAGAAATGAAAATAGGGATAAGAAAATGTAGATTAATGATATATTTACTTTCATTTGATTACAGAGAAAGTAGGAGATCGAGGAAAAAAACGAGAGAGAGAGAAAACAATTTTAATTATAGAAATAATTATTGATTCTATTTTTCCTACCATTTAAATTTCAATTTTTCACCCAATTTAATTTCCACTATTTCAATGTAAGTCTACGCAGGGCCGGTTCTGGGCCCATTCAAGGAGCCCAACCGCACAGGGCCCCAAAAAATAAGGGGCCTCAAATATTAATTACTGCAACATATGTTTAATATTGAAAATTAGAGGAGATGGTAATACCTATTTTTAATAATCAAGGGATCCAAGGTTCAATTCTCACCAACAATAATTTTTACTACTTTTACATTTCTTAAGACACACCCAATTTTTTTCTCTCTCCTCCTTCCTTATTTCACTTTTTACTCTCTTCAAAAAAAACCTTCAAACTTCAATACTTTTTGGTAATATTTATTGAGCAAAGTATTTTTTTATTTAAATGAGTCATTTATTTTTAAATTGTCAATTGAGGGTCTCATTTTCTAAAAAAGAAAAATATTAAACAGGACCCTGAGAAAGTTTGCCCGAGTCTACTTAAAGTTGTGATCCCTTCTGCAACTAAAATGGTTTATAATTAGCTTCTTCATAAACCCGGAGTCCTTCCTTGGTCTTATACTGTAAATACATTCGCACACACTCAACTTTGGTAGGGTTCTTAACTTTTTTCTTTTCGTCGTGTATCTGAACGTCTAAAGCTAGCTACAAACTGCAAACTTTCACTCCGCCATCTCTCCATGTAGCCATAAACTTCTTCAACAGACGTATCCTTTCGTCCTTTTTTGTCCCATTTTAATTTCTTCTTCGTTCATACATCATGCATCATCGTTTACTCCCTCAGTTTTTTAACCTACTTTCTGTTGGTTACCATCTTTCAATCTCCTGTCCAAGCTTGTCGTGCTGTCTCCTCCACCTGGATCCTTCACCCTACAAACAGGTAAACGCAGTTTAGACTGTAATTGTTGAAGATCTGATCTTATGGGGATCATTGAACAGATTGTTTGGGTTTCTTCTCCGTCGTCGCCATGCATCAATATGTTCCCAAAGTGGATGCATGATGCTGATGAATCGTTCAACAACGGTGATTTCCTTGAATAATTGCATGATAAAGTATCTGTGACGTGACTTTATTTTATTTTATATAAGCATTACAATTAAATTTTGGGACATTTGAGTAAAACTATAACATTGACGTAAACTCTTTCTCAATCAAGGATCAGGGTTAATAGCTATGTCTTGTGCCTGGATCCTGAGAAGATAAAAGAACTTGAAAACTACACTTAGCCAACATAAAAAGACTAAAGTCATTCCAATAACTTTTGAAACAAATACATAAGCAAAAGATGTCATACTCCGACGTTAGTAGAAAACAACTCTTGTTGTTACTATCCTAATTAAAACCATGACACATGAATTTCTTTTACAAACTTGTTAAGGTTTGTATGCACAATTTTATATTTTTTGATGAAGATGATGTATACATACATATCATGAATTAATTTCTTATGAATATTTTTTTATGATTGAAGTATTTTATGGTGTTTTATGTCGTGTTAGATTGTCTTTTATATGTGTTGTTTGACTCATAGTTGTATGAATTTTATCATATTTAATTAATGGATTTAGGCTATGTGAAAATAATATATTTGGGATGTGGGTTAAACTAATGTCCTTTTTATATTAAAGGCAAAAACTAATTAGTATTCTAAGAATAAAAAAATTAATATGCTCAGGAATTTTTAATTTTTAAAATATATATTTTAATAAAAAAAATACAATTATTAAGAGGCTAAGCTCTCTAATTAGCCCACCGTAAACTCCATTATTAAAAACCTACTTTATTACAAATGACTTTTCTTTTTTGGATAAGCTTATTATTGATGGCTTTTATCTCACTATATATTTAAAATTGTCCTATTCTTACGCACGGATTAATGAGGGCCTTTCCCTCAATATTGTTGAGGTCAAAATTATCAATCAAAAAGTCCATTGTCAATTGTATCGAAAATTTAATTCTTTCATTTAATTTACCGGTTAATTATAAGAGCGTTTAGCCCACTATTACTCCGATTACTTATTTTAAGATCATCGGTAATTTTTACTAACAATAGAATTATGTTTATTTCTCCCGGTGTGCTTTCAGCATGCCTAATTATAACAAAATCCCGACTATATTTCGGTTGTTTTCGTGTGACTTTCAACATTCATGAGATCCTCTTTGTTCCATGATGCCTTCGAACATTCCATCCTTAAAAGATTCGTAAATTTGTATAGTACTCTACACGCTTTCTCATGAGGCAAACGCGTTTATTGTTTTTTCAGCAAATCATATTACATCATCTCTTACCATGTCTGATGATTAATTCGAAAAGTTCGATGCACTTGAATTGTGATTTCTTTTTTTTTTAAACTATAATATGCGAATCAGAGAAAGGAGACAATTCACGAATCAGTGAATTTAGTATATTAAAGACCAAAAAGGGAAATATACATAATGAAAATTTTCAAATAAAAAAATAGACATGATCTCATTTGTGTTTCAATCAAGAAAATGTCTAGTCAGAGTTGGGAAGGTAGACAACAAATTAAGGCGATAGAATAAGAAAACTAACGGCAATGACATGCCACTGTACAATACTCGATGTCCATGGTTCTTGTGTTTGAGTTGAATTTGACACATTCACAAATGTGTATTGTATGCATAGGGATGTTTAGTTTTCAACATTTTATCCTTGTTATCAGCCTTTTCCAATCCCATATATGCAGATGGCGAATCCACAACCACAACAAACATCAGGACAACTTCCCGATTGTCACGCTGGAAGGACAATAAACAATTTGGAGATCCACATGGCTAGAAAGGATCGAACATTTCAGACTGAGCAATCCAAAATAAGACCTTTCCACTGCTATCAAACTGTAGCTTTCAAGAGAATTGCCATTTGTTTTATTTGGGCTGCAAATTGATTTTCAAACCATGTATGTCATGCTAACTTGCATCAGATGTGAGTGTGGTACACTTAAAGTTGTGATCCCCCTTCTGCAGTTCTTTCTCAAAAAGGCATAAAAATAGTTTATAACTAACTTCTTGATAAACCACGAGTCTTTCCTTGCTCTTATATCCCCATGACCCAGAAGATACACAACACCAGATTCCTTAGCCTTGTGAATAAAAGATAACTCACTCTCAAGGCTCTGCTCAGCATCAAACACCAGGGGATCAGTGGATACCGGGCTTATCACGTCTGATGAGCTTGCTTCTAAAACGGGGTTGCTTGTATCCTTAAAACCAGCAAGAAGAGGAACACCAAGTGAGTAAACACTCCCATTGGGAGCTATGAGAACCCTAGAATTAGGGTTCTCATCCTCTGAATCAGTATCATCATCCCCATCACTCTCCAGTGACCTCTCCTGAGCCTCACGACATATAAACTTCTCTAGGCTCTCAATCAGCAGCTGCTCAAAAGTCTGATGACTTTCTTTCCGAACATCTTTGTAACCATACCTGTTTGACATAAAAATTCAGACAAAAAGACATTTTTATTAAGAGGATAATAAATACATTATTCGCTAAATTATCCCTTACTGAGATGCTTAGTTGTTCACATGAACCTATTGCACTGCAAATTTTTATTAAGAGGATAAAATATATTATTCACTCAGGACCTCATTTTAACAATCCATTCAACTTTTCCTTAGACCACCTAGAATGAATGTAAAGGTTTGAACCACCACTGATCTAATACTACACACATAGCAAATGTGAGAATACCTGGCGATACAACGAAATATATGGTAGCTTTTCGGGCAGACTCGCCGAAAAAGGAACCTTTCACTTTGCGGCACCACAGGAGCTGGAACATACTTGATACTCACAAATATGATCATGGAGTGTATTGCAGGAAGTGTGGTCAGAAAATGACCAAAAATTGCTGGTATTCCTTTGACCAACTCATTATAAAGCAAACCAATCCCAGGAGCTCGTATTGTCCCGAGATTACAACCTAATTCTCGCATCAAATCTGTTGACAGCTTTTGCTTGACTTCAGTTTCGTACTTGAGATTGCTTCCATAATTCCATACATGCATTATAAGAAACATTATTATGGCAAAAACCAGTATAATCCAACTTCCATCTGTCACACTCCACAGGACAGACGAAAAAAAAGTTAATTCCAATCCCAAGAAGAGTACCACGAAACTCAGCACTATGATGATGTGTATCTGCCATATAAGAAGCATAACAAGGGTTACTAAAATAGTGGTCATCATCATCACCCCGAGCTCAGCAAGGCCTGAAAGGAGACAAGGAACAAGCTGAATATGAATACACTATAATATAACAATAAAGAAAAGTAAAAGCAAAACTACCACCAGTCTACATCCCCCTATCTAGCTTGCCAAATCAAATTATTATCAATGAGTATCAATTCATTTTTATAAACTTGAATAAGTTTCCTCAATGTGACATTGTGACCACAGCCATTCGTAATAAAATGATAACCACCACTTCTTAGAAGTCTTGATGATGGAAACAAATATACACAAAATGTTATCATTCAAAGTTTACAGCCAGCATTTAAAGAGCAGTGCAATGATGGGATTTTAGGTCTCTGTGCATGGATTCTTCTAACTTCTAGGCAAATTGGGTCCTCTTATACAAGGCTCCAGTTGGATTATTATTTCTCAAATCTCAATATAACTGAAGACATGCAAAGGAAATACTAGGAGAGCGGTTTAATGCCTTTCCAAATAATTACAGTAATACAAGCTACTGATGCAAACTGTTCCATAGTGATAGTAGATAACAACAAAATTGTCATATTAACATTATCACCAAGTTTCAATTTGACTATCTTACATAAACATGGCTGATAGGTTTTACCAATTATCTGCAGGAATAAAAATAAATTGAAACATATTCATTACCATAGGCATTTCCAATCTCGTCAATGCTAGATATAGTGCAGACAAGCACCAGAGAAAGAGCCAAGAGGAACCAGTTTATCACAGGGATATAGATCTGGCCCATAAATTTCCGAGAAGTGTGAATGATTTTAAGACGAGGGAAACAACCAAGTGCAGTTGATTGTTTTATACATGAAAATGTTGCTGTTGTCATAGCCCGACTCGCAATAAGTGCAGCAATGTTAGCAATAAGGAAAGTTGGCCAGAATGCACCACCTGCAGACAGAGAATATCATTACTTGAAGATCCTGTAAATTGCAAAACCAACAAACTGTAAAGAGTGATATTATTGACACTCACTTGGAACAGAAGAAAAAAAGGCTTGACCAGCATCAGCATGGTTTTCCATAAGGTATGCGGCTTGACCCAAATAACCCAATAGTAGGCACGGCAAAACAAGAAAGACAAATGAAAGCTGCAAATTAGCGCCATCAGTTTCACCAGCATATCAGTTCGCGATCACACAGGAAATAAAAGAAATGAAAGCATGACAGTCAAATGACAAGGAACAAATCCACTACCTGAACTGAGCGTACAGAAAAGTAGCAAAGATCTGCAAACATGGCTTCAGAACCTGCAACATGAAACAGTCAGCATTTATGTCAATTAATAGTTGAATAGGTTGTGCATATCCCAACTATAGTTACATTTGTATTGCAATTTTATCACATTAAAATATCAAGTTATCGCGAGCTGACAAGGATTACAGTGACAGAATTGTTTATCAATAAACCTAAAATTTCTGACTATTTCTCCTCAGATAGCAGCAAACACTAAATGAAAACCTGTACATTGATCATCATAATTTCTTGCAATGCATTGTCTTTAAAACAAACAAAAACAGACTAGTAGAACCAAATTTACATAAATGATAGGACAAAATGTATTGTATTATTGCACTCTCAGTATCAAGATCTTGCATGTATGTGTTTACCAGTTGCACTCAGAAGGCAACCCCCTAGAGAATACCATGCATTAGTTGAGTTCCTCTTGAAGAAATAGTAGATGTGAATCGGATTAAATGCCCTCAAGACACTGCTGTCATATTTGACAAGATTATATATCCCGATGCCCGCAAGAGAACAAAACCATAAGAACAAAGCAGGTCCTACTGCAAGTCCCATTTTACTTGTTCCATACTTTTGTACACTGAACAAAATGATAAGACAGGCAACCGAAATCATCAACACTTCATCTGCAGAGTCAAAAAGCGAAGAAAAAATTCAACAACCAAACAAATGATCACAACATAAGGATATAAATCGGCTTAATAATATACCCACCTCCCAACCCCTCATAAAAAAAAAACCCAGAAATTAAAAAAAAAAAAAGCTTTTTATTCTCTCGAACCAAGTCAATAGATAGAAGCAGTGATATTATATTAAGCTTAGATGATTTATTTTAGCCAAAGAAGAAAGAAAAGATAAAAGGTCTAAACTGAAATTCTTTGGATGTGTCTGTGGATATCTGACATTCAATCTAGGTATTAATAACTAATACAGATAATAGAGTTCATTAGTAGGTTACATAATACCTTTCTTGATTGCATCTACCCCAACTTTTAAACCACCAACAGATGACATTACTGCAGCAAAGCAAAGATAGAAAGAAAATTATTGTAAAGAACTAAACAGAAGAAAGAGATAAAGAAAACAATAGCTGGTCATGAATACAAGCAACAACATATCATTATGTCAATACAGAAATGGTATTGACATCATCCTGAACACAGTGACCAAAGCAAGTCTGAAGAAACTACAGGTATATATGAAGTAACATCGGTATATAACCTGACATCGCTGGCGTAACAACACCATTAGCAATCACCATAGAAGTACCAGCAAGAACTAATGTTAGTAGAGTCTTCTTCAGAGTCAGAGAATTCTCAAGTCTTTCCTTGATTTTTAATGACCTTTCAAGCTCAGGGGATGGCACCTTCAGCCTAAAGCTTGATATACGTGCATCGGATGGTAACTGATTGGGGAGAAGACTCGCCTTAGCATGACGACAGATCAAGGAGTACAAGGCAAAAGTACCACCTGCAGTGGTTTCAGAACAAGAATAATTTTGAGGACATAACTGCCAGAAGCTTTATTCAAGAATATTTAATTTAATATACCTTCACCGTCATCATTGGCCCACAGAACCACCAGGACATACTTCAATAAAGGAATCAAGATTAAAGTGTACAAGACAAGTGATAAAGCTCCAAGAATGTCTTCATTTCCATTAATAGGGGCCTTTCTAAACATAACACTGAAGGTATATAATGGACTTGTTCCAACATCACCAAAGACAACACCAAGTGTCTGAAAAGCCAATACAATCTTCTTACCCACACTGATGTCCTGCGGTGAAATATAATGAAGACAACAACCAGATAATATTAATATATAGATGTTGATGTTCCACTACACTAACAAGCTATATAATCTCATGATGAGCAGTAAGACACTTAAAGGGGTGGACCGCAGGCACAAGCCCGTGAACAATTAGAATACATCAGTGAATTACAGACTAAAATTCATATAATCCAGAAACTCAGCAAAAGGAACAACAGTCATTGCTGTAAAAGAAGAAGAAGAACGACAAGAAACATAAGCATCTCCTAGACACTAATTGTTATAAAATAGCTTGAATTATAAGATCATCATTAAGGTTGCAATGCGCATAAGATTTCGGTTGTATTGGGATTTGGATTAAGAGCATCAAAGAGATGCTTGGTTTAATTTTCACAGTCCACAGTAAACTTTCACTCTGTTTTGGCCGCGAACGTAGACTTCAGGTTGAACCATGTTAAATTCCATACCTAATTTTCTTCACCTTATTTTCCACTTGTGGAGCATGTCATAACACTAAATTAACAATCACAATTCACAAGGTCCCACACAGAGAGAAACTTTTAGATTGATTTAAATATTTTTTCCATCAGAATCTTCAACCTATACTGATAAACAACGTGGCGTGGCCACTTCCACAAACTGAATCTCAAAAGAGAGAAAGGAAAGAGACCTCATAGTCACTTCTATGAGCACCGGGAACTTCAAGAGCCTCGACGTCAAAGGAATCGATGCGAGGACCAGTGCGAATCAGTCTCTGCTCCGCGTTATCCTCTTCCTCCTCCGAATCCACCACCACACCGTGCCGTCCCAATCTCAAATCCGCATGGAAGTTCTCCAAATCCGACGCGTCCTCGTCGTCGTCCTGTATAACCCACCGCGATTCGGTGGAGTCCATCGACGTTCCGCCATTGATCTCCTCGGCCATGTGTTAACGCTAGATGCGAAAATTCGTGGTCGTTAGTTAGGGTTTCACATAGAGAAATCGCTGAATCTCAGGAACTGGCTTTTGCCATGGACTGGATTGGATTGGACAGGAGAGTGCTGCCAGCCATAATTCACAGCATCTGGCGCAAAATTAGTCCCGTCGTTTCGGTCGCATTCTCTGTTACGCTTTAAGACGGCGCAATCCGAATAAAGTGGTGTGTTTTCATCTGAACAAGGGACACACTCACGGTTCGTGAGTCCGTTTAGTTCGATTTTTCAATCAAACTTAAAAAACATATGTATTTAAGTATTTTGATTTGATTCATTTGTTATTTAAAACAAAATTTAAAACAAATCAAACTAATGCTTAATTTGATTTTTTAATTTTTATTAAAATTTAAATACTTTCTTTTTATATTTTAAATAAAATTTCATTAAAAAGGTATTGATAACAATCTACTAGATTTATTAATAATAAAAATATATAAAATTTCATTTATTTTAAACAAATACATCTTAAAAAAATCATTTGAAAAATAAAGTAATATATTATATATATAATATTATAAAATATTATGAAACTCAATTAATATTAAAATAATACAAGTATCAGTGTATTATGATTTTGTTTAAATTTAAAAACATAAATTATATATCGATTGAACCAATTGATTTGAGAGAAAAATCATTTAAAAAATACAAAAATGATCAATTTGGTTCAGTTTTTAATTTTTTAATTATTTTTAATTTTTATTTTGAATCAGTTTAAATTGAACGCCCCTAATGGCATAGCTTCTTTTTTTAAAACAATATAAAGCATTTTTTATTACCTTCTGTTTCAATAAATAAAACAGACAAAATGGAATATAATGGAACAATAATAATAAGTTGCTGTATTGTGATATATTAAAATAAGATAAAATGAAAAGGAATAAAATAAAATAAAATTCTATTCTATATAATATTTCTTAAGTTTTTCTAACTTGGACGTATGAGACGAAATTATTTTTCATCCATAAAATATTCAAACAATGGCATTTGCATCCTTTAGGGTTATATCTAACCCATCAATATAAAGGTGATTTTCACTCAAGATAGCCTCCCTTAGATCTTCGTAAAGACAAGTGTATAAAGTATAGAATGTTGAATAATTGCAGTAAAAGAAATATTGAATAATTGTAGTGAAATTATTTCAGTACGATGACTATAATTGGTTGGTTCATGCTAGTAATAATTGAAAGATTGAGAATTACGTTTATCTTTATTTATAAATATAATGGCGGAATCATGAATAACATTTTAATTTTACATTTGGGGAATGCATATTGTTACTTTGATGTGTTTCTGATCACTTTAGCCAGATGATTATCTTCTGTTAGAGATTGGCATGTCTTATAATAACATTCGTTCTTGAAGTTTTTTTCTTCTTCATAATTTTGTCTAACAAATATGATTTGTTTATTTTTTTATCTAGATGAGAGAGGCTGTGCCTATATCCATAAGGTTCCTATTTTGACATTATT
Organism: Glycine latifolia; assembly: GCA_013407115.1. Classification (NCBI taxonomy): domain Eukaryota; kingdom Viridiplantae; phylum Streptophyta; class Magnoliopsida; order Fabales; family Fabaceae; genus Glycine; species Glycine latifolia. The sequence continues at coordinate 4,664,735 of CM023955.1, read as the reverse complement.
CTGTTTATTAGTAGGAACCTTCATATGGTTGTTGCATATTAAGAGAAGCTTGTTGCATATTTCAGACAAGATTCTTGAAGATGGTTTGAATTTATTACTTAAAACGAACAAGAATAACGTTTGGTATTTGTTTCCAGATACTGAAACGAAGAGCAGTAAGGCTTCATATTGTTGTTGCATATTAAGAGAAACTTGAATTGAGGATGAACAAAATATTTATTACGAACAAATTTAATGTCACACGATAATATCTCAATTCTTGCATATTTAATTACAATGAACAACAGCTTAAAAAAAATACAATTAACAGAATAAAAAAAATTGTACATACATTAACATCACAGAACATCATCTTGTATTGTAAAATAATTATCTTTTCCGAATAAAGTGATTTGCAATTTGAAGGCAAATCTGCATATAGCTCACAAATTGATAATAGTAAACATTGTATAGCTCCTACCTTCAAGGGATCATTCTAAGTAATTTTTACGCGAAAAGTTTAAGCAACTATAAAACAGGAACCTTAAAAGAGATAAAAGCACAACTGTTAGCAGTAGCACCTAAGAAGAAAATCCCCCATAACGTACAAAAAGATCAAGAGTGCTTCGGTCTGTACATGAGCCACTGAGACAGTGATTGTGGCTATGCTAAATAGCCTATTCTCCCCTTAAACTAGTCACTCAACTCACATTGGATGCAACCTCGTGAACTTCTTCATATGCGCTAGTCTCCTCATTAAATGAGTACCTGTGCTTAAACAAAAAGAAGCATTGGCAGTGAGCTATGAACATGATTTGCAATAAGACAAACATCAAACAAGTCACTTAATTGGCAGCACTCCAGAATACAGCTAGTGTGAACTATATATGGCTACCATTGCAAGCTCCATCCCACATCGCATCCCCCACAAATTGTAAGAAATCTATATAGAGACAAAAACCGACCCCCTCTTTCTTTTCAGGTTCTTTTTGTTCCTTAAATAATAGAAGTGTACTGATCACCAAGCATGTTTTTGTGCCCCAAGATCAAGATTAAGTACAAGTATCACGTCTCTTGATATACTTTCCAACAAGAATTATCTAAATATCAAAAATAAAATTTAAACAAAAGGGCAAAGAAGTCATATCCAAAGCCATGTAGTTTCAGACACTTGCAAATAAAGAGGCCAAAAGCTATCAAAATGAAAATTCACACACCACACAAACTAAAATGAATCATGAATGTGCTATACCATTGCCCTGATGCTGCTGAGCAATAGAGCCCTGTATTTGGATCATAATAATAGCCCAAAGTGCTGCTGTAATAGTACCTGGACCATCAAATAAATTGATGTCAGATCTAGCTTATAACAATTATTTTTTATAAAAAGAATTCATTAAGAGAAAGAAGAAATGGATACACACGTCAACTTTTGTCACATTCTTTATACTATACTAAACATTTTTCATTTCTGATATTACAACAAAGGTAACTAATGTAGCATATCTATCAGATTATTTCCAAAAAGTTAGATGGAAGAGAAGAATCATACCCAGAAGATTCATCATACACGTAATCGTTTTGTGATGCTCCACCTGGAAAGGAAAGTAGAAGCATGTTAAGTAAAGTACTTTATCAGATAAAAATCAGGAACAAAAATTTCATTTCAGAAGCTAATTTTAGAGAGGCACAGTATTTACCCTCAGGACCAGAATTTATGGCAACTGAAGAAGATTGACTAACTGCATTATTTTCATCTGTAGATGGCTTACTGGTACCATGCTCGTCATCATCAGCAAACATATCATAATTTGCCTGGGCTAACTTCTCATATCCTTCTGAAAAAGGGAGATTATAGAAGGCATAGCATTAAGCAATTAGCAGTAGTACTATCAAACAGGTACCCTTCATTGCTTCTCACAAACCTAAATATCTGTATCATCATTCAATGAAGAGCCAATAAAAAATGGAGATTAATATACAGCCCCAAAATCTGAAGCTTAATATGGATATCCAAAAAATAGTTTTTCAAACACCACGAATTGACCATCTCTATGTATGATATTCATAATTGAGCAGTAAGTTCTATCTCGCATCACATCATGACCATCATAAAAACACAAGTGAACAGAATTAAATTAGTAAAAAAAAATAATTAAATCCAATTCCGTTAGAAAACCAAACAGCATATTAGAACAAATAATGAACTGTGATGACAAACCATGAACTAAAGATGTGAACAAAACAATAAAACATAATATAAATATAATAAAGCATTGTGTATACGTTTATAACACTGACCTGCTTCACGATCAAAAACCTCTTGCTTTTCATGATAAACATCTAGATAAAAATGTCAAAGAACCAAAATTAAGCATCATGTACAAATGTCCAACTTAAAAAAAAAAATGAAGCAAAACAAGTTGCAAAACATAAAGGGTCTCATCAAGCTATCTAAATGATTAGGTGTTTGAACCATGCCTAATATCTACAAAGCCCAGTGAGAATAACTTAACTGTATTCACCATTCTCCATCAGCTTCATAGCATCCTCAGTTAGTTGGTCAAATACAATCTTAGTCTCAGCAGACATTTTTGCCTTTCTGTCACTGTTACCTTTTAACCTTCTTAAGGCTTGCAAGACCTATTGGAAGAGTTATCTGTTAATAAAGCCCAGCAAATGACCCTCAAACACCCCTTAACAGAGTAGATGATGTATGATATATAAATAAATTGCATCCTACCTTAGTATAATGACTTACAATTACAAAGATATAAAAAGATCAACTGATCAAGTAATTGAACATGAAATAAAATTAATAATGGCAGTTAGTTACAAGCCAAATATAACTTTTTTATTTTTATAACAAAAAATTTTGTTTTTTTTTATTTTATTTTTACTAACACCATTATCACTTTAGTTTGGTAAATTGGGGTAAGCAGATTTTTCTCTGCCAACAATGAGAAAAAGGTAAACCAGTATCAAATCAAAAGTAAAATTGCATAGGTGACTATGGAGTTTGCAGCAAATTTCACTTCTCTTATTTTCTGCATTTACTTGTTCCAACTTAAAAATCACAACATCAAAATTACATATTCTTTACATGTTTAGAGTATGAACTTTTAACTACTATATATTTTACAGATTAACGGATATAAAGTTCCTCAACAAGAAATGTCACAACTGCTTGGCCATAAAGAAAATAAATTGTTGCCTCAATAAATAGATGATCTACTGCTTCTACTCTGGAGTGAGTTGGCAAATAACTTTATTGTATTTTACGATGATGCTCCAGTAGAACAAAGACATCAAAATCAGAAATCAGAAAATTAAGAATGGAAAAATATAGGCTTACCGTTTCCCCAGGTTCAAGAACATTTGCAATGCGCCTCTTCATGATTCCAATATCTTTAGAAGAAAGGTCTGGGGGGCCCTCATCTTCATCATTTGTTGCTACAGAACTTAATGCAGCATATTTTGGATCAACTTCAACATTATCAAGCCACGCATCCTGTAAGGCTCCTTAATTTATTAATAGAGCTCAAATGAAATAGTCAAAGATAAAAAATGAAAAACAATATAAATCCCTCACCTTAATCTCATTCTCTCTTACATATTCAACAAAATTTCCTGCAGCATCAAAATAACCTTCTTCCCTTTCTTTCTCTAGGTTGAAAGGCTCAATTTGAATCCCATCATCAACAAAATTCTCGTTATCCTGCCACCAGATATCACCTATCACTGCCTGCCTATCCTTTATGTGGACTCAATAACAGATCACTGTGCCAATACCTTTACTATAAAATTGCTGCTGATTTAGGAATGAATCACACTACAAAAATACATTTGAACAACACCCAACATACAACAAGATTTACCAGGCACACAATTGACGCTACTAGAATCCATTATAGAAAAAAGGATTCAACAGAAATGATTAAATCGTTTGTGATAAAAAGTTCGTCCAGGTCAATAAGTTAAGGAAAAACTTCCAAACAAACCTCATATGTCACTTCAGCAGCCGATAAATCATTTGTGATACCTCCAGTGCCCTCACTAAGGAGTTCAGCAGTAATTTGATTTCTGAGTTGTGCCCGCTCTTTGGCAGCAGCAATTTTAGGATTCATCAAGTCAACTTCTTCAGCCTCCTCAACATTTC